>CM053515.1:46431183-46472918 GCA_028627145.1 Eidolon dupreanum | reverse complement strand
GTGTGTCCTTCCCTTGTTTGCATTGCAACACTGTTCAATTTACACCAATTAAAGAATGCTTGGTTTGGGTATTGAAGAATAATTAAGGGATGCAAATCCCCAAGGGCTTCTAGAAATGACATCTGACTGGAATGGTGATTAAGGCATGAAGGCAGCATTAGTATTTGAATAGTTTGACTGATATACAAAATCATTACAACGTTTCTCCAGGAAGAATGACATTAGGTCAATGTATGTACTTGCCTGGTCACCCTAAACAAATTTGACAGATCTAATTCTAAGTAATTGCTCGGAGTTTAGTGGCCGCCTCTGTCCCCACAAGGGCAGCTGTCTGGACCACATCTTGTAATTGAGATGTGTCTTTAAACTATATGTGTCAACCCAACATGCAGATGTGTTCTCAAAAAAAGGTGAAGGGTTAGTGACACTCTGGTGAATCATTTTCCAGTCAAATTTCCACATGAAAAGTTTACTGTAGCTATTACTGAACTCCTCATCCCCTACAGCAAAGACTGACTTTGCCACCTGCATCAGACCCTTGAATTCATCTAAAAACCGTCTCAAAGTGTGGCCCCTAGACCAGCATCATCAGTGTCACCTGGGAATTTATTAAAAATGTAGTCTTGGTCCCAATCCCAAGTCTGCTGAACTCTAGACTCTGGGAGTGAAGGCCTGCAAATAACGCCCACTCAGGTTTGAGAACCAGCGATCTATGGCCCACTGGTTCACTTTATCAATAATGAAATGAAGGCCCATAGGTTATATAATTTGCCTAAAGTCAAAGGAGGCTGGAGCTAATCATATTGTGGTCAAAACATTTAATTCCTGACTTTTATTATTATTCAGTTAAGTTGTGAAAATGTCTGCTGCCCTGTTTTGTGTTTATTGTGCAACCTCAGCTTTCCCCCGAGAACGTGTACAGGATATGTCTCCTCTTCCTCCTGGACACCGGGGTCAGGTACAGCCACTGGACTGGCAGGGGAATCATCACTCAAGCCAGAGATTTGCCTGCCAGTGTGAGAGCCTTGAGAGGTGTCTTCTTCTGCCAATGGAGATGGTGGATGCACATGTAGAGAACAACCCTCCATCGCCCGGGGTTCCTGACCAACTGTGATGCACAGAGCCCTGCTGTCCCCACTGGATATGCAGTGAGAACAACAGAATATTGTGGTAAGCTGCTGATGTTTGGAGAATGTTTGTTACTACTCCATAACCCAGCATGTCACAGGACCCTTTGGGACTTCTGGACAGTCCCTTTGCACTATTAAAAGTGAGTGTCTCATCGGGCAGAGTGAAAGTAATAAAGGAGCATCATCCCTATTTAAAATACAATAGAATAGAATGAGATTTCCAAGAGGACATAAGGATGGAAACCAAATGTGAGTAACTACAGATTCTGGAGGATTTAACTTTCTTTTTTACAACTCATTGTATCATTTGCCATTTAATCCCAGTGTAATGATCCTTGGGCCACATGGAGCCTAGGTACCCAACTAGAGTGAGTGAGTTCAATCAAAACTGAAAAATAAGGGTGTACACCCAGCAACACTACTCCCGCATCCCCTCCCCTTGTCTTTCTCCTATAGTCCCTCTTGGCAGTAATGCTGCGCCTTTCAGCCATTGCGTCCTGGCTCCCTGTGCAGGGTGGTGAGTAAAATGTGCCTCTCAATGGGAAGAGTAGACATGGGGAATTAATGGCAGCAGCAGAAGAGTGATACAGCCCCCGCAGAACAAAATGAGGGTGACCCGGACAAAACAAAGCGCCACAATAGATCATTTCTGAAAAGTCACTGGACAGCTTTGAAACCCAGGGTTGTGTGTTGCAGGCAGTTTCATATCCATGGGCTTTCAAGAGGCATAAATGGAAACGGAGAGTAACTCTTTTCCATACCTCTTTTCAGGAGTCTTGTCGGCCAGATGACTATTTACCATTCAATTCCCATAGTTTAATGTGTGGAATTAGGAATTGGCCCCTTAAAAAGAAATTGCCTTTTAAACTCTCAGAAATTGTAGGGATTTTATACACTAATCAAAATTTCTTCCTCCTCTCTCCTATATTTCATTTTTAAAACTACTCATAAACATACACGTGCATTCGCACAAACATTTCCATCTCCACTTTTCTCAGGAACGTTCTATTCAGAAAATCTCCAACCAAAGAGATTCTTCGTCTTTAAGCTTGATATAGGGTTTAGTTTTCATACTTAACTATTTCTTCATTTTCCCAATTTCACTATATACAAGACTTTTTTTCTGAATAAAAAGACCTATCCTAGAAAATATTAATTGCTGTGTATTGGGAATGATGGCAAGTGTTGGGCCAAACTGGTGAAAGGTCGGAAGCAAGATAAAATAGGACTTTCATTCATTGACTCAGCAGGCGTTTACCAAGCAGACCCTGATGTGGCTAGCCCTGAATACATGCTATTTTGGATCATCTAATAAAAACGATTAAGGTTTACTACAGGAGGACTCAATAAAATGTCCCCAACTGGAATGGCCCAGCCACTATTTTAACAGTAGACAGTACGTATCTGGCTCCCTCCTCTGAAGCCTGCAGTGCTTGGCTAGGTTCATCTTATTAACCTTCCCTATCAGTTTCAAGGGGACAGAAATTGAGGCCCGAGGAGGTGGACTTGTGGCCTGAGACTGGGGCTGGGAGAAGTCAAGCCTTGGCTCTGGCCCAGCACGTTTGACTTGACTCCCCAAGCCACTTCCAGGAAAGACACACAAGGATACCTCACCCTAGGAAATCCAGCCACATCTGACCCCACACTTCCCTCATTCCTCCTCCTGTCCCCAGGAGGGCCCAGCTCCCAGGCCAGTTCCAGGGAGCAGCTGTGCTGATGGCCAGCTGACCATTCTCCAGGGGCAGTCAAGCATACCCTGATTCCCAGAGAAGTCTTTGAGGTGAGAGATGGACAAGAGGGGTGGGAGGAAAGGAATAAAAAGGAAGGTTTTGCTCTTTAGCAGGTCTGTAAGGCGACACTGGGGCACACTAACCATTCCATGATGTGCAAACTTGAAACGTGGACTTCTTTTTAGATCTCTTAGATATGCGAAAAACTAACCCAACAAAAGGAGTCTATGGCGATATACTCAACTGGGACTATTTCAGACCCTAATATCACTTCACTGTCAAAAAAAAAAAAAATAGAGAGATAAATTATTTCCTATTTCTGCTGACTGTGTTAAAACCCTTAGAAATTTGCAACACCTGTGTATCAAATCCACACGTTGTACACCTAAGCTTTCATGGTGTTATATGTCAATTATATCTCAATAAAGCTGGGGGAAAATGAAACCTTAGGGAGAAAACCCAAGAATAACTGTACTGACACATGCAAGTTCTGAAAATTGTACTGTTTCCTTCCTGAAATAACTTACTTGTTAATAGTTATTTCAAAAAGAGTCAGGATGTTGCTCTATAAGAGGCAAAAATCTCACTTAGAAAAATTACTATTTAAAGGAAATAGTGATTCTTAAATATAGACCTCGCTTGAGAAAAATCAGTAGTTTAATGGTCTGGGAAGCTTTTATAAATTAAAGTATTTCCATTGCCATCTTCACTACCCTAAACCAGGGGTAGAAGTTCCAAAAGAAGCTTCCCAAAGCCCCATCACAACAATCCTCACAGCCCACAGGCACAGCAGTACTCGGGGTCTCGTGGGAGGACCCTTTCAACAGCCTCACCCACAAGCAGAAACTACAAATGTTGACAAGATGACAGCACCACTAAACTCTCAACCAGCCTTCCCCAGCCTGCTTGGAACTGAACAACATATTGCCTGAGAAACCCTCTTCCTACTTAACTCTTAAAACTACTGGCTCGGATTTATTATTTTTTAATTGAGTTCAAATATTATGTGGTTAGAGAAATTCTTCTGTGATTTTTTATACCCTTTCCTAACCTCTGCTGCTAGCACTGCTACAGCCAGTGGCAATGGTAAAATTGTTACCTTTTCACACTTCTTTCTCCATAGCACAGTAACAGTGATCTTAAACAATAATCAAGTGAATTACGCACACAGACACACACTCCTTTGTTAATCTTTCATCTTCCAATCATATTGTTAATCTCCTATTGTGCTTCTCTTCACTCTCTTCTTCTTTTCAGCTCCTTATGCTCAAGAATTTCTTCCTTGCCCCAGGGCCTTTGCACATGCTCCCCTCTGCTCAAGATGATATGCCCCACTCCATGCACACCCGGCTTCTTATCTTCCTTTAACACTCAGCTAAATCAATACATCCACGCAGAGGCTTCCCTGACCACCCTATCTAAAGAAGCTCTCTCTTGTGTGTCCATCTCTATTCCGGCCCCAAGTCTATGGCTTTCACAACACATATTCCAGCCTGAAGGTGTTTTAATTTTGTGTCTGTCTACTTGTTTTTGTCTATCTCCATATTAGAATGTAGGCCTCAGGAAGATAGGGACACAGTTCTTTCATTTACCATCACCAGCAAACTTGCACATTGCTTATATGTAGCCAGTGCTCAATAAAAATTTGTGGAAGGAAGGAAAGCAGGAAATAATAAAGGAAAACGAGATATTGACTTGAAATCAGAGATTTCCATATTATTCAGGGTAGAAACCTCTGTTATTCTATGAAACAATCCCTAAAATACAGTGGCTCAGAAAAATGAATTGCTTTCTCTGGAGCTGGGCATTCCAGGCCGGAAGGATGTCCTGTTTTGCACAGTGATGATGAGATCCAGACCTATCTACTGTGGTTGCTCCTCAGTTGTGCTGGGCATGTGCACCTGCTTGGTTTAGTGAGGTTGCCAGCTCATCTAGGTTCCAGCCCATGAGAAGTCTAGGAAGAGCAATTTCCAGTCAGGACGTGAAACGGAAGTTGCACAAATCACTTCTGCTGACATTTCATAGGCAACAATTTAGTCTATGTCTGGAAAAGGAGGTTGGGAAGTAGAGTCTCCATCTGGTTGGCTTTATGTCCAGAAAGAAGGGAAAATGGATTGGGGGAAACTCAGCATCTTCTGTGTGTTCCTAGACTCTGATCTGTTAGGAAACTTTCTGGGACCTGTCTCGGCGTGGCAGAGCCCATGTGCAGACCCTTTTTCTGATGAGAAGCATAAGACCTCTCACTCTGGATTTCACTCACCACTCTGCAGAGCTCCTGGGAGCTGGAGGGGGCAGTATGACCTCAGGAGCAGCAGTCACTGCAGTCACTACAAGCACTGAGAGATCAACATGCTCAATCCTTTCCTTCTTCGTGGGCTTCGAAGCTCAGAAACAACAAGATGCATTTTTGGTTTTGCACCTAAATTTTCCCATTTAGTTCTTTGCTCATCATGCAAGAAGATGCAAAAAGCAATTGACCACAGTGCCTGTTGCTCTAATTTTAAGTGAGGGAAATACACGTACCTCTTTGGTGTCCACAACACAATCCCAATGTAGCAGCTAAATCGGTTTTTTCACAAGTGTTTGTCTAGCCTCTTTGACTAGATTGCAAGCTCCCTAAAAGAAATAGATAGCAAGTTGTGTTCCTGTAGCTCATGACATCCAACACAATGAGACTAAATCATATCCTCTCAACAAACAGTCCACTGAGTTATCGACATGGAGATATCAGCAGATTAAAAATAGGTCTACATGACCCTAGAAAAATAAGTTAATTCAGCAGATTAGTCCCAAACATTGGTTGATTCAGGATCTTTTTTTTAAATACTAAAAAAGAAAAAAATCTGCTTATGTGAACTGAATGACTTACTATCCCCAAATAGAAGAAGCTGAAAATGTTGCCTAAAATTATATTGCACACTGAAACTTCTGGTAACTCAGGATGCTGCCTTCTGGGTGGTGTTTATTCTATGCCACAAACACCTGAATTACTGAAATTGAAATCAATCCAGACTCCATGTTTAGGGTTCCAGCACTTTGTGGATTGGCACACATGTCTGACAAAAATCTGGGGAATGCTTAGCTTTTCATTCCTCTGAGAATTATGCCATTTTCCAAGAAAAGCTAAATAGCTCATTCATGTTTCACCCTCTGTTCTTCCAGCCTGGTTTCCTGAGGATATTTTTTAGCCAGACTGGTGTTGTTGTTGTTGTTGTTGTTGTTTTAATAGGCTGCTGGAAACCGAGAGTTTTCTACTTAAACTTATATTGAATGATTCTTGAGCGCACTATCAGATGAAGAATATTATGCTTATTTCATCTATTACAGATGAAAAAAATGAACCCATGAATGGTATCCACTCAGTGGCTTTTGTCAACAGATGCCCCCAGAGTATAACTGAAACCCACACGAAATCTCTCAGCGACATTTCTGAGGGGAGCAAACTAATAAGTACCATCAGGTAATGAAGCTGCTGTGTTTTCTTTTCTTTCTGTGTCACTTTCCTCATCAATAGAAATGGAGAACTTTATATTTCAAGGGTTTTTTGCACAAGAAATCTTAGTGTGGCCTTAACACACGTTGAAGTCTCTCAGGGGGGAAGTTTTGGAGTTACCCAAAAAACTTCAACAGAACAGCAGAACTTCTTAGCCGGATGGCATCCATCAGGGGCTTCCAAGAGGAAAGTGATAAGTATGTAAACCACGCACAAACATGGGGCGAACTCCAGACCATCTCGATCCTTGGACCCTTGTTTTCAAGAAGAGGAGCTGCCATGAACTTCAGAGCACAAGCCCAAATTCACTCTACAAACTGAAGCAGTAAGTTTAACTGCAGGCAAGGAAAATACTTGGTTTGGCTTAAGTGGACAGTTCAGGCCAGTGTGAACTAGGCAGGCTAAAGAGTCCAAGAATCTGTAAAAATTTTTTAGAAAAAAGAAAGGCACCAGTCAGCAGAGGTGGCTTGATGATGTTTAAGTGTGCTTTGCCCAAAGATACCCCTCCAATACATCAAGAATGTCTGTGGTGCTTGGATATGAAAATATGATGACTTTTTTAACTTCTGGATTTAATGTTCCCTACGATTAACATGCATTTTTTTCATAATGAGGAAAATTAAGAAATTAAAATGACAACTCTTAGAAAGAAAGATAAAGTCCTCCTTCCTCAAACTGATGAAACTAGTGAAGGCTTCCAAGAAGACTCTTGAACTGGGTCTTTATCATGGAGGAATAAAATGCATGGTGGGTTGGGGACAGACAAGTAGCCCGTGAACACAGAGCAAGGGCAGGGCTGACGCAGCAGGAGGCAGGGCTGAGGGGGACCACACCGAGGTGCTGGGACACCTTCTTCCTGTAGGCTGTTGGCAGCTTGCTGAGCTGGTCTACGAATGAGCAGGTCTCTGTCGCCCCCTCACACTGCATCAGGTGCTGAGGGTTGGCCAGTCATCACAGAGCACAATTGCCGCCTTCAGAGAGCCAGCAAGGGAGGTGCCCTTGTTTTATGATGTGTAATGATGATGAATCACATGGCTTATCACAAAGTAATTGAGTCACAGAGAGCAGTGCAGCCTGAAGCCTGACGACATCAAATCCAAAAGCACGCAGGTGACAACAAGCAGTATTACTGATGAACTGGGGGCATGGAAGAGATGGCATGTTTTCCATGGTGTTGCCTTCTACCCCACTGTGGCAGCCTGGGTCTCAGTGGGAGACAGATGGCCCATTCACGTGGGTAACTGGGGGAGGTTAATGAAGGGTTTGTTTATAGGAGTGTCATTAGGGTTAAGAAAACCAAAACTGTGGTGAGCATTTATCACCCCTTAGCTTGAAGCAGCACTGGGGAGGAGTGATTCCCACTGACAGAAAAGAAACTGTGTCACCCTCAGGTCAGCAGGGAGGACAGGAGAACAAGGACACTGACCTCACCGTCCTGCTCCTGAATTCTCAGCTCCCAGCCCAGCCAGACCCTGAGGGCAAAGAAGACACCGATGCCACCTATACTGACGTACCTCCCCAGGGTTCTCCACATGGCAGGGCGCAAAAGGAGAGAGCTGTCTGAGGGGCAAATGGAAAACATCCAGCCCACACATTATACTCTTAAACATTCATGTCCTATCGTCGACCTGCCCCCACAAGGAGGTAAGCTTCCGGAGGACAAGGACTGAGCTAGTAGTCTGTCCGCTACTGGGTCCCCAGTACCTGCACATGATAGGCACTCAGAGAATATCTGTTGAATAAATAGGAGCAAGGAAGAGACAGCAGCATTTTATATAAGGTAAAAATAGTCCTTAACAGGGTGTCACCCTGTGGTGAACTGGCTCTTATTGTGGCATTCTGCCCAAAGCAAAATACAGCCAACATATATGAGAAGGAAAATATGGTGAAGTATGAGATTTGCTGAAAAGATTATATTTATGCTTTGCTTGGAGTGAAGAAAAGTTTCGGGAAACGGACTGAAGAATTTTAAATTGCCTTTAAAAAAATACAAGAAATATATCTTTCTCCTAACTTTTAGACCTGTGGTCTAGAAATGAGAGGAGAGTTGCCAGGATTATTAAAGAAACTCTGTGTTAAACAGTGAAAAGATGTCAGGTTGTGGGTTTCTCGGCCACGGGAGGTTTTAGAGACCAACGTTGTCTGGATTTGATGACAGGTAATGACATTAACTAATTACAAAACTAATCACATTTGGAGCAGTGGAAGCTGAGATCACGATAAGTATAATCTAATCCCTGACTTCAGGGTTTTGGGAACCAGAGGATAATTTTTCTCTCCCAGCAAAGCTTGACCAGATGCCTTTCGGAGTCCTTTGTCTGAATATTTTGAAAGCTACAGATACAAGAGTTGAAACCAGCGTTCTGAATTACAGTTCCCTGTGGCTGGATTGGCACTGATCAAGGGCACTCTAGAGACACCATGTGGGTCCCCACTGGCTGAAGATGAGCTGTCACCGAGCGCTCCATCAAGGTAAGTGCCTGGCCCTCGACTCACTCCCTCTTCCCCTAAAAGCCTGGACTTCTCTGTACACACTCCACCCATCACTGGTTCGCTCATCTTGGGCAGCTTCTAATCCATTGGAGCTTCAGTTTCTTCTCATACAGATTAGAGATAAAAATATTGGTTTTGTTTGCCTCCACAAATTGAGGTGACATTCCAGTGACATAGAGTTTACTTTGCGTGTTATAAACTGCTTAAATATAAAAAGTATTGCTAGTACTAAGCCAATGACAGGCCCATGCACCTGTGAGACAAACTCCTCAATCATCAGAACGGTGGAGAATAATTAAAATGAAGAAGCTGGCCACTTTCTAGTGGTCATTAACTCCTCCACTGCTTTCCTTCTTCCCTCCTGTTCTCTCTGGCCCCCTGGGAGGAAAGGGAAGAGGCCGACCTTCTTCAAAGCACATCCGAGACAACAGAGCCTGGGCTGTGCCATGGAAATGCCCTGTCATTCTTCTCATTCCTTAAGCCCCAATGTGAAACTTGAAAGGAAACGAAATCCTAAATGTCAACACTATCTTTCAGTCACTTGGAAAATTATCTACCTCTACTTTCTCTCTCTTACCAATTCACTCACCCTCAATTGAAGCTGTCCTTTGAGTTGAACCTCACTTTTCAGAAACCAAGCAATCACTTAAGAAAGAGAGAAACATTAAGAGTTCCAGATTTCAATTAACTCTGCCATTGATTTTGGTAATTCTGGGGGAGGTATTTTTCTTTAGATAAAGTGGAAGCAAAGAACTCACAGGCTAATGAAGTTTCTAAAGACGGCAGTGGGCAAGGCCTGAGACATTCGCAGTCAGTCCTATTCCCCAGACCCTGCTGAAAAGAAAAATATTAGGAAAATGACCTGGAAGGGAGACCTGCTGAATTGCCCATGACAATGGAATGTCTGTCATTCAAGGGGGGAAAAAAAAAACCTTTGGTGAATATTTCCTTGTACTTTTTCATTTTAACGTAATTTGTGCATTTGATGTTTTATAGAACTGTGTGATTTTTTTAACTGATCAGTAAAATCAGTAAAATCAGTAAAATGCATATCCAAGCTTGCTTTTTTTAAAGCTGCACTTGTTTCATAATTGTTGAATACATATCGATCACAACAAGGGATCACTGGGTTAGCAAGTGCTCACACACGTGCCACTGCACATACTCACACACACACAAGCTCTTCATAAATATAATAGAGGAAACCACTGATACAGATATAATTTGTAATGTGTTGTATTATTGAATGTCTTTCAGAGGAAAAAAGTCTCTGTGAAAATAGATTTAAAACAACAAGCAGTTTAATCAGATACATACACAACATTCATCTCTATCCCCTAAAAATATGATTTTGGCATAATGAATGAAGGGGAGGAACTAATTCTAATATGTCTCTCCTGAGCAATGGAGTGAAACCAACTGTCACTGAGAACTCTTTCCTGGGGCAGGGGTGGGAAGAGAACAGGATCCGATGCTGTGATAATCATGAAGAAGAAGAGAAAAATCATCATCAGTAGGTAAACTATTAGAATTGAGCCAAGGAAATAAAGTAACTATAAATGATGCAATTAGGAGTTTCATTTTAAAAGGTTTACCTCAACTATACTTAACTCTCGTGGGGAGTTTAACTTTGTGACACAATGCAATGATTTTTTTGAAGGCTATACATGAGACCCCCTTCCGTGGAGGTTGGTGATGAGACTTCCAAGGAAATACAAGAGGAGTGAAATACAGCAAAGTCCTCCTCTCAAGTAACATGCAAAAATTCAAGCTATTCAACAGCCACCCAGACAGAGCTATAAAAGTGGACTCGTCGTCGCTCACCACTCTTGTAGAAAGGAAACTGTTAGGTTTGCATCTGGTGATGTAGCATTTCCACAGTGATGTGTCCTCCAGCCCCAAGGGACAAAAGCGGCAGTGAGGGTGCCTAGTTCAGGGCCGGCACACTGAGAGACACTCACGCACGCACTGACCATGCGCTGTGTGCCAGCCTGTTCTGACCCCTTCACCCCTTCCACAACCCTGTGAGATAGGCTCAGTTTTGCAGATGGTGCAGAGATAAATGAAGTGATTTGCCCAAGGTCACACGGTTATTAGGTGTTAGAGAGGCACTCAGAGCCAGACTGCCCTCTCTGAGATGTCCAGGAGCTGCTACCACTCCAGTGAACTGAATTTAATTGAATAAAAAGTCGGAACACAGTGGGTAAAAGAAGGTAGGACATGATTTGGCTTAATTATAATCATCTTCAAAGTAAAAACCGGTCACCTCAGACCTCCGCCTGCATCTCAGCAGTGTTCATCCTCTCTCTGCACACCCTCCCTGAATCTCTGTCCCGAAGCCATCTGTGTGGCAGAACCAGTCCTCACAGGTTGTGAGAGAACAAGGGCATATGAATATAGGTAGATTGAAAATATAACTTTTTATAATTTAATATTATTTCTATTTTGAAGCATCATTCTTCAAGAGTGACAGAAACTCAGTCTTGGGATTTTACTTTCACCTAGGTCATGGCTAAGTTCTGAGGACTCTAGTTCTAAGACTTGGTAAGGAAGGGTTTGGTCAACATTCAATGCCATGTATCTATTCAGGCAACCTCTGAGTTTTCACTCAATCCCCCAACATGGTCCTCAGACATCAGTCCACATTCACCTTTTCTGTCCCTTTCTAGGTGTCAAGAGAGCAAAGACAGATCTCCCCTTCTCTACACCCCCACCATCATGACTGTAAAATGTCCCCACAGCTTTGTTCTCTCACATCTTTAGCTGGATCCTGAGGCCTTTCTGTTCCCCTAAGGACCAAGGCTGTCACAAAACAAAACAAGATATTGGGTAATGCTTATGTTTGGACGAATATCAGAGAAAACCAAAACAGAGGCTGGACCAAATACAAATTTATTATGGGACACAATAAAAGCATCTGGCACAGTGCTCAAAGATACAATCAAGGATCCAGGCACTTTCTTTCCTTCAATCAGGCCACTGTTTAGCAATGGCAGCTGTCCCTTGGGCACCACATAAAAAAAGCCGGAAGCGAAAGAAGTGACTACAACAGACCCTGGCCTATGTTTCAGGTCAGCGCTGGAGGCATCTGTCCATCCCAATGTGTAATATGGCCTGGAACAGTGAGATTTTGGCTTCTAACCTCCATCACAGGTAACTGCCAGTTAGAAGGGAGATAAGAGGGGATCGAGGGTGACAACCAAAAGAATCTGCTACACCCCAGAAGAAGACTCATTTATCACTGTCACTTTCTTTCCCCCAAGCAATGAGTAAGCATTAGCCTAATTGTTTGAAAGAGGTAAAGGTGAAAAGAAAAACTAGAGGTAAAAAGTTGTATAATGTTTCATAAAATATTATCCCATCTCATGATTCAAGAACATCTTGGTCTGAGTAGCCCAGAGAAAGTTCAAATATTATTGGCTCCTCTACAGAATCGGATTCAGCAAACCAGACATGAAGGTCTTTCAATTCAAACCCTACTCACAGGCTACATGATTTATATCAAGAGCCTCTGTCTTTTCATTCCCATCCTGCCTGGCCCAAGGGACCAAGAAGGCACTTAATGAATAGATGTTGGGTCAAAGAAACATCCATGTATTGAACTGGGAAGGCTGGGCCAGAATGTGGCAAGGCCTTGTTTCCTAGCATATGCAACACTAGAAGACTCAGTCACCACAGGAGAACCTACAGAAGCTGAGCCATTTCATGTCAACTGTGTGCTACCAAGCTCCTACAGGGGGCCTGGAAGGCTCAGGTCCAAGATCATTCCACCTGCAGAGGTCCAAAGGCCCCCTCTCCTCTCCTACAGCTTCAAAATCATTTTGGTTCCCATGTGGTAGAGCAGAAAGTCTGATATGCTTGAGTCAGAACCTTAGGTCTGCTACTCTTTGACCTTGGGAAAGTTAACTTGGACTAGAACCTTAATTTCATTATTGTAAAATGAAGCGTGTACTAAAATCTACCTTGCAGAGTTGCTGTGAAGACAAGAATGATGGGTGTAAAGTGCCCATCCACACTGGCCTTTTCAGTCCACAGTGATGTCTCTTCTTGCAGAAGACGCTGGGAACTTAGATTGGACCAGAAACAAAACGTGCATCAGTGCAGCCTGCTGAGACAAGAAGAGGGGACGCTTCTACCAGGAGAGATTTCTTCTAGGTCAGAAGGTGCTCCAGAATTGAGTGGGTAGGTTGGTTGGTTGGTTGGTTGGTTGGTTGGTTGGTTGGTTGAGAAAGAAGAAGGATGGTAGGGCAGATTGGCTGAGAGCACTCTTCAGTCTGGCATGGCTGATTGGTACTGATCTGTAGAAATCACCAACTGACCTCAATTCTGCATAAAACTGTGGATATTTATGTGCCATGATGTAGGTTAGCATTTTGATCTCTTCCATACAGTCACACCACTTGCAAATTGATGAATTCTTTAGGGCTCTTAAGTCACCTTTGGTGTTAACATATGATTCCATACAGTCATCTGTACGCAAGCATGATAAGTGGCATTTTCATCACTGTGTGTAGCATGACTAAAAATGATACGCTTGCCAAAATTTTAAATAAAATAAAAACCATCTCTGGCTACATTAGTGATCAAGGAGACAAGACTCCTGTGTGCTTGAGCAGCCATACCTGAGGTTCTGGTGCATTCTGTGAGCATCCCTGTGAGGCAGGAAGGAAACAAACTAGGACGTGTCCAGAAGAGGGGTTGGAATGACCACCAGCCACAAAGAGAAAGCTCCTCACAGCACCAGAGTTGACGGAATGGGAAGTCCTTGCCTGATGGGGAAAGAAAGGATAAAACCGCCTTCAAATATTTGGAGAAAGCTTCCATGTGTAACAACGAGCATCAAGAAGCAAAACTGGAGCCACTTGGGGACTGCTTCATGATAGCAGGTTTTGACTTAACTTAAGAAAAAGATTTTGGTAGCTGCATCTGAAGGCGAGGCACTTGGCCCTGAGTGACAGTGAGCGCCAAAGCTAACAGCATTCAAGTTTGGAGGATGAGTGCCTGCCCCATGGAAGTGTAAGGAGGGTAATGGAGATAATTGTTTCAGATCCCCTTTTTACATGCCACATCTCAGCTGGTGATTTGGCCATACTTCTCTGGACTGTCATCTCCTTGTTTCACCCCAGTTTCCATGCAACAGACTTCATAGGGCACAACCAATGGAGCCTTTTCATGTGTTCTCTTGGATGGCCTCCCCTAGACCTTCCTGTTACCCCTGAAGCATGAGACACTCCAGCGAAACTCAGGGACCAACCATGCTCAACCAAGGGGTGAGAACAGGAGTTAATGTCCCATGAGGAAAATCATTGGTTAAGAGGTTGGATCCCTTCCTCACCTGTTGCAGCTTATGGTAACTGTTGACATTCCTTGGCTTGTGACAACATCACTCCAACCTCTGCCTCCATGGTAACTCTGCCCTCTCTTCTCCTGCCTCTCTGCCTCTGCCTCTGCCTCTGACTCCTTCTTATAAAGACATTTACAATTCAATTTAGGACCTACCCAGATAATCCAGGGTAATCTCCATCTCAAGACCCTGAATCACATCTGCAGTCTTCAGCATATAAAGTAACATTCACAGGTTCAAGGAACGCAGACTTTTGTTCGGAGGCCAACATTTAGCCTATCACTGTCCAGAGGATCAAGCAATCAGTTCCACTCCATGCCAAGTTGGAACCACATCAGTAACCCACTCTTGTATTTACTCCTTTTACCTCATTCCCCAAAACTTCCCTTACTCTTGGACTGACCTCTCCATTGAAGAGACAGCCATGAGTTTCCCCTCAAGCTCTCCTTTCCGAGAAACCCTAAGTATTATATGTCAACCATTAAGAACACTGCACACAGTAATGGTAGTAACAGTAGCAGTAGTAAAACAATAATGGTTCCTACAGTTTTCAAAGAGATTTAACTTTTTTCCAGGGCATCGCTTAATCACTTAAAAATAGGCTTGTACACAGAGGAAATGAAGGTCGTCTGTTTCAGTGGAATTTTACACTGTGTTGAAAGATTTATTTCCCCTCGATAAAACATTCCAGCACGGTGACAATTTTTCAGTAGAATTCCTACTAAAAGGCTGGAATTAGAAAAAATGGGTTTTCCCATAGCAAATGGAAGAAAAGGTGCTCCATTACAGGAAAGTGAAATCAATTAATTAATGCTTACAAATTTCTCACAGACGAAAAGTGTTATCTGTATCAGTGCTAATGAATATACTTTTTGTGTGCTGAAACAAATTACATTTCTTAAAACAGCAGCATCCTAGGTCCTGGGGCTATCTGAGAAGAAATATAGCTTTAACAATGAATTGCAGAATCAGATAGCACCATCCCTGAAGTCAGTCAGCAGGGCTGTGACTGACTTATGTGGGGGTAAAGAGGAGAATAAGATGAAATTCTCTACTATAACCTCTCAGAGGTCTTTGCAGATGACAACCGTACAATTGAAGATTCTGGAAAATTTTTTATTATGAGGCAACTTCATTGGCACCTTTGTTTCAGAAAATCATATGACTTTTAGGTTCACAGATAAACCTGAAGAGAACGAGTAGCCAATGACATTGAACATGAGGAAAATATAGGCGAACCTCCCT
Organism: Eidolon dupreanum; assembly: GCA_028627145.1. Classification (NCBI taxonomy): domain Eukaryota; kingdom Metazoa; phylum Chordata; class Mammalia; order Chiroptera; family Pteropodidae; genus Eidolon; species Eidolon dupreanum. Next base: position 46,457,483 of record CM053515.1, on the reverse strand, counting down.
GTTAAAGAGGCAAAGACCAAAAACAGTTAGCAACTGTCAAGAACTTCAGCTCTCCTACCATGAGAAGGCAAATTCAATATTTTGATAAAGGTTGCTTCCTCTAGGCACATTTGATCATTGTTATTTCAAAAATTACAAGACAAATCATTGAATGAATACAACCTGACTGAAGATTGCACTTAACAATATGGTAAAGTCCACCTCCGGCATGTTTTAATATGGCGTTTAATTGGACAATTCATATCTGAGAATTTCCCTGAAAGAATGCCCTTGAACTTTATGTACAAAGTCTTAACTTCCAAATCTCCCAATCCTGTACTTGCTGGTGCACCCTGCTAGCAGCATTTCAGTGTCCCTCCTTCTCTTTCCTTAGGTGGTATGGACACACACACAGATGGGCGCGTGCGCGCGCACACACACACACACACACACACACTGCATAAAACATGTCAGGCAACATTATGTTGAGTGACAGAACTGTTCTCCCTTTCCCATTCCATCTACTCTCTCTGTCTCCGCATCACAAATAAGGACCACATCCTTGGGCAGCACAGGGGGTCAGGGGGAGAATCTATATACTTCTAGAGGATTCCAGCCACAGAGGTCCAAAACCAAAGTTGTTCTCAGAGTCTTTCAGGTTTTCTTTATATAGTCATCACTCTTCCCTGAAAAATGCATCTCTTTTTCCAGTTCATAGCAGGCTATCAAATAATGTTGAGTTGCGAAGGAAGGAAGGAAGGAAGGAAGGAAGGAAGGAAGGAAGGAAGGAAGGAAGGAAGGAAGGAAGGAAGGAAGGAAAGAACTGAGCATTTCTGAAACCATGGAAAGAAGCATGATGTAAAGAAGCATGCAGTATCCTGGAAAGGGCAGTGACTTAAACCCACGAGACCTAGCTTTCAGTTCTTCTGCTGACATACTATTTGATCTCAGGTAAGCGATCTGAGTCTCATGTCTCACATACCAAATAGAAATAACACCTATTCTAATGTTCTTATCCATAGTATCTATGCCACTGATCTAGCACCTTATGGTTTAGAAAACACTTGGGCTCACATTCTTTCACTTGACCTTCCCAACCACCAACTGGTAGCATCTCTGGCCCGGAAGCAGAAGTCCATAATGTTGGCCATAAGGTCTTGAATAGTTAACAAAGGTGCACTGCAAGCCAGATTGTCAGCCATGTCTGCACCTTCTTCTCTATGCAGCAGACAAAAGAAGAACCCAATCATGATCAGTTTCTTGCCACTGGACTATAATGGCAGAATCTCTTCTCAAACCATGACTTCTTGCTCCAAATCCCTTCTAACTTTTCCCAATGTACTATGTACTGAATATCCATAGCATAGCACATTACCGAGGCCTTCAGCATTTCATCAAATGAGGACCACTATAAAATTGCTGCAAAAATTATCTCCCAGTATGGAGTGAATATTTAGTAGATACTCAGTGAAGTGGAGAGACCATTTCAGGAGTCAGCAAATGTTTTCTGTAAAGTACCAGGCAGTAAATCTTCTAGGCATTGTAGGCCACGTGGTCTTTGCACTACTGCTCCATGTTGAAGTACAAAAGCAGCAGTAGACAATACGTAAACAAATGGGTGTGGCTGTGTTCTAATAAATCTTTATTTACAAAAACAATCAACAGGCCAGATTTAGCATGTGGGCCTTTGTTTTCCAAATCCTTGGACTACACTGACTTTGAGAAAGTCCTGATGTCAAAAGCATTATTTTAACACTTCCTTTTAGAGTCAGGGTCCTGACAACTCTTGATTAACCCATCCACCCAGGCATTTTTATCCCTCTTCCTCCACTGTCCTCTGATAAAGACCAGCTGGCAGAGGGGACACTGAGCGTTAATCCTTCAATTCCAGTTATTCTGAAAGAGAAAGCAAGGACAGAGATTAAAACCAGATTCCAGGTCTTTGTGCCATACCCAGCATACCAAGTGTCCCTCCTCAAATTGTACTGAATTTTCCGTATAACTAATAAAGAAAATAGAATGATTCTTTCATTTAATAGTCTTTTAGTAAGGATATAGGGGCGGGGGTGGGGCAAGTTTACTAAAGTCCCTTATAAAACACTGTCTGGAAGGAAATAATGCTCCTTGGCATCACAGAATCTTTTTCATGTGAAGCTACATGATCACTTTTCATTTTGTTTCTCAAGCACCCCATGGCACCCATCCATGTATTAGGCTAATAACTGCATGAATCTAGTTAAAAGGAACCAAGCAATTATTTTAATTAGAAGAGAACAAAAATAACGCTCCTGGATTCTGTTTTAAGGGGCAAGAAGGAAGTAGTCAGGGCTCAAAAAGATCCCACAAAATATTTTTGTGAAAGGAAAAATAATTAAGGCCAAATTTAGAATGTACTTGCAATAAATGGGCCAAATAAAATGAATGGCACCACTGTGCAACTAAAACCCATTCATATATAAGAGCCCCAGAAACTCTGTTTTTATGTGATACCGTTTTGAGTATATAGCCAATTTTACTACGTGAAAGTGAATGTCTAGTAGAGACTTTAATGATCCTTGTGAATCTCGTACACAATCTCTTGTAGAGTCTCTGTGTAAATTCTTTTATTAATAAGAGGAAAGGGGAAAGATATTTGTCAATTTACCTATTAAAAGGATTTTTTTTTCATTAAAATTCTTTGAGTAAATTATTCAGATTTGTTTCTCTGGAAAAGTCTGTCTTTATAGAAAAGTCTTGTCATGTTTCTATTCTACAAAAAGCAGATTTCATCATAAGAATTTTAATCATTTGAATTGAACGTAGTCATATGGGAAGAGTTTGTCTCTGCAGACTCTCCATAGCTTTTGCTTTCCTGCCTCCCTTCTGACCACAGCATTCTGGCCATTCTATTTCACCTCTGGCTTCCAGAAAAGAAATGAAGTGAAACTCAAACTAGTTAAACAGTCAGTGTTGTTCCTTCTACTTGCATCTATAAAAGTTTACTGAGTACCTGTTATTCACCAGCACACAGCAAGTTTTAGATGTCCAAAGATGATTAAGACCTGGCCCACACAAAGAGTTCACACTCTAATCACAGAGACAGAGGCGTAGGCAAAAATGGGACCATGTAGCCCCAGCTGAGTGGGGTCACAAGTATTCGGCCTGAGCTGATTGTGAAAGAAAGCATAATCCAGAGGAAAGACACAGACAATCTATTCCAGGGAGAAAGATCAGCATACACAAGAGCCGAGCTCAAAGAACCCCAGGTGAAGAGCAAGCGAACAGAGTTGCTGGATTGTGAAGCCAAAGACTAGAGTGGAGCATGAGAGCAGGTTGGCGAGGGAAGCGAGAGCCAGGTCACAGAGGAATTTCTGCACCGTGCTTTTGATCTTGGACTTCACCTTGCAAAGCAATGGAGAGCCACCAGTTTTCAACAACAGAAATGTGGCCAGCTCTCAATCTTAAAGAAAGAAATTGTATGGCTGAGAAGACAATGAAATGGAGACTAGCTGTCCCACAAATGCCATGGTCAAGGAAAGAGATGACAAGGCCTTGAACTAGGACAGCAGCAAGTAGGAATGGAGAGATGGGGTGATATACAGTATCAAAGATTTTTAAAAACCTCTGTGGAGCAGTGACTGAAGGGGTCAAAAGTAGATGAAATTGGCTCTCAAGATTATTGAAGTGAATGCTTGTCCCATGTCTGAAAAGCTTCTTCTCACACAGGTTCTCCTTTAAACCCAAGATGGTTCCAGAATTGAGATGCAGTAACCAAATTCAGCCTCGGGCGCATGAGCATACTGCTGCGTGCCATGTGAAAACTCTGAGGAGAGAGTCTAGCTTCTATATACTCTCCCATGCAGAACTCACACAAAAACAGTTTTCTGCTATAAGTCTAAGTTAAAATACACAAAAGCCTGGAATGAAAGAATACTGTGATGAATATGTACTCTGATGGTTGACTGGCATCAGGATGCCCAGATAGCTGGTAAAACATGACTTCTGCATGTGTCTGTGAGGGTATTTCTGGAGATTAGCATGTAAATCAGTAGACTAAGGAAAGAAGATGTCTCTCTCCAATGCAGTGGGCATCATCCAACCCACTGAATGCCCGACTAGAACAGAAAAGCCCAGCAAGGGTAAATTTTCTCTCTTTAAGTTGGGACATTCATCTTCTCCTGCCTTTGAACATCAAAGCTTCTGGCTCTTGGGACTTCAGAATCCATCCAGGACTTAAACCATCATGACCATCCCTCACCCCCTGACCTACTCTTCTCAGGCCTTCAGGCTTGGAATGACTTACACCACCAGCTTTCCTGGTTCTCTAGCTTGTAGACAGCAGATCAGGGGATGTCTCAGCCTATATAATTGTGCTAGCCAATTCCTATAATAAATCTGCTCTTATATATGTATCTATATATATCCTATCAGTTCTGTTTCTCTGGAGAACCCTAACTAATATACTGAGGACAAACTACATATATTTTATATATATTTATTTTATATTTTATATAATTACTATATTTAGATTAGACTCATTTATGTTTTTGTTTTTTAAAGAATGTAAAGAAGACATTTCTCAACTCATTTTATGAGCCAGCTATACCTTGATAACAAACCTGACAAGGACATTACACTAATGGAAAATTACAGGTACATTTCATTTATACATATTGTTGTAAAAATTATCAAAGCACGTAGTAATACATATGTAAATAATACATCATAACCAAGTTGAGCTTAGATCAGAAATGCAAGATTGGTTTAACATTCAAAAACCTTTGAATGATTCACCACACTAATAGAATAAAGGAAAATGTTATATGACTATTCTATAAATAAGAGAATACTTAATTTATGACAAAATTATCATTTCAGAGTACTGGGGGAAGAAAGTGTTTTCTATTAATGGAGTAAAGTAAGTGGATATCATGGAGGAAAAAACAAACTTGATCCCAACCTCACACCACATACAAAATCAATGCCATGTGGATTATAGATATAAATGTAAAAGGCAAAACAATAAAGCTCCAGAAGGTAATATAAAAGAATATTTCCATGCATTTGAGGTAAGCAAAGTTCTCTTAAATAAGACATAGATAGCACTAACTATAAAGGAAACTATTGGTAAATTAGACCACACTAAAATTAAAATCTTCTGTTCATCCAAAGATACCACAGAGTAAAAATTCAAGCCCTAAGTAATATATGATATTCACAATATATCTAAGCAAAAAAGGATCATATCCAGAATATAGAAATATCTCTTATAAATCAGAAGGAAAAGATAAAGAATACAATAGAAAAATTAACAAGCCACTTGAAAAGCACATTCACAAAATAGCCAACTGGCCAACATACATGAAAAGATGCTCTACTTATTAGTCATCTGGGAAATCAAATTAAAGTCACAGTGAGATTCAACTACGTGCCACCAGAATGACCGAAACCAACAAGCCTGAGAACGCCAAATGTTAGCAGCACATGCAGCAGCGTGACTCTCACCTACTGCTGCTGGGAGTACAAGCTGATATGACCCCTTGGGAAAACTATCGAAGTGGAGCACAGTCATGCGGTACAGGATGTGCTCACTCAGTGATGCATCAAGTCGCATGCGTCTGCTCTTTGCAACCTTCCACACGTGGAAACCCGATAAAGCTTGCGGACAAGTTTCCAACATTGCTTTCCACTTCTTAGGTGAAGTAAATGGAGGGACTAATGCAGAAAACTTTATAGAATAACTTTGTTAAACTCAGTCAGTGGTTTGTTCTTACCTCCACTCAATCTGCTCCCCTGATATCAATTACAGAGAAAAAATAGAAAGAACCACTCATAATTATAGGTCAGCTGGCCTAGGAAGAAGAGAATGTCCTCCCTTTGGGGAAAAACAAAAAAATGGGGACACTTTGCAGTTTAGATAAGAGGTGAGTAATGCGTGAGGAGAAAAAAAAAAAGTTAAAGGTTCAACGTACAAAATAATGACAACAATGAAGGGCCCCCTGGAGAAGCGAATAGCTCTAGCTTTATTATATAAAGTGGGATTAAAAGGTAACAAATTCAGGCTAGCTACAAGGAAATGCTTTCTTATGAAGTGTATAATTAACCTGTAGCCAGTGGTTTAGTAAAATCCAACTCCTCCCTCCAAAAAAAAAAAAAAAAAGATTAGCTATTTTTAGCAGCCAAACTAGTATCTGCAGTTACACTGACTAATATTGTATTACAAAGACTCCCCTGCTTCCAGGCAAAAACTGATAGCCAGCTAGGGTCAGGAAGAAATTTTTCCCTTTGGCGTAGTGTTTCACAGCTCCGTTATCTAATATGGAAGCATAGGAGGGGCTGCGCACTATTTGCACCTCCAGTTCACAGCACCTGGCTTTGGGACCCAGGAGACTGCGCTGAAACGGGCCATTGTTTCAGTCCTGGATGACAACACAACACCTGTAGGCCTGTATTTAGGCAACACCTTGTGTTTCCAAAAGGTAAACACAATAAATATCATCAAAATTGTTCCTAACACTACTGTTTTTGCATCAACAATCTACAAATATATGGAAGAGTTAAATATATGTGTGAAATAAACAGAGCAGGTTGCCTACACAGAGGTGATTCAAAAGACAGCTCTATCATTTTGCAGCTTGGATTTCAATTGTTGCATTTTTAGGTATGAAAAACACAGATATTATTCATCAAAGTGATTGTCCTGTGCACTTGTATACCTTATATAATTTATTTTCTCAGGGCTTTTTACTTCAAAGAAATCACTAGCTAATGACATTTTAGACTTTAGAAATTTTTCTGATAGCACGCTGGAATTCCCTTAGGCGCAGGATTGTGAATAAGTGGATTTTTTAAAAGATCATTAACAGATATTACAAACCAATTCAAACCGAGCATTTTCTTTGCAAATTACTTTAACTTTTAAAGCCATTGGAAGAAAAAAAAAAAGACAGTGAGTGATTTAATTTACTTAACCTGTCTACAAATTGCAGCTTTGTGCTCCATCGGCGATTGCATTTCCAACCAAAACATATCTCTAACTGTCTCTAATAGAGATATTTTTCTAAGTTATCACACTCCATGAGTGATATTTCAAAAGGTAGTCATGTTTATTTTTTTTTATTGAGCAAGTTGCCCTGGAATTGAGAATGTTTATTTTATTGATATGTTTAAAGCAAAAACAGAGCCCTGCACTGTCTATATCTGTTGCTTAATTAAACTCTCAGGTAATTAGCAGGCTCATCATTTCCTGAACAAGTGGATGGTGGAGCTTGGGTGGTAAATTGGGGTGGGGAGGGGACTCTTTTATTTAATAATCAAATCATAGTTTCTGTGCTAAAGAGCTAATATTTGGAGTAAGAGTCACCTTTATTCCCCCCCCTCTTTATTCCCCCACGTACATCAGGCATGATTCTTATTTGCATCCATACCCCGTTGTGTATGTTTTCCATTCAAAGAGCTTCCCGTGACTTCAAAGAGAGTCGCCTGCAAGGATGGGCTGCATGGGAGTCCTGGAAAGCTCCAGAACAGGCCCAGATCCTGGGGAAACCATGCCAAGACTAGCTCACGCTGGAGCCCCCAAACCATGTCACAAAATTAAACGGTCTCCCCTGCCTATGCCATCCCACAGAGCACATGGGATACATCCCCAGGCTTGCCAAGCACAGCACTGGCTTCTCAGGCTACTACTTATAAATATTTGATGAGTGGCACTCCATTTATAAGAAAGCATGTTAATAAGAATATTCTTTGAAATCGGAGTCCAATGCAGGCTTTCAAAAGGCTCGTTGTTTGAGGTACTACAGGTTTGCTTTTTTCCCCTCTTTAAAGTGCAAGGTCAACTTACCACAAACCAAACAAAGGAATCTAACATCCTTGCGGATGTTGGATGTCGCATCAACAAAAAATGAGTAGGGTTCTACTCTAAAGGATGTTCTATTTTTGGAAGGAGTCATTATACTACTGAGGATAAAGGAACATAGAAACTAATGTTTCTTTAGTGTCCCTTGTGGGCAAGATATTTTAATTCTCCTCTTTTAATTTCCACCAATATATCATGAAGTAGATTATATTACCCCATTTTAAAAAAGGAGAAATGAGCCTCACAGAGATCATGCAAATTGTCTGTTCCAACGTTCCATAACAGTAAGTGCAGAGCTGGTCTAAATCAGATCTATCAACCCTGAAGCCCATGTTGGTTTTTCTACCTCACACCAACTCCCAGGTATCTGCCAATTTCAAGTGTCAAGTTCACACCTGGCGGCAGCTGCTACTTTTCAGAAGAGCTAGAACTCAAAGATGATGGGTTCCTTCAATCCAAGCTCAGTCAGGGAATACTGTATTCCACATGCTGATGATTAAATTGCAAAAGTGTTGTTTTGCCCCAAAAAGTTCCCAGGGGGACCCTGCCAGGAAATACAAAATCCAAGGCAGCTGGAGATCTGCCCTAACTTGTCTGAATGCCATGTGTGTGCCCCAAAATGCCAATGCCCTCCTGAACCTCTGACAACAAAGGTAATTCTAGTGACCACAGCAGACGCCTTGGAACACAAGTTCAAGGAGGAGTAACATGATGGGCAAGGACTCCAGGATGACGGAGGACCCAAATGCTAATCCTCAGACAGGTGGCACATCCAAAATCATCACGGCCCCATATTATTAAGTGTTGGGATAGGAGGAGAAAGTTAAACCTTCCATTGATCTCCTTGGGCCTCTCCCCAACCTCATGATTTGGGAGCCCTGATGAGGTATAGGAGGTGGCTATTGGATGGTCACAGACTGAGATTAGGGGCCCAGTCCCTATCTACCTGGTGAGCAGACACCAGCCAGGGTTCCTGGGTGCACCACAGTGCCACCAGGGGCTGGCCATGACCACCAGCGAGCTCCTTCCTGTTCCCATAGACTACAACAGCAAGAGCCCCTGGAGCCACCAGAAGGAACCCAAGCAGCTCCATGTGCCATGGTCACCCTTTGCCCTGGGCTCATAGAAAGGTCACTGTAACAGAGGCACTCTTCCTGAGACAGCTCACAGGGGCGCGGGGTCTTTTTCCACTTCTCAGAGGCTGTTCTTCATCAGCACCTTGGAGACAGTGGTACTTCCTGCTCAGCCCAGCATGCTGGCTGATGCTAAAGATGGGACCTCACACAATTTATGCTGCAGGGACTATGTCTCATTAACCTTTCGTTTAACTTCAGGCACGTTTCTCAACACCAGACATTTTACTGTATTCCCACCACTCTGGCTTGGTCTTTTAGCAAAAATAAATCTAAATGGGAGTGATGTTTCAGGCAATAGAAGTCAAAACCAAAGTTCAAAAATAAAATAGGATGTTTTCCACACATGGAACATCAATTTTTATAAATTGTGCACTCACTAACAAATCTTTATACACACTGAGTTGAGGCTTGGTTTCTGCATTATGATGTTGGATTTCTATGCCCACTTTACCTGGCCTTTGCACTTAGGATAAAATCAAACTCCTAAATATGAACCACATCAGAGGCAGAGCAGGACCAAGTTCTCCACGCTCACGGCTCTTCATATACCCTTGGAGGAGGCTACATCATGGTCCCCCAGCTGGTTATTCACTTGCTGGCCCCATCTCTTCATTCCTGATTCTGCTCAGATGTCCTCTCCTCAGAAAAACCATCCACATCCTCTACACCCAAAACAGCCCAGCCCTGATCTTCCTTCCCCTGTTGGTTTCCTTCAGAGCAGTCATTATCATGTGTGACACTCCCTCTGCTTGGTCCCGTGTGTGCCATCCATCTCCCCAACTTAACTGTAGCCTCTGGAAAGTCAGAGGTCAACTCAGTCTCTTTCCCCAACTTTGTCCCAGGCCCCAGCACAATGCCTGGCATGTGAAAGACACAGGCAACACTGATGCCTTAAAGCAATTCTACCTGCTGTAAAATAACATAAAACCCCAGCCAGATACTTTGTTGCATCGGCCACGGTGGCACCTCTGGAACTGAAGAACAGTTCTCATTTTTCCTCCTCCATGAAACTCAAGTGCTTTCCCATGCAATTAATTCATACCTCCTCCCTGCGGGACAGAGATGCACACCTGATCTGGAAGGAAGGCCTGAGTTTACTCCCAGCCTGAGAAATGTCTTACACGTTGGCTAAGGTCCTGCCTGTCAAGGAGGCACAGCTTCCCCCCTGTCATCTAAGTGTGAGATGGTGATGAACTCAGTGCCCTTCAGAGCCCAGGTGTGACTCTCAGGTGCTTCCTGGGGCTCCTCTATCTGAGTGAGCCCAGGCTCCAGTGACAGCCCAGAACTTCAGCTCCTGTTGCCGAGTGAATTCCCACCATGCTGCAGAGTGAACAGGCACAGCCACACTCACTGCACAGACACCTTTTTAGTCATAAAATGTGTTTCTTTATTGGATCATTTTAAAAATAGAGGAAAAATATATACTAGTTGTAACAAGCAAAACATCACTTAAAGATGTGACTAAAAGTAAAGATAATTCTTTCTCCCTGTCCCACCTCATTACCATGCCCATATTTATGTTACTTATATAATTATATCATGTAATATATACACAATATATAGAATATATTTATATCTAATAAACTTAGATATAATGACACATTCATATATAATTATATGTAATTTTACATATGTGGGGTCATATACATTCTGGGAAAATTTTAGGGTGGCATTTTATCTTTATTTAATTACACCTATCTATGTATTTTGCTTGCCTTTCTCAGGTATAAGTTACTCCAGGGACTTACTGGAAAGCACAGGTGTGCTCTGGCCAGAGAACCACTTGTGTGCAATAGTTCTAGTTTCCTTTTCTGTTCTTGGTCACACCTGCCTTGGTCACACTGAATTTAGGTGAGTCTTTAGTGAAGTAGCACTGCTGGTGTTTTTTCGTTGCTGGTGTGGGGACATCTGAGGAGCTGCCCTGCCCCCTCCCACCTCACTCCCAGCCCCCAGCCTACAGACCACCCCTGGGCACTGGCTCTGTTTTCCCTTCACTCCTTGGCCCTCTTGCTTCCTTCTGTTTTTAACTGGCTCACATTTCGAACTGACAGCTCCTGTATTATTTCTGATCTTGTCTATTTCTGGTGACCTTCCCAAAATAACAAATCTCTAGGCCAAGGCCTTGTTCCCTTTCTCCACAGGTGTCTCTCTCTGTCTTTCCTCTTCAAAGTTTACCCAAGCCTTCTCTCAAACCTTCTCTCAGTACCCATTAACTCAGCCCATTTGTTTACGAGTGACTATTCCTAATGACCCTCACTCTACCAGGATGCAAATATAATCAACACAGTTGTGTATTGCTTTGTAGGTTTCAAACATATACAAATAGGATGTTTCAATTAATTCTTACAATAGCCTTATAAAATAGAAAGGAGTGAGTGCATTGGCCCCCAGAATAGATAGATCTTAAAAGACATTAGAAAGCAATTTGCAAAGACATTAAAATGGCCACATGAAAAAACACTCGGTTTCACTATCAATAAAAGAAATGCAAAGATAAGAACATTATATACGTTCTGCCTATGAATTAGTGATATTTAAAAGAATGTTAATACTGACCGTTCGGCAAAGGAGGAGCATGAAAGTACACTGGATAATTTCAGGTAGAAGTACATATTGGTGTCACCTCTCGACTGATAATTTGCCAACAGATTGCGAATTAGAAAACCATGAGATCATGTAATTAATTCTTCTTATAGAAATTTATCCCAAAGAGGTAAACAAAGCCAGGTAGAAAGTTTAAGCTACAAGGATGTTTTATATGTGACTGATTAAATTGATGTCACTCAATAAAATGCTCTGAAAACATTAAAAATAATAATGTGAAAGAATATATAATATCACACAAACTTTCTGATATAGGTTGAGAAAAAGTTACACAATAATACATACTAAGTCCCATATAACGATAGATTTGCATATAGATATAAATATCACATACCCCCAAATATCAAAAATGTCAAGAAAGATTATCTCTAAGTGATGGCATTAAGGGTGATTTTATTTTCTTAATACCTGCTTATTACTATTTTCTAAATTATTTTCAATAACCACATATTTTGTAAGGAGAAAAACAAGAAAATGATAACATTAAAAAGATTGCCTTTGTCTCAATGGAACCAATTCTACATTTGGTTCTTTCATCCACTCATTCTTTCAACAAATATTTATCAAAATCCCACTACATACAAAGCATTCTGCAAAGCAATAAAAATACAGTGATTAAACTTTTTTAAAGTTAAAAAAAAGAAGTGACTTCTACCTGGAGAAAGTATTCTTAGTAAATGGGAGAAATCCCATGGGTGTTGCTGGTCTCAACAGTGAATGCCGCCAAGCACAACTGGGCATTCGCTGGGCATTGCTCTTCCCTAAAGCCAAGAAACGCCCCAAAGAAGACGTCAACGCATTTGCATCCCATCATTCTTGGGTGGGATTTAGCCTCGGAACTGGACCCAGATCTGAAAAAGTGGTTTCTGAGAGTGGACAATGGAGAGAAAGCATAAAATGAGATTTACCCATGCCCTTAAAGCTCGCAGCTACTGTGTCTCCTGCCAGCTTGAGACAAATGGCTGGAGTGTCCTGGCTGTGAGAGAAAAGGTCCCATGGGCTATGTGACTAAGATGTTCCCCGGGAGGCCCAAAATTATTTATCTTTTGAATAAGTGATTAGTAAAAATTCAACAAAATTCCCCTAAAGCATCCAGCTGAGCCTGCCTCTTGACTACATATCCAGCCTCCTACTGTTCCTGGACGATAGTCCCCTTTAACTGGCGCAACTGGAACCTCCCACACACATCAGAGCTGGTTTTCCCAGCATGAAAGCCACCCCCCGGGAAGTGCAACACTCGCACAGTGGGGCAAAAAGTCTTTTTGCCTCTGGAGCACCATTTTGCAACCCCATGGGATCACTGTCATATTCTAAGTTAATGCATCTGCTTTGAGTTGATTTTTCCCCACAATTATTTTCCCCCAGAATTTGTGTTGATTCTTCCCCAGAAGGCCACTTGTGACCAGGGTTCATATGCAGGTCTGGCTGGGGTTCGGAGTGGGACCACAGGGAAGTGAACCAGCCCTCCTGGGGACTGAACTCGTGACCTCATTAGCACAGGGTTCCAATCAACTGAGCCACCAGGCACGTACCTCATTTAAAGCACTGAAGTGATAATTTGCTAAATGTTAATTCTTAGATTAACTACAGATGAGTAGAGTTCCTAGGGGGAAAAATGAAAGAGATTTGTTAATTCTTAAAAGGAAATTTGGGTTATCAGTAGATGGTCCCTTTGGTTTCTTTTAAGACAATTCCAGCATCTGAAGATGATACTCATTAGGGTCTATACCGCCATGATTTTTTTAACAATATCCTGATCAGTGAAAAGGCAAATGGTGTCACTTCTTCATTTGCAAAACATTGCACAATGATTTTCATACAGATTCCTCCATAGTTTCTATTTCAAAATCGACCACATAGTTTAGGCGGCATCATGAAGAAAGATTTCCATATCTGAGGCAAAGGCGACCCTCTTAGAGTGGGCAGAACCAAACCTCATTACCTCTGCCTGTCCCCAGAACCCTAATTCCTGTGGAAAGAGACCCTCCACCCCAGAAGAAGGGGCCCTGCCCCAACCCACAGACCTAGCTCAAGGCATGCAATAACCCACTCTCTTACTTTATCCTCAGCCGTGCTGGGGGACCCAGTTTTACAAATAGCAAATATGGTTTGGAACAAAGTTTTGACACCAACTTGGTATCCTGTGCTCATATTACATTTCTATGAATATTCCACCGACTTTTCAACTGTGCAGAACTGTTTCCGCTCTGAGGCTACATTTAGCATGCAGGCCATTTCAACTTCAGTTGCTCCCACCCTGACAGCGATCTTTGAAACTGATATGGCCCTGAAAGAAGCCAGAATAACTTTTTAAAAATATTAATAATGGGCTAGGTTCCCAGTCTTTGTAATCTTGTGGAAGAACCTCTGGGAGAAAGCACACTGGGAATTGAGTTCGTGCCCACGCTTTTCCATGGAACAGGCTGCTTAAAATGCATAGTTATTTTGCCGGAGAATTTTCATGAAGCGGAAGAGGATGGGAATCTGGCCTTGTGTTTTGCGCTTATCGCCTTCTGCCCTGGGAGCATGAAGACCACCTTTAAGTACCCAGATCTTTGCCTGTTGTAAGAGAAATCCCAAAACATCCAATGGAGAGAACCAACCTGATATCTCAAGAGCTCCCCAGTTCTGCCACTTGCCAGTGAGCAACCTGTGTAAAATTTAGGTATCTTCTTTGAGTTGTCCATTTCCTCACCTGTAAAATGTAAAACAGTAACTGTCTCTGCATTCCATGAAATAATGGACAGAAAATTCTTTAGTCTATTGCCTGGAATATAGTAACTACTCATTGAAACTTAACTATTGTAGCTTCTGATCTGAGAAAAACATGGCTACCTCAGGGGAATGAATACATCTGTATTCCAGTTTTCCTTTATTTTATAAATCTAAAATAAAATTTAGTCCTGCAGCTATACACCCATGATGAAGATACTGATGATTAACCTGACCATACCAAGCTTAAACAATGTTCTCTGATTGAAATAGCTAAGAGGTAGCAACCTAAAATGAAAATAGCTAGTCTTGATTTCTAAATAATGCCTTTAAAAACATTTTCTTATGAAATACATTACAAAATGGCATAAGAAACTTTCCAAACTGGCATGATCAAAATTTATGATCTTCAAATTATAATTCTCTACAACATACCAAAATTTTAGTCAACCTAAAGATTCTCAGGAATTTCAAATTCTGAATCTATATAAAAAAAATTCAAATCAAATCAAACCAAATAAAAATAAGTATACTTCTATCTGAAAATACAATTGGAGACAACCCCATTTTATATTAAAGGAACATACTTACAAGTATTTAGTAAGCTACAATTTAAAACTTTTACTCAAATTCAAGTTGACAGTGAGGAACTAGATAAATAGAAACTAAACTGTCGAATTGTACCTAAGAGTTGTGGGCTCGATTTGCTACTTTAATCTCCAGTGGGGAATATTAGTTCAATAAAATAAACATTTTTAATTTCCTCTCTGCGTTTCCTCAAACCGCACCTATGCACTTATCTATGGCTCACTTAAAAGATTTGTGAAGCGGCCTCTGACTTACTTAAAAGAGGATGTTTGATTTTCTTATGAAAATGAAGGAATGAATGTGAGTGCTCGTTGTTTTAATGCACTGAGCCCTTAATCACTTCCAGTTCTGCTTCATCAGAAAAGTAGTACTCTTAGGGGATTTTTTTTTTTTTTTGGTCACTAAATATTGTCTTTCATTGTGAGATATTTATTTCTTCCAGAAAATGATACTGTATATTTCCCCTAATGATGAAGGATGAAAGATAGAGAAAATTCCATTTGGTGATTATGGGACCACAAAGAAGTAAACTGATTCAGAAAACAAAGCCCCAAAAGAAAAATAAAACTTATTATGTGAGGTGGAAGCATGGAATTCTTGGCAAATATCCAATTGGAACCAGGATTGGTAATTTAATAACATCCTTGTTTTGTTAATATTTGGCAGGGGGCAGGGGTGGGGTAGGTAAAGCTCTAGGGCTTTAGCTCTGGGCTTTAGCTTTCTTCTCCCCACGATTACCTCAGCAGCAAGGGGCTTTAAAGACACAAATGCTTGTAGGCTCTGCAAAAGGCTGTTGAAACTACATAGGCCATTGGTGAGAGTCCAAGACGTCATCTGTCCACATAAGTCAGAGGTTATGACAAAACCTTGATCTCCAAAGCTCAGTGGGCAGTGAAAATCACTTCCAGAAAAAGCCCACTCTGAATACTGTCCCCAGAGTCCTGGAGCATCACACCCAAATCAGAGCAGACGGGGGAATCCATGAACAGAGACCTGCTGATTGCAACAATTCTACCAAATCATTCTGATCCCCTGGGTAACTGTGCTACTTCACTTTGGACTGGGCATTCCCCCTGTTGGTTACTAAGCAGAGTGGGGCAGGAAAAATCACCCTGGTTTGGTGATCCTGGCCACACCCATCCATTCAAAGGGGTACTCTAAGCGGCATGCGAGGTAGAGAGTTAAAGAGTGCGCTGCAATAATGAACAGCCCCTTTCTGGGAACTGAAGATCATGGAGTATGCCGGGGCGTTTTTTTGGTTTTTTTTTAGCTTTAGTTCTCTTACAAGTTTAAAGGAGAGAAAGCAACACAGGAAGAAAACTGAAATGAAAAAAAAAAAGGATACAAAATTGATGTTTAAAAATCCATAGTATTCCTATACTCTAATAATGAATTTTTAGGAAAAGAAATGAAATTTTTTTTCCTTTCGCAACTGCAACAAAAAGAATAAAACACCTAGGAATAAACCTGATGAAACACATGAAGGGCCTGTGCACTGAGAACTATAAGACACTATTAAAAAAAAATTGAAGAAGACACAAAGAAATAGAAAGATATTCTATGTTCTTGAATTGGAAGAATCAACATAGTTAAAATGACCTTATCATCTAAGGTATTACACAGATTTAATGCAATCCTCATCAAAATACCACTGGATTTTTTTTTTCCTTAAGAAATCGAGCAAAAAAAATCATCAGATTTATTTGGAAGCACAAAAGACCCCGAATAGCCAAAGCCACCTTGAGGAAAAAGAACAAGTCTGGAGGTATCACACTGCCTGACTTCAAATTATACTACAAAGAGACAATAATAAAGGTATTGGCAGAAAAATAGACACACAGAGCAGTGGAACAAAGCTGAGAGTCCAGAAGTAAACCCCCATATATATGTGCAAATAATTTTTAACAAAGGAGCCAAGAACATACAATGGAGAATGGAAAGCCCTTCGACAAATGGTGCTGGGAAAACTGAGAAGCCACCTACAAAAGAATGAAACTAGACTGTTGTCTATCACCATACACCAAAATTAACTCAAAATGGATCAAAAACCTGAATATAAGACCTGAAACAATAAATTGCATAGAAGAAAACACAGATACTAAACTCATGGACCTTGGACTTAGAGAGAATTTTATGATTTTGGCCTCAAAGGCAAAGGAAGTAAGAACAAAAATAAATGAATGACTATATCAAACTAAAAAAGCTTTTGCACAGCAAAAGAAACTGTCAACAAGGCAAAGAGGCAACCATCCTAATGGGAGAATATATTTGCAAATGACACCTCTGATAAGGGCCTGATATCCAAAATATACAATGAACTCATACAACCCAACAACAACGAAAAAGTAAATAATCCAATTAAAAATGGGCAGAGGACCTGAACAGACACTTCCCCCAAGAAGACATACAAATGGCCAACAGACATGTGAAAAGATGCTCCATTTCACTAGCTATTAGGGAAATGCAAATCAAAACTACAGTGAGATACCACCTCACACCTGTTAGAATGGCTGTCATCAACAGAAGGTAATAACAAGTGTTGGTAAGGTTGTGAGGAAAAGGGACCCCCATACACAGCTGGTGGGACTGAAAATTGGTACAACCACTATGGAAAACAGTATGGAGTTTCCTCAAAAACCTAAGAATTACCATACGATCCAGCAATCACTCTTCTGGGTATTTACATAAAAAACCTGAAAACGTTTATCAGCAAAAATATAGGCACACCAAAGTCCATAGTAGCATTCTTCACGGCATCCAGGAAATGGAAGCAATCAAAGTATCCTATGACAGATGATTGGATAAAGAAAATGTGGTACAAATATATAATGGTTATAACTCAGCCATAAGAAAAGATGAAATATTGTCATTTGTGACAACATGGATAGATCTTTTGATAATCATGCTAAGTGAAATAAGTCAGACAGAAAAAGTTGAAAACCACATAATACTTCTCATATGTGAAATATAAAACTGAAAGCAACAAACAAACGTGACAATCAGACTCATGAACAATACAGTGGATTAGTGGTTACCAGAGGGAAGTGAGGAGGGGAGAAGTAGATAGGGTAAAAGGGGTCAAATATTTGATGATGGGAGGAAATCTAACTCTGGGTGGTGAACACACAGTAAAATACATATGCCTTATTGTTAAATTATACATATATATATATGTTACACTGTGTGTTCACCATCCAGAGTTAGATTTCCTTCCATCATCAAATATTTGACCACTTTTACCCCATATACATATATATGTGTGTGTATACACACACACACACACACACACACACACACATGTATACACACATGTGTGTGTGTGTGTGTGTGTGTGTGTGTGTGTATATGACTAACTGTTGAATGATATGCTTGGAACTTATTCACTTTTGTTATTCAGTGTTACCCCAATAATTTTTAATTAAAAAAAGACAAACCAAAGAGTGAGACAGGTTTAGTGCAAACCCAATCCTGAAAGACAGTCCTGAGTTGCCACTTTTCTTCCACGACTTTTTAATTTCTGAATTATGCAGTGTGGTAGAAAAAGAAAAGAAAAAAAAAGCAATTGTTAAAAATCTTACCTAATTTTCTGGTTCCCATGATGGTCTGAGGAAAAACATTATATGGGTCACACAAGTGTGTATTTATAACGAATGATAGATGGACGTACTAGTGATGGTGATGGTGATGGTGGTGATGGTGGTGGTGGTGGTGGTGAGTGTGGTTGTGATAACAATGGTGACAGTGGTGGTGATAACTAAAAGTGGTGGTGGTGGTGAGTGTAATAGCGAGGGTGGTAGTGAAGGTGGTGGTGATGATGCCAGTGGTGGTGAGTGCAGTGCGGGTAGAGATGGTGGAGGTGATGGTGATGGTGATTGCAGTGGTGGTGAGGGTGATAGTTGTGGTGATTATAGCCAAATTCCCCCAAAATGAATTAAACACTTTAACTTATGTAGTAGAGACTTGAGAAGTCTACTCTACTCTACCTATCTTCTTTTATTCTTAACTTCCTTATGCACCAAGTGTTGATTAATCTGATCGTAAAGATGTTTTTTGCTTAAGACTTGAAAGGCACTTTCAAAACAAAGGGAAAAAAGTCGAGTTAAAACAACTGCTTAATGGATATATTTCTCTCTGTGGGTGAGTTTTTATTCTTCACTATTATTTTCATCATGCTCGTTGTCGCTGAAAGCATTTCAAAGTATTAATAGTCCTTGAAGCTGCTATATCATAAGATTCCAGGGATGCAGAACATCTTCTTCATGGAGACTATTGTAGAGATATGTGACAACACTTTTTTTTTTTTTTTTTAATCAATGCTCAAAAATGTCTGGGGCAGAGAAATTCTGCTACCGGTGGTGCTAATTACCATAAACACAGAGAAGTCCCTTCCAGTATGGTTGCATTTAATGGATGATGAGAAGTCACAGGCAGTTTATTAATATTTCTCTTCCCTGCCTTCTAGGCTCATCGTAGGATCGAATGTCCCCAACGACTTTGAAGCTCGGCATGGTCATGTGATTTTTTGACCAATAAAATGTGAGAATTGGCAGGTGTCACTTCCAGGCAGAAGCTTTAGGAGCAGGGCAAGCATGATCATGTTCCCTTTCCCCATCAGGGTGAATGTGGAAACAGGCGCAGAGAGGAGGCTCCATCATCTTGAGCTCCTAAATGTCTACAACTGGCAGACACCCCTTCTTGATCCACAATGGACATGCAGTGCAATCAAGAAATAAACTCTTGCTGTCTGAAGTCACTGCGGTTTCAATGGTGATTTGTTACCACAGCATAACCGTCTCTATCCTAACAGATGCAGATGGCGAATAGCCAAAACAAGAGGTTTAAAGTCACTAGTGGTCACATCAGAAAGAAGGAATCTATGCCTTTCTAAGAAGAAACTGAACCTTCAAGCCTCTCTGTTATCTAATCACTAACTCTGAAACATTTAACTGTTCCCTAGTGAAGGTCCATTCTAGACTAAAGGTGCCTAGGAGAAAGGTGTGACAGGACCTGCAAGCAAATGACAGTTACTCAAGCCCACACAAACGGCAGGGTAATTTGAAGCTCTCTTTTAACTAAGTTCTATATCAAACAATAAACCTCCTTCTTCTCACTATCCAGGCAGACAGGCACAGATTCCTTATCATTTTCAGAACTGTTCACTTAAGGACTGCACTGCTCAAGATATAAGCCTCCTTAAGGAACTCTACTTTTAAGAAAATCATATCTCACAGAATTAATACATTATCACATTCGAAGTGAGGTGGCAAATGTGAAAAGCCCATCTGTGCCCACCCTCCCCTCCACCCCAAAAACTCTACCACCACCCAGAGCTGCAGCTATGCATGAAAAATCTAACACATGCAAAGTATAGAAGCTCTTCAAAAATTTGGCCCAGTGTGTCTTATATGCAAGTTGCAGTCTTACAGAGTCTTGCCAACAACAACAAAAAGGAAAGAAAAGCAAAGTTTCTCTTCTCTGGACTTGGAAATGAAACATAAAACTCCTCTTTTCTATGAGGCTGAATGGCTCCGATTTTCCACAGTCAGAATGATCTCTCACTAGCCGTTACCTTCCTAATATCTATGTGGCTTTTTAGTGGGCATTTCTTTCTTCCCAAAGTAATCGCATGGCAGCAGTGGCCCAACGAGATGCTCCAGTTCCCTGCTGGGGGGTCTGGGGTTCTCTCTAGACCTCAGGGTCACTGTAAAGATAAAATAAAATGGACGATATAAATGTGCTTTAAAACACTAAAACTGCTATATTAATGGCATTATTTCTACCACACCTCACTTTCACCACACCTATTGCATCTATTGTGTCTAACTTGTATATGGCATTATGTTTTCTGAGGTCTCTTTGTATGTAAGTACAGAGAGAATTAACACTTACTGGAAATGTTCCAAGTATAAAATTCACACAAAACCCTATGAGTTGGGTGTTCTTATCTCCAAGAATGCAGACAGGTGCAGAAAATTCAGTGGTTTACCCAGGGTGACACAAACAGGGGTACATGGAGAGCTCCTGTCAGAACCATTTGAGTCTGTCAACTCAACACACACACTGTGTCTTCTCCCATCTGAGGAATCTTCCTGCTACCTGCCAACACTGTTGCAAAAAGGATGCATGTGCTGATGCAGTCTATGTAGCTGATGAGAAGAATGTACTAAACCACCCATGGTAAGCTGGCTAGGCAGAACTCTCAACCTAGAGCTTCTTAGATGTAACCACCAGCCTATCAGACAAAGAAGGATCCAGACAGGCAAGGGAGGACAAAAAGACAGTGCCTGTGCCCATTTGGAAGAGAGGGTAAGACTGAGCAATTACGAGAAAAAAAATTAGGGAATAAGACCAATTCAAATTTCAATGAAAACTATATGAAAAGTTAGTTGTTCATTAACCTATATTGGTTTGAAATTTTCAATAGCTTGGGAAATTTCTATAGGAAGAAGACAACATACTACATAGCCATAAAAGTGAAGAGAACAGGCAGAGCTAAGGGTGCTATGGGAAAAGGGCAGTTGTGGATGCATTAAGGAATATTAAGAGGGAAATTTGATGGTGGGGCAGAGAAAAAAATCCCAGCGATACCACTAGGAAAGGAGGGGACCACAGAGTAAAGCAAACAAATGTGGAAAAGTTTGTAGGAGATCGACTTTCACCATTAAAAGGGAAAAGACGACAAAAAGAAGAAAATCCAAGGAGCAAAACAAAAAATACTAAAACAGCGATTTAAAATGGTTAAAATTATTTCTTCAAAAAGCACATACATACACTCTCTTTAGGGTCAGTTGAATTATTACTCATTTAGGTCCAAACAAGCCAGCCATTTAAGGATATAGATACATGATGGGCTTCACTCAATATTAATTAATTTTCACTGCTTCTTTCCAGCACGTTATTGGCAAAATGGCTTTTCTTAAATTCTGGATCTGCAACATGACTATTCAGATTCACATAGTGAATTTTCACCCATAATTTCCCAAAGTTGAAGGGATAATTTAATAACTCATGTCACTTTATTGATAATTAAGTAGCCCATGCCTTTTCTTATGGAGACTTATACTTTTATAAAGCACATTCCCTAATATTTTAGTAATCTTTTTCATCAGAAAGAAAATCTTTCTGTTTGAAAATATGAGTAAAAGAGAAAATTTAAGACCTTGTATTATTTAAAACTAGTCTTATAACAACCAGTAAAAAAAAAAAAAATGTTTCTATGTTTAAAATGATAATACTTTCTACCTCAGAAATATAGTGCCCAAACTGTCCTGAGTCATTTTTTGTAATGTTGTGGTCATATTTTCTAAATAACATCTATGAAAGAATCATTTAGATTTCTGGTCTCAGTGCCTTCACTGGAGGGGAGTAAGGTAGCAAACATCTGATTTTTTTTCATCCAGATGCCTATTTCATATTTACTTAGCAAAACTGTCCTGGAAGTCACATAAATAATTAATTAATTAAATTAATATATAAAAGTTCAAGAGACATAAGAAAAGAGTCTCTAGGCTGACTGCAGACTAGAAATTGAGTTGAAGGGTCTCAATTCTCACGTAGGCACATGATCAACTCTCCAAGGTAGAGTTTCATCTCCCAGTTCTGAATAATACTAACCAACCTAAATATATGTATATATATCATGATGTTTCCAAATCAAAATAATGTATGTCAAGTACAGTGGGAATACCAGGGCCTTAGGGAAAGGACTTGAAAAGTCTGAATAAAGAGCATCACAAAAGCGAGTTAGAAATCCTTTGTTTCTCCATCATCACTGGCTGCCCAGCAACAGTGAGTCACTGTGAAGTAACAATAATTTTGACCCATAAGGTGGTTTTTCCTAAGGAACTTCTTCCAAAGTCATCATGATACTAAAGTTAAATGGTATTAACCTGTGTACATACATATGAATAAACAGGTACAGTGTTGATTGAAGGGGTGAGAGTTAAACCTAAACCAACTAATGTTGTTGATGGCATGCCGTTCAATCTTATTGTGGTGGCTTGAACACTATGCTCAAAGAGAATTTTCCTAGGGAGAAAGCTCAAGTGTCTTCACCACACCACAGAGTTATTGCACCCCACTGGGAAGCAGAGGGGGACGGGACAGAGAGCACTCACAGGAAGGCTCCCGTCACTTGGATTGCTCCCACTAGAGACAAAATGGCATCAAAAATTGGCAGTCTTTTATTTCTCTTCTTTCCAAAGAAGAAAACACAACATCATTAGCCAGATTTACTCTGACCTCCCACCTCCTGGGGTTGCCTGGCACTCAGGTTGAGTCAAAGGTATCTTTCCATCAAGGTAAATAACAGGAAGAGGTAGATCAATAACCTAATTGCTTAAGGAAATATTCAGGGCAGTGTGTATTTCTGGTTTTAATAAGGCTTTGGAGCATAAGAGTGATGGTCATTTAGAAAAAAATGATTTTGTTTCATTTCTCATCAAAATTCGGTCTGTATATTTTAATCCTTAATTGTGCCTTTTTTGTAATTTCAATTGGTCATGAAAAGTTCTGTCAACTCTTAGGAGTATGAATTAATAATAAATAAATCCCAATGTTTTCAAATTTCCTAATGCCATCTATATATCGTAATATATGCGACTTAAGTCAGACTTAAAAAGTTCATGACTGCTGATGTCAGCTCTATAAGATCCTTTCAAGCCATCCTCCCCCCACCCCCCCAAAAAAGAAAGCCTTCATGGGGATTCGAACTCAGAAGAAGTTACCACCTCTTGTCATATTGAAAGAGTTTTAATAAATTTGCAATACATAAAAATATTTGGAGAAAGAGAAGGAAAGAAAGGTGGGGGTGGATGCCTGCTTCGGAGGTTGGAATCTCGTTTGCAGTATGCACATGGGCGTTAGTCTACACTCACAGCTGCCACACTGATGTAACCAATCTTAAAGGCTCGAAAAGAAAAAAATCTGAGTCTAAGTAATACCTCTCAAATTAAGAATTTTTCACAATAGATCATATCAGCTTTGGAGGTTGGGTCTATATAATACCATAACAACTACAAAGTGAAAAATTGAGAAAGCCTTGTGGATGTTGGAGCTACACCATGTGAAATATATAGAAATTTAGAGATATCTTAAAGCATGAGGACAGCAGGGCCCACTACCAGCAATATTGTACTTAGTAAAGGAGGGTCTCTCCTAGCCGACTATGTCCCCAAAGCCTGTTGAGGTGCTACAAATGGAGACTCCCTGGTCACATTTGCTAATCTTCATCTGCCTACTCCAGTGAATCCTCTGTGACCTCTGGAGTTGAAATAGCAAGCTGAACCTTTTGGAATTTATCATCAGCCTGGCATCTGTGCTCAGCAGTAGAGCCTCTGAATTCAAAACAGGACTGTTTCCTGGCTCAGAACTCCAGCTCCAAATTCCTTAGGCTCAAAAGTGATGGGAAAACAGATCTTCAGCATTCTTCTGATTTAGAAATCATTCAAACTGACAACAGATAAGAAATTGACGAGGAGATATGAACTCCTTAATTTACATAGCTGTCTCTTTTTTCCTTTTACATAGTAAAAAACGGAGCGTCCTTAACCTTGATTTTCCCACTTCTCTCAGTTTAAAGCACAGTCTATAACATTAATTAAAGTGTGTGTGAGCTGGAGGGTACAAGTTCTATTTCATATGCTATACCACATGGCATTCTAGGAGCGCTGTACAATTTTTAGGTGTGCTTTTTCCCAGCTTGACGTGTGTGCAGCCCTACAAATGATTTGGCATAACCTTGCCCATATTCTACACGGAAGCTCCACAATAACAACCTAAAAATGAATGCAGTGGATAAAACAAACGCTGAAGGCATTGGTGGCTTAAGTTTTAAAGTAAACAGAGGTAAGTTTCTGATGCAGAATTACAAAGTGCTGGCGTCAGAAAGGGCATCTGAGATTTTCTAGTGTAACCCTTTTATTTTACAGAGAAGGCCTGCAGAAGGTAGTTTAAACAACTAGTAAGGGGAAACCCCCAAGTATTTCTTATAGTTCCGAGTCTTTTCACTACGCCAGGGTCATAAACCTCCTTGAGATACCGATTAAGTTAGGTCTTTTCTAGGGGAATAAGGAAAGAGCATACAAATATATACACACACAAATGTTTGCATATAAATTCAGGAGGCCTCTGGATGCTGAACGGGTCCATGAACCCCAGACTGAGAACTTCTACCCCGAAAGAAGCCTCTTTTCTGAGTAGAAAGTACTACTTTTAACCCCTTCCAAAATGTATCTCCTCTAGATTGTGAACTAGATTTAATGATGTAATCTATAAACTTCAAGAAAGAAGCACTTCTAACAACTCAAATAGATAAATTAAGCCCTAATCAATATTTCCATATTTTTAAAATGTGTCAAATTAAAAAAAAAACACATAAGAGAAATTGAAAGTTACATGTATTTTACTACCGATTTCACATATGGATATGGAATATCTTTTCTCCTAATATGGAGATGCCTCAGCAGTATTTAAATGATTCCTTATTCCAAGTCATATAAATATGCACCAGATGTATCTTTTGTAAATGTTATGTTTTTCAACTTCTCAGCATTTGCAAGCAGTTGAAAGCTATGTCAAGCATGCTTTAATGGGGCATAAAAGTGTATTGTATTCAAAGAGATGGCACAGCTCTGTAATAGGTGAAAATACAAATGTTGTCAATGGATACATTTTCATTTTATTGATTTACACTGCATAACAGAATGCCCTGTGTTCTTCTTTACATGCGAGCTCTATCTCAGTTGAAATATAACTAGATATTTAAAAATCACGATTACATTAATGGATTCTCTAGATAACAGAAAATTCAAACACAAGATTTTATGACTAGAAGGCAACTTAACGATCAACTAAATCCCATACAGACAATTTAACAGACAAGAAAACTGATACCAAAAGGGTTACGTGAGACAAGCAAGTCACTAAACTAGTTGTGGCTTAGTGCATGAATTTATATTCCCATAATACAAGGAAATTTACTGAGCTGTTTACCCTATCTGCTTCTTTACTGCCTAAACAAAAGAAGGAGAAGGAGAAGAAGAAACAGTAAAATATATATAATTTATTGATTTCCTGGGATGTCCTGGAAAGAAACAGATGTAAGATATATGTTGCAAACTGTCAAATTATCTTATGAGAAGTATAGGAAGTAAAATACCATTTGCTAGTATCAAATATTGTCGAAGACTATCAACATGCCTTTTCTCCAATATAAAATTCTAATGGACTCAACATTCACTTTTTTATTTTTAATACAAAAGATAACATAGCAAATTCCACTTAAAACATTTTCTTTGAGGTTAAATACTTCGAAGATGTTTAGGAAGTATATATTCAAGTCAGATGTAATTGATAGTTCATCTTGAAAACTGTCTTTTTAAATAAAAGTTAACATAGATTGATAGTTATAAAACTTTTTTTTTTTTTTTTTTTTTTTTTTTTTT
>CM053515.1:46397056-46430683 GCA_028627145.1 Eidolon dupreanum | reverse complement strand
CTCCCACCATCTCAACACACACATAGCATTGGACCTGGGCCTGGTAGGCTGGTTCTGGATAATAGAAGTGAGCTCTGTGTGGCCTGAGGAAGGGAAAAAAGATAAAGACGTGGTCACGCCCATGCTCCTTGAAGGGTTATTCACGTAGTCGCAATTTATTCTTAGTTGTCCACTGATTTGATTTCAAGGGCACCTCATCATACTGGGTCTAGAGCCTCACAAATGAGACCTTTACTTTCAGCTACACAATGGTTACTAATGTAGCCAATTCAGCAAAGTCAGTACTGGAGAACAGCATTATTTTCAAGATTTATTATAAAGGGCATTTTTTAAAAATTATGTCAAAACTGTTTTAATATCTTGGGCTTTTTTTCTCTCTCTCTTTAAGGACTGCATTTGGGACTAAGGGCAGTTAACAGTAGCAGGTCCTGATTGGCCAACATCTGTTTCTTTATAGGAACCTTACTTGCCAAGTAGCTGGACAGCAATACCCATTTGGTATTCATGGGAAGTACTTGCTGAGCAACAATGACAGTAATTGCCTCTGATTCTTGTGTTTACAACACTGCCAAAGTATCATTAGGGCCTTATTTATAGATAATAATGCTTATTAATCACAAGTATTTGAATTTTGGAATGTATTAGATTAATATTCTTTTGTACCTCAGTTCTGTACTAATGCTGTGAAAGACATTTACTGAATGCAACCCTTTGTGAATGCTTATTTTGAGCTGCAAAATAATGTGTGTAATTTGCAGGTGAAAGATAAAGAAATTACGTGGCCACCTCTCAACAGCCTCCACCGCGATCAATGGCTAACTTGAAGAATAAGGCCCCAACTCTAAATTGAGAAATAAATATCCCTCGAGGTATTATTTCCAAAAAATCTTCTAACTTTTTATAACGGGAACTTCCTAATAATGTCTATTATCTTGTTTTGCCATAATTCTTTGGGGGATGGCATCACTTTATTGAAAAGGGTCTGCGGTGACGGATAATTAGTGATTCTGTAACAATTTCACATTGTATAAGTTTTTAGAGGCTCAAGGGAGAAAAAATAGCAGAGGATGACTAAGAGTTATAACCAGCAAAAGTACAATCTGCCGTCTAACTGGCCTGTGTTAAACATCCTTCTTTCACTCATTCAGTCTTCCTACTTCCCTATTTTTATTTGCATCTAGAAACAGGACTCACTAAAAATTTCAAAAGGTTATCACACTTTTTCTAAGATTATTACAAAGAACATAATTTCTGTTAGTGTAATAAAAACAAATTTTTAAACAAAAAGCATTACCAGCCCATAGTTTTCGCCTGGCCACTCCCTCCTTGAATTATAGCAAATATAAAATCAGCACATTTTCTTTTTATCTGGCATACATTTTTATTTATTCTTGGAGTGCTCGTGCTGTGTGTGTTAGAACAATACTTCAGTTGTTTAATTAGATGAATGTAAAATGTAGTGACATAATTTTCCAGAAATATTTGGGAAAGAAAGCAAAGCTTATTAATATAGCCCTAGGTGCTATTTTTTAAATAATATTTGTGATTAGATCTCTTTTTAAAATTGCCTGTAATTAATGTTTACTAATGTTCTTTAAACTAAATCCAAATCATGCTCAATCTTATCCTACCCTACCAAAGACTGTTTAAAATAGTCTATGGCTGTAATTACAACCGAGAGGATATATAACACTGTCCTCTCTTATTCTCTCGATTTTCGTCCCCCTCACCACCTTTCAATTTACCATATTACACAGAGAAAATTATCCTCCCTAAAAAATGCTTGACAATGAGTTCAGTTAAAGTTTCCAAGTCAAAGGGTACAAGAGACTAAGATTCTAATGCATAAAATGTATAACGTAAACATTTTAATCCATTGCTAAATGTAAATAACTTAAGCAATCCCAGATGAACTATTTAACATTAATTTAAAGTATTTTATAATATGTGTGTGTCTCTTCTCATGGGGCTAAGTAGAAAGGTGAACAATTATCTAATAACTTTAGTCAATGTATTCAGCCAAATCTGGCAAGTCAGGCCCCTTATCTCTCTTTATTTGAATTTGGTAAATGTCTCAACTGGAGGTCCATTCAGATGTGTGTTCCATCTCTCACAACACAGGGAGAATGAGGAGTCAAGCAATAGCTTATAGAATTAGTTGCCATCTCACAAATGGAATCACTGCAGATAGCCAATCTAGTTATGCAAATTTCACTGTCCTATTTTATTTTCTTAATAGGTAGGTGAAAGGGAAAGTATCAATGACTGAGTTCTCCAAATAATTCAGTTCTCCAATTTATTTTGCCTTCAGTAGACATCGTCTGGTTCTCTCTTTAAAAGACGTTAGTACTTGGAGGAGGAAAGAAAATAAATGTTTTGAGAGAACACGGATACATCTCACCTCAATGTGTGTCACTGATAATGTCTAAACATTGAGGGTGAATACCTTAAATCCCCCTTGGGTATCTCTCTGAACCTTACTGAATTAGCCTCACCTAACTGCTTACCGACTTGAAAAAGAAAGAAAGAGAAAGGGAGGGAAGGAGTAGAGAGGGAAGGAGAAAATGAGTAGTCTAGAAAGTTGGATTTTAAATTTGAGGGTATTGAAAATATAATTTACTATGAAAAACGGTTTGACAGAATAACTTGCACTCCACCAACATCCTAGCAGTTTTCTAAGAGCCTGGTTAGATATGAAACTTGAGATCTGTCAACATTTTATAGTTGCCCTGACTTAATAAGCATTTTTCCTTCTTTTCTTTAACTGCCAAATTTTTTAATGAAATTGAATCTTGGAAGCCTACATTCTGGGGAGTTTTATTTGCTATATTCTAGTTCTGTCTGCTTTTAGGCCACAGAATGCCAAAATATTTATTCATACAAATCTTTCTATGTGTGTAACTTGATCCTACTAAAATAGTCCTTCACCCACTTCATTAATTAAATCAACAAAAAAGATCATTTTACATTTTTCTAGAGAATAATTCTTCATCCAATTTTTTGAATGAACATTTTTAAATCATTTACAGCCTATGCTTCCTTGTCATGACACACTATCAGACAGAAAACTTTCTAAAGCAAAAAACTAACTTACTTTTGCAGTTGATTTTAAACCCCATCCAGAGTAAAATGTTTTAACCTCTTTCCAAGTAATACTCTTTAAAAATTTTTTTACTTGTGGTAATCCCATGGTTTTAACTTCAAACTTTTTAAGAGATTAAGAAAAAATCTTCAAAAGGCAGTTGAGCAAGACTGATTTTAATTTTCACAAGCTCACCACTGATATTTACACACCACCAATGAGTCATCAGTCTTTGACACACTCTCTCTGAAATAAATAAGCAATAAATTACATGTGGGAATAAATGCCATCATAAACATTATATATGTTTTTCAGTAAAGAAATATACATTTACATAAACTTGGAAAAGCCAACAAAATATTTTATAATATTAGTAAAAACAACTCTCATTACATGAGAGAGCTCCTTCTATCAAGGTCTTCAAGATAATTAAAAATTTTTATTTTTGAGTCCTTTATCCACTAGGACAAATAGCTGTTAAACTATAAAATTCAAGTGTAACATTTCTTTACATTTGCTCAGCACAAACGAGCATTGGGTTCCAGCCAATGTATCCATTTTAACTGTAATTCTTATTTTAACCCCAAAAGAAAACTTTGAAAACACAAAGATTCAAAATACCATCAAACAAGAAGCAAATAAGTAACATGTCATTCCACATTACATAAATCATTTCAAGTATATTTTTCAAGTTTGCTTTTACATTTTGAATTATCATTCGACTACTAAATGTATTTTAACGATATAAAAGCCCATAAAGCTACTAGAAATGTTTTCTTTACAGTAGAAAAAAAAAACTAATGTTCTTCTTGATTACATACAAAATATAATTTTTGTTCTGAGACAACAGTATTTAATTGGGGGGGGGACAAAAAATATCTACATTTAGATAGAATATTTATATATTAAATGTGCATTTTGAAGTATGATGCCTTTTTTATTTCATATAAAAGAAGATATTTAAGTTCATAGTGCTTTTAAACAGGATGTACTTAAAATACTAAACTATGCAGTATTATTTATTGATTTCTGTGGAGTTGTGTACAGTTGGCACAAGTCAGATTTCAAAAGAAATTTTGAAGTTTGTTTTAATGGCTTTAAGATTTACTCACTCTTCCTCTTATTTTAAGACTATCTGTTATAGAATGTATTGTTAATCGCATAGGTTTGGTATATTACACATAGGCTTGTTATATGCAAATGTATTCAGTTGGGGTATGTATATATTTTGTTACATTATGTACATAAACATCTACCCTTGTGCATATGTATATTTACATCATGTATAAATATGTGTATATTACCAAAGGGTACTATCCTGACGGAGGAGGAGCTTTTAAGGACTGCCATACATTATTTCAGTTAACTGTTAACTGAATGCTGTTTTCTATGAAAGTAATTAGTGTTTTTTCCCCACGGTCCCAAAGGTGGGTGTTTATAGATGTGGTTTAGTTATTTACTGTTTTCCAAAAGGCTAGTTTTATAACCTTATGCCCACATATGCTTTAAATCAATGAGTGATACCCTTCCCTTCACCTTTCCCTTCTCTTAGGAAGGCCTGTGGGCAAACAGCTTGATAAATAATTCAAAGAAAACCTAAACTTTGATTCTAAAAACAAAAGCTCATCTATTTAAACATTAACATTTTACCTTTAACACTCTTTATTACAATGTAGCTGTCTACAAATTATCTTATGAAAAGCAGTGGTCAAAATTGTATCAAGATACTGGCTGGTGAGGGTCTCTTGAGGTGAGTGTGTACAAATTTTACTGAGAGCCTTTCTCCAGGTCAGAAGGGCATAAACAATTATGGCTATAGTAAAACCATCTAATATGAATAAATCCAAGTACAAAAAATATACACCACTAAGTATCTCTAAATTATTGAAAATCTTCAGATGCAAACATTAGGGCTAAATGAGGACCAACTAAAAGTATTCTTAAAGTTTCTTTTTAGGATCCTCTGAATCTCATGTTACCAAAAACACAGTTTGGCAATTGGGTTCATATTCTCAGTGATGGAGAGAAATACTTCACCCCCTTCTGAATTCTTTCTGCCCTGTTTTGCCCTTGTTGAACAGTGTGAATGGGAAGTGTTGATGTTTTCAGAAGAAGCAACTGCATTTGGCCCAAGTTTTCTTCTGCTAGTCTGCTTTTCTCTTTTTAAAATAGAGATAACTGACAGCCCTGTTTTGTAATGAAATTATGGAAATCACTGACTGGAGGAAAGGGGAGTCATTATTTCAGAACTGAAAAGGTGTGGGTGTCTTCACTCCCTTCCCCCAAACTTCCCATCACTGGAAAGGAGCCAATGAATCGGAAAGGGGCTGAGGACAGTGGCACGTTACAGGACAGCTAACGAGACACCCTAAACGTGATTTTTCAGTTGATTCCTGCCGCTTTCCCATGCCTCCAAAATAAAAACAACCTCCATGCAATTTTTAAAGCCAAAGCAGAGAGGAGCAGATACACAAGCCGCTGAAACGTGGCTTCCCGGTGAGCAAAATCCAGTCCAAAGAGCAGGCTGGATGATGGAAAAGCTCTCGGTTGCATTTCTCAGCGAACATTGTCCCTTTCAGCCTTACCCAGCTCACGTGAGTCAGAGTGTCTGTCAATATTCCCGGACCACAAGAGGGATCTCTTTGGGAATCAGATGAGATGGAGGCGAAAGAGGGAGATGCATGTGTAGAGAAGGGGGTCGGGGGGCGCGGAATAAGCTCTAGGGTTGCAGATTTAGATCTCAAGGCTGAAAAGGTTACGCTTGCACCGGAGCATGCCGTAACGCCTCCTGCCCTGCCCTGCGCGCGCACCGCACTCACCCGCACACCCGCTCTCGCCCACACTCGCACCCGCACACTGCTCCAAGCTGCTCTCCTTGACAGACTACGGGAGAAGCGGCCCCGAGGCGCTCTCGCTGGAGATGCGGCGGCCCAGCCTTGCCGAGCGCACAGCGCGGCTCTCGGAGCTCCGGAGTCCGCGGGCGGGGAACGAGGCTTATGGCCGCGGGCACCAGTGGGGTCTGCTGGGCGCGGACCTGAGAGGAGGGGGGAGCGGAGCGGCGGACCTGGGGCGAGCAGGGGGCCGGGGATGGGCTATGCCTCTGCATCCCTCCCCTCGCCACCCTCTATGCCCTCTGCCTCCGCCCGCCGCTCCTCCACCTCCGGGAGCTCTCACTGGGAAAGGCATGCAGCGCGGGTTGCGTGTGCGCACGGGCTGGGCCCGGACGTGCGCGGCGCGGAGAGCCCCTGGGGCCCGGCACCACCGCTGGCGGCGCGCGGGATCCTCCGGCGCTGACCTGCAGGGGGCGCCGACGCGCTCGCGCCCCTTAGAGCCGCGGCCGCCAGTAATGGGCGCGAAGGAGGGGCTGGTGGAGGACCCGGGCAGAAGCGGGTAGTCTCAGCGCCTCTCCGAAAGGTCGGGCAGAGTCCTGAGGCTGCTGCTGAGCCGCAGGACTGAGACAGTGTTGTCACACTAGTCACCAACGAGAGGCCACGAGGCGTCGCAGTCTGCTTTCCGGTTTCGGGGGCTGCAGGAGTCCTCGAGCTGCTGGAGAGTTTGCCTCCTGGCCGCTTGGCTTAATCAGTGCTCTAGGGTCGGGAGGGGGGAGCTCCGCTTTGTCCTCGCAGAGCTGCGTACCGCATTGAGGAGTTTCCTACCACTTAGGGGACGTAGGCAGATGGAGTGCGAGCCTTGCTTCCTGGCTGGGACTACCCGGAAAGTACCAGAAGTCTCATCTGCGAGCAGCGCCCTCAACCTCCCCAGCAGTCACCCTCAAACTCATGCCCCTCCCATGGCCGAGAGGATTCGAGGCCGCCCAAGATACGGCTGCGCGGATGCGGCGGGCCAGGGGCTGAGGGCCGGGAGAGCCCCGGGAACCTAATGTACTCAACGCGTCTGGGCGCTCTGCCCCTGCCCAGCTCGCAAGCCGCGCCCGCCTTCCCGCTGGGTGGGCTCTGCAACCCCCCTACGGGGACTTCCCCACCCTGCAGCTTCGCTGGAAGAGGAAAGTGGGGGCCACGTTCCCAGAGCAACAGAATTCGCGTCCTCGCAGGGCACCGAAGGGGGCTCGATCCGGCCCAGCGGCTCTGCAGATACTCCATGGGGGCGTCAAGGGCCGAAAGTGCCTTTGAAGTCGACCTGATTTTGTGAAACCTCGAACTCCGGGGTATCCATGTCCCTTTCTCACTCCAGAAGTTCAGCCATGTCCCCTGTCCTGATTCAGACCCAACAGCCAAGACAAGAACAGAGGTGTGCGGATTTTTTTTTAGAGACCCACATCTTATAAATATGAGATTTATCAGGCAGCGCAGATTACTTAAAGCGTACCATTTCTCCGCGATCCAATTTTATTAGGATTTACTCTCATTTGTGCTCGGCTTCTCAGGGGAAATAATGCTTTGATTAATGTAATCCTGGCCCGGGATCCGCCACATGCCCCTCGCCCCTCTCCCAAGAGAAAGGGCCTGTTTGACAAACAATAACAGAGCAGCAACTCTTGCAATCTGCCCACATCTTTGAGGGTGGCTAGGGAGAAGGTGACACACGTTCACACGCGGTTTGGTAAATGCAATGGTGAGAGAAGTGAGCTGGTTCTGCACGGGGTGAACTTTCCAGACGCAGAGCCCTGGGCTCCAAGACGCGGGGGCTCATGGGGAGGAGTCCTGGGTGGGGTGCGCGCGTGGGTGCATGTGCACGCCTGCCCTCTGCTTGCTCGGAGCGTCTGCCTCTTTGTCCCCCGCCACAGGCATCCACGGCGGGGATCTGCGCTCTCTCTGTGAGCAGCACCCGGACGCAGGGTGCGGCCACAGCGCCCACCCGCGGCCCCAAAACACCTCCAGAAAAGATCATAGGGGATAACCGGGCACCGACCTGGGGTGCTCTGCAGCTGCCTAAAGCTCTGCCAGAAGCCTAGAACATTGGACCGAATTCAGCAGTTCTCCCCATGCATCCATGCATGCATACACGCATACAATACAAATCAGCAGACGCAGGAACGAAAGGGGCACCTCTCCCTCGCTTCTGGCTGATAGCTGGGGGTCCCCTTTCCTGCTGTTCCTCCTCCCTGAGGGGAGAACGCTCAAGACGAAAAGGAGCAAAAGAACGAAATTATGGGCTCGGAGACGGTCGCCTCTGGTCCCCGTCCCTGTAGCGCTGTCCCCACCCCCACTGTCCCCAGCTCCAGGAAGGCGGGGACGCAGCGGTGCGAGGGGTCCTGCCCTGCTCCTCCAGAACAAAGCCCACCGCGGGAGGCCGCGGCCGCGCACCAAGCTGGTGACAAAGGCGAGCAGGCGGCGCCGAGCTCCCAGTCTGCGCTCCTACAGCGTGGGACGCGAAGGAGGCCTAAAAGATGGGGTGCGATTTGCACTCGGTTTTTCCGGGGCTGCGGAATCTCGCTCCTGTGTACTCAATGACCCGTAATGGTGACTCAGCGTTTACCTCTTCGCTGTCCCGCACCCCTCTATCCCTCTTTCTTGTCTCCTGTCCCCATTCTCCTCCACCTCTCCGTTTTTCCTCCACCTCACTTCTTTTACCTTACCCTTTTCCCTTTGCCTTGTTTTAAAAATCTCCTTTCATTTTTTTCTTTTTTATAAGAAAGCAATGTTAATTCGACTTCAGAAGGCCGCTCTGCGTGCCATAGTGCTTAGAGAAAAAAAGAGGAATAATGAGATCCTCTTAATTTTATTACGCAAACTGTACTCGAAATGCAGTCTAAGAACGCGGAGCTTGGCCCTGGGTCCCCACAAGTCGCCGTGTATTCGGGAGAAGTTGCTTATGGTGGCCATAAATGGCGGGAGGACCCCCGCCGCTGTGGAATGGAGACTTCGAGTGTTGGTGTCCCCCAAGCCAAACCTTTCTACAGCAAGTTCCAATCTGACTTTATAGCCCTGGGAAGGAATCGCTTTCCAGACCTTCCCATCCCAAAGAAATCGTAGTTTTGTCGAATTTAGGGCACTTTAACAGTCACTGTTTAACCGAGTGGAGTTTTGTTTGTGTGATGTCAATTAAAAATAAAGAGAACACAACCTACGCCATTTAGAAAACACACGCCTTGAGTTCTGGAGGCTTTTGGAAACCTAATATAACACTAAATTAAGATTTGTCGTCTGTCAAGCACCGGTGAAGCCTGGAATTCTCTCCCTACAAAAACAACCAAACAAACAAACTGGGAGTAGGAGAGAGTGTTCAAAGCAATAGGAGAAACATAACTTTTAACTTGGGACAAACCCCAGTGACATGAAGCTAGAGTGAGCAAGGCCACTGAGGTCTATCACCAAAGTCTTTTCACCAGATATTTTAGGGCTGAAACTGTGTTGCTGCAAACCATGGAATATTTGCAGTTTCAAATATCCATGAATATTGGTATTGTATTTTTTTAAGTGAACAAAACAGCCACAATTTCTTGAAGACCACCCCAAGGCTGACCAGGTTAGGGTGGGCCTAGGGAGGGAGCAGGACAGTGAAGTGAGAGCTTTAGCCTTCACAGGAGAGAAGACACCACATAAGCACCATTTGTAAAAAATGCCCAAGCTGCAGACTTCAGCCTAGTAGACTGCAACCTGCACCCAGCTCCATAGACAATAGCTAAGTTCAAATATTTAAAAATCTAATAATTAAAAAACATATGGACTAAAGCATAAGAGTTGTTTTTTCGCAATGTGTCATATGCCTTTTATCCATCACAAGACTATTCGGTTCCAACCTAGACAGGAAAAACTGTCTAATATAAGGGGAATGTTTGGGGTAGGGGAATGCCCCCACGGGAGAAAAGAGTTCAATTCTGTTAGGACCACAAGCTCAAAAAATCCAGCCACCCCTCTGGCATAGCTAATATATCTGGGTTTTGTTTTTAACAATACAGAAACAGACACACACACACACACACACACACACACACACACACACACACCAAGTTGACCTTGGAATATTTTTTCTAACTAGGACATACCCCCATGTTTTTGTCAATAAATCATCATCATCACTCTGGTCAGTCAGCCCTACCTTACCTATCCCCGAGAATTTAAATTCAAAGACCATTGTGTTGGAGAGTGAGGTGGGGAGGTGAGGGGGGCAGGCAAGAATAGTCCATCATGTTATGTCAGCCACAGTTTCCCTAGCGATTGGTAGCTTTCATTACCAGACTTGTCAGGTGTACACATGCAGCTAGAGTGGGCAAACTATTGGAAATGGGCTGTTTCAAAAGCATGCACTCAATTACCAACTTACTGTGCCTTCAAAATTTACATTCCCCAATCTGAAATGCTCAATAGTCTAAAGCTGTCCTATGAGCATTAGAAGTGTAAAGCTTCTTACTTTAGGGTAAAAAATCACAATGTCTGAATTTTTAATCACTCCTTCAAACCCATGTAAGAAAACGAAGTGCTTGCTCCTTTCCTACAGATCACATAAATCAGTTATCAAAGTGATACAAAGAACTAGGGGGAACCATCTCAAGCTTCAAAACACTTAGCAAGACCAAGAAACAACTCATCCACTGCCAAGATGACACATACTCATTTCCACCCAAAAGCTACCAGTGGAGAGCCCTCTCCTTTGTATACAGCACACAGTGTGGGTTGTGAATATGCTTAATATTTTCATTTGTAAATGCTAATGGCAAATGTTCTTCTGCGTGGTTACGGTAGGCAGCACCTTATCATTCTCAAATGGAAGCAAATGAGTAAATATCCACTTTGTGTTTTGTACATTTGACCTAGGTAATGTTCTTCATTCTCTCATTTGGCAAAAGCAATTTCACCATCCCCAACAATTAAAAGTCTGTGGCTTTGCCCAGCACTTTGAATCTTAATTCATATACCGAGCCTGATTGTTTCTACCTCCAAATCATTATAGAATGCTAACGCAGTCTCTATAATGTGTCAGTTCTCAAATTAACTTGTTGCTTTACCCAGAATTATTTTCTGCTGCTTTTACTTTAGGTAACCTAAGACTATAGATATCACGAGAAACCATTTTGTTTCTTTCGGGGTTTTTTAAGTACCTTTGCAAAAAAGGGAAAGTAAGTAGCAGCCAAGATAGAAACAGTCACAGATCTCATGAAAAGTGATACTAAAATTATACTCTAAATATGTACAATTATGGCTTAACTAGTGTTCTGTAAAATGTCTGGCTAAATAGAAAAGTCTTCTTTCTCCTTAATAATTTTTAAATGCATTTTAGCAGCCTGGACATGCAAAGTAAGCCACCGCTTTGAGGCATTTGTCCAGTTCATGTATATCTCCCCCAGAAGTCTTTTGTGTAAAATGTCTGCAGAGCTGAAGAAAAAGCAATGTTTGGGCTCAAATTACACAGTTTCATCAGTTCTCCACTGTTTTATTAGCACAAACCTGACAGTACATTTCCTAAGTCTAAATGTAAGGGCTCGCAGATGAAAATCAGGGAATTAGAATGCTTTTCAGAGAGTCTCTTTTGCTTATATTAGTTCCGGTAACCTTGCACCCCTTCTAGATTGAATACTATTTAAATCTGGACTTTTTAAAGTTAGTTTCAAAGAAAAACTATGGCTGGAAGCTGACTGACTTGGAGTTGAGTTAGAAATAATAAAGTGTCTTTCTCCCTCCTCCAGGGGAACAGTAAAGCTCCACATAACGTGTCCCTTCCCAACAGGCTCGGTGACACAGTCACAGGTGCGTTGAACTACTGAACCATGGAAGCCAGCTTCTCCCTTCCAGTCACTCATGGCTTCCCTGTCTTAGTCATACTCTCTAAATCTTCTTGAGAAAATTGTCGGTAATTCCTCAGAACCAGTCAGGATTTGCCCTTCACTATTTTAGGAAGTTTTATCCTTTACCACATTCAAGTTCATTCTTTGTTGGCGGTATCAAAAAAATCTGAGGGGGAAACCTGGTGCTCTATTAAAACTTTTCTTCAACAGTATTAAATAATATTGTGTTAAAAAGTTCAAACACACAGTTACCTCTAACCCATGGCTATTTTGTATTTTCTTTTTCCTAGCAAGACTTTTCTTCAAGAATAGATACAAAATCTTTCTACAGCATGGGAAGTACCAAGAATCTAAGTAGCCAATAAATATCAAATGGAGTAAAAGAGATCACAGATGCCCTGACTAAATGTCCAAGAACTTGAGTTTTATTTGGAAGTAAAAACATGTATCAAGTTGAAGAACATTCATTATTTAATAGATACTACCTTAGAATGCATTTTATTTTTTGACTGTTTTTCAAAAAATATATAACCTGAATGATGGCTTTTAAGTCTCTTATTACAAAACCTTAATCATTTTTTAAGGTGTTTTTTCTTTCACAGCCCAATTCTGTTTTCCAGTCTTATGTACACTTCACTGAGAGAAATAGACGAATTCTTTTTTGAACTGTTTCTTTCAGGGCCATTTCACAGACATGGTGGGTGGGAGATGGGGAAGTCATTGTCTTCATAGTTAAAGCTCTGTGTTATGCAATGAAGTCACTCCTCATCCTGAATCTGCACTGAAAGGTTTGTTCCTTTGGCAAGTTGGGGTGAGCAGATTTCCTTTTGAAGCAACTATATTTTCCTCAGTACCTGCTAAGGCGAGTCAGTGCGCCCCCTGCTGACAAGTTCCTAGTGAGACTCCCGAGCACTTTCAAAGTTTATTTTGTTCAGCAAACCGTGTCATATAAAATTAACAACAACCAATAAAATTAGCTTATATGTTTCAACTGTAAAAGTCCAAAACAAAATAAAGCTAGTTTTAGTGGAGCTAGAAATCTCTAGTTTGGCTTCTTCTCTTTGGCTGAACCAAGGTCCTTTTATCTAAAGCCCAGTGCACAAACATATAGCTTAATGTGACTAGTGTTCTTCCTTTTATTTCTTTCTCTATGGCAACCAATATGCTCTGCTCAGAAATGTTCCCCATCAAGGAAACAAATGATCTTCAGGGAGCAGCTCTATATGGCATCTGGTCCAATGGAGCACAGAGAGTTAACCCCAGTCAAAAGCGAGGCTGCCAAGCACGTAAACAAGGAGTGGAAAACTGGCATTTTCTAATCCCCCTCCCCAACTGAAACCTCTTCCTCTCTCTTTACAAACCATTTCATTGATTTGGCATCAACTGTTGCCAAAGAAATTACAAATTTTAAATTGCAAGGTGTTCTGGATACAAAAGTGCGATAAAATTCCAGCCATTCGAGTTTACCTACTCATCACCCAGACGCCGCTTTCCTTTAAAAGAACAAAACCAAGAAGCTTTAAGAATCCTCTCCAGCCTATTTCACGAAGGTAAGGGGCTCGCACAAGCTTGGACTTGGCCTAGCTATTTCCTCCAGCCATATTTATCTAATTAACTGCACCTAGCAAGTAACTGCACCTTCAGTTTTTACACAACCCAGTGACAGTGGCAAAGAGGGGGACAAGGCAGGCTGTCAAATATGGAAAACAAAGTAAAATCTAGTTTGTGTTGTTGGAGCTCCAGCCTCCTTGGGAATGAAGTGTAGGATGTCCTGCTCAGTTCTGATTGATCACCCTCTTTCTGATGGACTTTTACTACCAAGCTGAGAGGCTGCAACTAACCCGTGCTCCCAGAAAGGGCACTAACCGGGGGTGCACTGACTTCCTGCCTCTTCTTCCTCCTCTGCTTCCTTCTGCTCCAGCTCTCTGCCCTCCCTTTGCCAAGCCTCCCCACCCCACAACCTCCAACCCTCTGCTCTCAGCAGGAATCCCCTCACCCCCATCCCTTGCAAGCACACACAGTTCACCACATCAGCACTGGCTACAGAAGGGTTTCTCTCTCTCTGGTCTTAATCTTTAAAACTCCCCAAACAAAAAATATTTATAATACTGCGTGCTTTATAATCGCTGCTATTCTAGGGCCTCCCCCTCCCCAGAATCAACAATTAAATTCAATAGCAAACTCCTCCCCACCCCAAACCCAAAAATGTGCCTTGCTGTGAGGAGCTTTGGAGTGAACCCATCTTTTCATGTAATATTTTAGCATGGCTTTTTTTTTTTACTCTCCCCCAACACACTTTCCCTTCTTTCCTGCAAAACAGTTGCTCTGTGAACCCTTTCTTGTCCCAAGCAAAGAAAATAAACTCCAAAACCTACAAGAGCATAAATAAACCCAGAAAGGAGGTGGGAAAAGGAGAAATTAGGGAAAGAAAATGAAAAACACTTACCGAGCAAACTTCCGAGGTTTGACTTTAAAATAAAAGATGTTTTATTTTTTTTTTTCTAATAAGGTGACTGGAGGGGGGAAGGCGTATTCTCAACTCCCCAGAACCGATGCATCCTTAGCCTTCCTTTACACCGACTCCTCTAAGCCCAGCTCTCCACTAGTCTATTATTTTCACCAAAATATATGAAAATGTATGCAAATGAAAATCAGCACTAACTGTTCTCCCCTTGTTATATACTTTGGATTTTTTTTTCCAGACAAAACAATCACACTCGCAAAGGGATGGGGCGGGTGGGGTGGGGCGGGAGGGGGGAGAGGCTGGGGAGCGACTGGAGAACGAAGTAGGAGGAAAGGGGGGAACGAAGGGGACAGACCTCGGAACAGAAATGCACTACTGTTATCGAGTAGCACAGCGTTTTGGGGGGCTTCCCACACACACACACACCCTCCTTGAAAAGAAAGAAAGTGGATCTGTTTGCAGAGGCGCTATCACGTTTCATCAGGCCACCTGAGACTGCTTTTGAAAG
Source organism: Eidolon dupreanum (assembly GCA_028627145.1). Lineage (NCBI taxonomy): Eukaryota > Metazoa > Chordata > Mammalia > Chiroptera > Pteropodidae > Eidolon > Eidolon dupreanum. Next base: position 46,415,946 of record CM053515.1, on the reverse strand, counting down.
CATGTACTGTGAAATTCATAGCAGTAATTTAGACAAAATCCTCACTGTATATTAATGAAAGACGGCCCCATGGCTCTGTTCCTATCCTCCCCATTCAGTGTAAACAAAACCACGAGACTTTCTCGGTTTTTGAGCCGGATCCAAGCAAAATCGGCAGGAAAGGAAAACATGGGGTGCTGGCACCGACTATTCAAACGTCTGCACCTGGAGATTTCAGATTTATTCAATGAAATCTGTGTTCCATCTTTTATACATACATATACGCATACATAAATATAAAAAAGGAACCTTAGGGGGACGCAGAGAAAAAAATCCGCGCTGTTTGAGGTTTGGTTGACGCTGCCTCTCAGATCTATACCTTCGCAGTAATGCTTTCCTAAAACCTACCTACGATGGTATCTCTTCCCCGGCAACAAGAGCTGAGCAAGATCCTACATAAATTCTACGCGTCTGCTGTTAATCTGGAATTCACACAAAGTCTGTGTGGCTGAGGCTGGGCTCTCCAGCTTTAACTGAGTTCACCTAACTGCGCCCAGCAGAGGAATTATTCCCCAGGAGGGAAGGGCAGCCCGTTTCACATTTTAATCCGAGCTTCGCATCCAAGTCCAGGGCCGCGGCTCGGGCGCGCGCCGCTGGAGCTGGGGTCTGCCCGCCACAGAAGCAGGTTAGGGCGTCCGTCGCACCGCAGCTGGGGTGCGGGGTGCACGCAACGCACACTTATTAGGAACGATGTATTTATTGAATGTCCAAGTTAGGTTACTTCATTGGAAATCTCAGAGGAGGGTTCAATTTGCCCTTGTTTTCGTTGCCACTTTCTCTTTTTTCTTGGTTCGCTGAGGTTCCTCAGTGCAGCGTTTCCGCTTGGCTGCGTCCCCCACCCCCGCTTCTCCCGCCTACCCTGCGCACTCCCCCGCCCGTCCCCCTTAACTCTTTCAGCCAGGCTGGGGCTGAAAGCGTTCTGTCGCCGCCAGCTCCATCCACTATGCAAACCCACTGGAGACAGAAAAGAAAGAAAAAGCACACCGTGCCTAAAAATAGAGGGCAAGCCAACCCCACCACTAATATCCACGCTGAAAACGAGAGAGAGAGAGAGAGAGAGAGAGAGAGAGAGAGAGAGAGAGAGAGAGAGAGAGAGACCGAGCGAGAGAGCGAGCGAGCGCGCAGTGGAGGGCGCGGCGAGTGGATCCCGGTTCCTTAGGCCGGCTCCTGCTGGAACGGGGATGCCTAAAGCCACTGGGGTGGGATACACTTACGATGTACCTATGGGGAAAGGTCGGCCTGATTGCTTTTCAAATACATCGCATGGCTCCGCTGACCGGCACCCTCCAAACTCACAAGGGCACGCACGCTACTTGCCTGAATCCCCGAGGAGGGAGGTGGGAGGGAGGGGAGAGAAGGAGAGGGAGGGAGCGAAGCAAAGGGGGGTGGGGGCGAGCGCGGCCTCGGCAGCGAGCGGTCCGTCTCGCACGCGCGGGCACCGCGCTGGTCCCGGGCTGCAGGTTTCCCAGATGATGGCATCCGAGAACTTAAACAAAGGGGGCTGCCGCTGGCGCGCAGCGGCTGCGGAAAGTTGCGGTGGCGGATTTCCAAGGAGCGTGGCCACGACCCGAGCTCTTGGCGCTGCGAGCTCCCCTTCCCACCCCCGCAGAGACAGAGATGGGGGCCGGCTGATGAAGGAGAAAGGAAACTTTGAAACCACTGGGGACACATCTGTCTATAGGTATTAACGTGAATGGTGCATCCTTGCCGCGCGCTTTACAAATCTCTGGGATGGGGAGGCGGGGAGGGCGGCAATACCACGCAGTCCTGGGTGGAGTGGGTAGCTTGCTATTTTTCATGATTTTTTTCCCCTCTTCGTTTTCCTTGATTCTCCCCCCCGCCCCGACACCCCCACCCCTACAACCACCTTCTTCCGTCCCTCCCTCCCTTTCTCTCTCCTTCTCTCCTCCCAGACCTCTAGCGAACGCCCAGAACCATGGAGGGGACGCCAACGACTCGGCCGGACACTAAGAGTTAAGATGTGGCGGAGGGGGTGGCGGGGGAGGGGCGGGGAGGAGAAAGTGGCGAGGGGGAGGGAGCCTGGGGGACGACAGATTTCCAGCATCTACGATGCTCTGCCTAAATTAAAAAGCAACCAATCGGAACGGCCGGAAGGGGGGCCTCGCGTCCTGAGCCAGTCATTCCGGGACTGCCAATCACCCAGCGGGTAGCCAATCAGCGGGGGCCCTGGTGCTCGACTTCCTTGTATTTGGGAAAGTGTGGTGGTGGGTGCGCGCTCGCGGCGGAGGGTAAACATTCGACAGTCCCCGCTCTGAGAGGGAGGGACAGAGAGCGAACTGTCAGATCGGAGCGCGAGCGGGCAAGCGAGAGAGGGAGAGAGAGAGGGAGGGATCGGGAAAGTGAGAGAGGAAGAGAGCGCGCAAGAGGGCGCAGAGCGAGCTCCCGCTGCAACTCCGCTCCGGTACGGCCCGCGCAGCGCCGTCCGTGCCCCTTACGAGCCGCTCAACGTGCTCACTGGAGTTGGTTGTGTTTCCAGGATCCCCTCTATGCACACACACCCCTCCATCTCCACCAATGCACTCTTCTTCCTCCTCCTCCTCCAGACAACTACTGGGAAAAAAATAAAACACCAACCCCAGCCTTCAGCAACAAGGTAACAGAGCCATTCGACCTCATTTTTCTCCTGTTCAATTTTTTTCCTTGTTATATTTGTTTCCTCATTTCTGCCCAAAAGGAAAGATGTCGCATCAGACTGTGACTGTTGCGAGGAAAATGGAAAAGGACTCTTGTTTCAGAGGCAACCAAGAACTCCGGCAATAGCCATTTCAGAGAAATGCACCGTCGCACGAAGTTTTCCTAGGACAGAGCAAAACTTGGAAGGACCAGACCGGGAGAGCAGGGGGCAGCCTCTCCTGTCCGCACACGCAAGCCGCCAGCATCACCACGCCTTCAAGGACGAAAAAAAGTTTTACTACTGCAAGGGACAGCGAGTGAAATGTGTGCCTGAGGAGGACGGCGGAGAGTGACCGAGAGAAGGAGCGGATCGGCTGCTGATCATCCACAATTTGGTTCAGGAAGAAAGGAACGGCTTCTTTCTTTGTTGTCTCCCGTGAAATCGCCACTTGGCAGGTGGAGCGGGCCCCGCGCCCGGGCAGAGTCCGCGCTCGCCGGGACAGCACGGGGAGCGGGAGACGGACGCTCCAGCACACAGCCCCGAGCGCAGGCCGGCGCCTCGCCCAGAGAGCCCCGCTGGAGCGAGTGGAACGCGCCGGGGCTGGGGGGCGGCCACGACCCCCCCTGAAGGGGGCGGCCACGGAGCGCACCCCGAAAAGCGAGCCCCCCACCCCAGAGCGCTGCTGCTGCTGCTGCTGCTGCTGCTACTGCTGCTGACCGAGGCCAGCCGGCGACCCCCGCGCCCTGCCGAGCGGCCTTGCAGCTGCAGCCGGGGACCGCGGCTGCAGCGGCGGCGGCGGGGGCGGAGGCGGCGGCGGCGAAGGCTGCAGGGCCGACAGGGGCCCGGGGCGGGGACTGGGAAGGAGTGGGGGAGGAGGAGAGAGGCGGGGGGGCGCGGCGGCCGCGGCGGCCGCGGCGGTGGCGGCGGTGGGGTGGCGGGAGCGGAGCGGCATGGCCACGGCGGCTTCTAACCCCTACCTGCCGGGGAACGGCCTGCTGGCAGCCGGTTCCATTGTGCACTCGGACGCGGCGGGGGCCGGCGGCGGCGGGGGCGGCGGCGGCGGCGGGGGCGGCGGCGGCGGCGCCGGGGGCGCCGGGGGCGGCATGCAGCCTGGCAGCGCCGCCGTGACCTCGGGCGCCTACCGAGGGGACCCGTCCTCCGTCAAGATGGTGCAGAGTGACTTCATGCAGGGGGCCATGGCCGCCAGCAACGGCGGCCATATGCTCAGCCACGCGCACCAGTGGGTCACGGCCCTGCCCCACGCCGCCGCCGCCGCCGCCGCTGCCGCCGCCGCCGCCGTGGAGGCGAGCTCGCCGTGGTCCGGCAGCGCCGTGGGCATGGCCGGAAGCCCCCAGCAGCCGCCGCCGCCTCCGCCGCCGCAAGGCCCCGACGTAAAGGGCGGCGCCGGACGCGATGACCTGCACGCGGGCACAGCACTGCACCACCGTGGGCCGCCGCACCTCGGGCCGCCGCCGCCTCCACACCAGGGCCACCCCGGGGGCTGGGGAGCAGCCGCCGCTGCAGCCGCCGCCGCCGCAGCCGCCGCCGCCGCCGCTCACCTCCCGTCCATGGCCGGTGGCCAGCAGCCGCCGCCGCAGAGCCTGCTGTACTCACAGCCCGGCGGCTTCACGGTGAACGGCATGCTGAGCGCGCCCCCGGGGCCCGGAGGCGGCGGCGGAGGCGCGGGCGGTGGCGCCCAGAGCCTGGTGCACCCGGGGCTGGTGCGCGGGGACACGCCGGAGCTGGCCGAGCACCACCACCACCACCACCACCACGCGCACGCGCATCCGCCGCACCCGCACCACGCGCAGGGACCCCCGCACCACGGCGGCGGCGGCGCGGGGCCCGGACTCAACAGCCACGACCCGCACTCGGATGAAGACACGCCGACGTCGGACGATCTGGAGCAGTTCGCCAAGCAGTTCAAGCAGCGTCGCATCAAGCTGGGCTTCACACAGGCCGACGTGGGGCTGGCCTTAGGCACTCTGTACGGTAACGTGTTCTCCCAGACCACCATCTGTCGCTTCGAGGCCCTGCAGCTCAGCTTCAAGAACATGTGCAAGCTCAAGCCACTACTGAACAAGTGGCTGGAGGAGGCGGACTCGAGCACCGGCAGCCCCACGAGCATCGACAAGATCGCGGCGCAAGGCCGCAAGCGCAAGAAGCGGACCTCCATCGAGGTGAGCGTCAAGGGCGCGCTCGAGAGCCACTTCCTCAAGTGCCCCAAGCCCTCGGCGCAGGAGATCACCAACCTAGCCGACAGCCTGCAGCTCGAGAAGGAGGTGGTGCGGGTCTGGTTCTGCAACCGGCGCCAGAAGGAGAAGCGCATGACGCCGCCGGGGATCCAACAGCAAACGCCGGACGACGTGTACTCACAGGTGGGCGCCGTGAGCGCCGACACGCCACCGCCGCACCACGGGCTGCAGACGAGTGTGCAGTGACGGCCAGGACCACAGTGACACAAAGGCCGCCGCCTCCGCAGCCGCTGTCACCACCGCCACTGTCCCCGTCGCCGTCGCCACGCCGACCCCGTACCAGGGCCACCCCGGGCCTGCCTGCCGCCCTCCCCTCAACCCAAAGACAGGTATGCCTGCCCTTGGAAGAAAAAAAAGAGAGAGAGACGGACCGAAGAGACATTTTTTGAAGTCCAAGGAAGGAGGGGCAAAACAAACAAACAAGCATAATAAATACCCAGACGGTTTTAAATACATATATAACAAACAAAACCGGAAGAGAAAAAGGGGGCGATCTTGAGATCTCGTTTATGCTGTGGTGGTGTTTCGTTTTTGTTCTTGTTTTTGCTTTTAAAGAAGGGTGAAGATTCCTAGCGCACCAAAACTGCACTCAGAAGGTCTTTCCCACCCTGAGAAGTCCTACAAGGCGAAGGTGGACGGCACCTAGCATTTGCCTCGTTCTCTCCTCTTAAAAAAAGCACCCCTCCCTCCAAAGGGCTGCCTGAGTGACCCACGGGAACTTTCTTTCCTGGAAGCAACCTGAAAGAAAGCAAAGGCACCGGGTTTAATCAGGGATGACTCTGTGCTCCGGGACCCTGTTCTTTTTGGCCATATTGAAGTCATTTGGGGACAAACTGACTATGAAATGGGAAGGAGAAAAAAGGTACAGTCTCTAGCAAAAACAATATTCACAGCTTCTGAAATTAACAAACTGAAGAGCAAAGCCAAAAGAAAAAGAATACGTTTCCTCCAAATAACCTTGGAAATAAAAGTATCACGAAAAAGCAGGGGGATGAGCGAGGGGAAGGGGAGATCGCCCATCTGCTGAAGAGTGGGAGAGGCTATGCCCAGCAGGGCGCGGGCGAGTAGACTGGGCACGGAGCAAGGCCCAGCCACCAACCCCGGCTGCAACGGCTGCCCATGGGGTGGGCGACGCCTAAAGATTCCACTGCTAATATTTTTTTTATTAATATTTTTTATTTTTTATTTCTGGACTGACTCAGATAAAGGGATTTAGAAAGACTGAGCACCAGCCGCTGCACTTCTTGGACTTCGCTCCTCAATCCGTTGCCAACTTTGATTGAATGGGTGCTGTGGATGTGATTATATAATACTGCCATTTCCAAGCAGTGTTTTTGGTAGGTTTTAATAAACAGACTTTTCAAAAGACGGCAATATAGAATTGTTAGATCCGTTGTTGATCTAAAAATATTTGCTTTATATTTTCATTAAATGACTTCTTTTAATATTTTATTCAGAATACTTATGAACTGCTGCAAAACGGTAATTTATTTTTCCCCAGATCTTGTATTACGTGTTTTTTTCAGACGAGCACAAATCAAAATGAAATGAAAATATGGACAGTTGTTAGGTAATAAGGGTATCTTTTGATGTGATCATTTGATTGTAATTTAATTTGAGTAGTGATTCCGTAAGAGCTGATCGAGAAAATAAATTTGTTAGAATGAAATAGTCTGTGTCTGATGCATAAACACTGTGTGGGAAGAAAAGAGTTCTTCAGAAAATATTTTTTTACTAATGCAAGTCCTTCAGTGATAGCACTGAGGAAGTGAAGTGGAGACTGCTCCACCTAAGGTACATTTGGAAATCTAGAGTGAAAGATAGATGTGACAGAAAACGCTAATACCTTAACTTAGTAGTCACTCCTTGGTAGACTGTAAGTTTCACAATATTTTTTTTCTCTCCCTTAATTTTAGTGGGTGTTTTTAGTGTTTTTAGAGGAAATGGTCAAAATACCAGTCCTTTTCTTGGAGATACCTGTGTCCTTTATCACCTTTCTCAGAAGATTGGACTACGTCACCAGTAAAAATGTGCCAACTGATTATTAATGGTTAATAATACAGGGCCCCCTCAAAAGTTTAGTCTGTCTTTTTCCTGCCGTCCCCCACCATATTGCTATGCCTCTTTTCTCTTTTTCTGAAGCCTAATAGTTGTGAAGAATAGCTTATAAGTCTGTAAAATATTTTATATCAATTACTTCCCATTAATGACTATATGTAATTACGTTTAAATTATTAAGCTGGGGTGTTTTGTTTTGTTTGTTATTCCTGTAATGCAAGGAATGTGGTCCACACTGCATTCCCCTCTGTACCAGCTCAGACACAAGATTCTGCAGTTCTGTGTTTCCATCGTTCCCCAATGTGATCCTATATCTACTTTACTGGTGCTGGGGGTTTTAGCTTTTTGGATGACTCCTTAGTACATCCTGCAGAGCGGTCACATTTATCAAGTTAATGTATCAATATTTACCATGTGGGGAAATGAAAGTGTGATGCCTCAGGTTGTGAGTACTAAAGACACAAAAGGCCCTGCTCAGTTGAGCCCTTTCATATTGTATTTAAAAAAAAAAAAAGTATTTTGGGGTTATAAAGCAGTGATTTTATAGATTAATTTTCCCCTGATCTCATTTAGCTGTCACTCATGTTCTACCTTCTCTCATCTCCACTTCCTCTCCCTATGATATTGATGCAGGGGTTAAAAAACCCGGAAAACTGTGAGAGCAACAAGGAACAGTTATTTCTTCCAGACAGACCCTGTGTCACTTTCATAAATCAAGCCCAGCCAGATGGCCATGTATTGGGTTGCATTATTTTAAACACCAAATCGTACTAAAAATCACAATCATTTTGATTTGTGAAATCTGAAAAATGCCATATTTATTAAACAGAGAGAAGAAAAAATGAAAACAAGAAACCACAATTTACTTTTCTTGGCTTTCTTGTTTCCCTATTTCTCTTGCTATTGTAATCACTCTGCCCAACAAATTTACAACCTGGAGTGGGGGTGTGGGGACAAACTTCATAATTTTTGAAGATCTACAGGGGCAAGCAAAGAAGGCCTTAATTGGAAAGCTGAGGACTGGGTGTGGTTGTTTTTATACGGTGGATACTACTGGCACGTGAGATGAAGACCTGTTTTTCCCACCAGGATGGTAGAGGTTGATTAGACAGAGAATGGGTCTATTTAAAATTTTAGGAGTTATTTGCTTACTTGGTTTGGCCGAAGAGAAAAGAACTATCGTTAGATTTCGCACTATTAAAAAGCAACCTTTGCTGATTGCTTCGGAAGAAGCCCCTTTTACGGAGCAACAGAGTAACTTTTAATTGGAGAAGCTGGGAAAGCAAGACCTTTTTATTTCATTATTTTTCATTTTTAAAAGTGAGCTAGTGCTTGCACTCCATATATTTGAAAATCAACCCTTTGAATGTATTAACAAAATGAAATTCATGGTCGAAAAACAAAAGAGAGCAGATATAACTGAGAGGTTTTGTGCTAAGGCTGATATTGTTACAACACATAAATAATGAAAATATTGTTATATATCACCAGATCTTTTTAATGAATTTGGTCATTGTGTTCCTTTGCAGAGCAAGTGTCTTGTGCTTCATAAAGTGCCCATTTGTTTCCACCCATTTCAATTCACCCCCTCCTCCAGTACCAACCCAAAGGAAAGTGACAAAGTTCTGTTCCATCAATCTGGCTAATCCCAAACTAGGCCCATTTATAGTTTGCAATCCCCTGTGGCTCCTGATCTGTTGTCCAAGCCTCAAGCCATCTCATTCACCCAACCATCTTCCCCTGCAGGTCTGGGTGATAAATCATTCAAGGTGTATTTAAAATAGTCACTTTGCTGTTGTTGCTCTGCCTTTTTTTTCTTTTTCTTTTTTTTAAGTACTTAGCCAAGGACTACTTCTTTGTTCCAAAACAGAACTGTTCGTTATTGATCTTAGAGAGTCCCTCTGCTTCCCTGTAGTCTTCAGTGTTTGCTCATTACCATGCTCATAATCTGTTTTGTATGAATGCTTTTCAACATTCACAGAATAATTGGTTCTAATATTAAATGCAGTATATACTATTGATAGTTTTATTGATAAGTGTAATATTTTAAATAATTTTAACAATTAAATTTGTTTTTTAAATTATATATTTGTAAAGTATTTATCCTGTTGGAAGCAACAATATACTGTTGTATTTATTCGTTTATTTTTGTAATAAATGATCAACCTCTTCAAGCTAAATCAAAAATGACACTTTTATATATTTATCCAAAATGCATTTTAAGAGATGGGCATATTTGCACCAATTTGTATGTAAATAGAGTAAGATCCATCAATAACGTGTAGCTTTCAGAACTAAATTGAAGGAAGAAACATTCCACATGGAGTTTAGTTTGCCCAAGTTCCAGGATAATTAATCAAACTCTAAAATGGATGCAACAAGTATTGGCACTGGATGCGGGCTTGAAATTAATTATTTAGGAGGTGGACCTGGTTTTTTTCAAGGCAGAAGGATAGAAATTAAAGAATTCTTTCATAAAATGCACGTGGCTGACTAGACCGATTAGAACAGATGCTATGTCTCAGTGATAAAACCTAATACCTGACTATGCTCAGACATCTATGCTGGGAAAGGGTGTTGAAAGAGAGTTAAGACTTTGAGGTTATCAGTGACCCAGAAACAAGGTGATGGAGAAAAAAAAAAGTTATGATAATAACAATGGCTGTGAGTGAAGAACCTCTTTCTCTAGTCCGGTTACTGACAGCATAAGTGATCAGTACAGGTGTTGTTGTTTGTAAGAGTGATACATGTAAGAAGTGTGGGGGCCACCTCCCCAGCAGTCCCAAGTTCTGTTGGTCTCAGTTCCTCAGGTAGCTGGTCTGAGGGCCTGAAGGTCACCCACGTGAACTCTGGCAGCAGATCCTCACCACGGGCTTGATCTTGATTTCAATAAGGAAATCAGAGGTCTCTGGGTTTGCCTCCTGAACTTCCCAGTCTAGGAAAGGAAATCGTGTGAAGGCTGGAAGAGATGGATGGGGTTTGGGGGCAGCGGAGATAGCAAGAGGGGGTACTTGTGTAATCAAATTCTTTGATTTTGTTAGCTCGGCTCATGGCCTATTAATTAGATTATTCTCTCTTTCATTCTTGATTTCACATCCGTGTTTGTTCTTGTATCCTAAAATGTGGGCGCGAGCGTGGGGAGCAGGAGCCTATGATGTCACTGCCGGCCAGCGACAGCCGCCTGGCCTTCTGGAGGTCTGTGGGCTGAGTTTTTTATGAGCCGGGTCTTCCTCAAGGAAGAGCCGGCTCTGGAAGTGACCTCAGAGGGGTCTGGACAACCAGCTTTCTTGAGGTGGCACGGTGTGTGTGTGTGTGTGTGTGTGTACCCAGGCCTGTCTGTGAGTGCCAGTGGGTGCCAGTGACGGGGAGGGGGCTGCAGAAAGTAGCATCCTGGTCTCTCAAGCCCTAGGGACGCAGAGGGCTTGCTCAGGTGCAGGACCTGTCTCAAGTGGAAACGGCTCAGTAGAGCTGAGGAGGGTGGTGCTGGGGACCTGGGGCTTCGGCTGCCAGAAGCCCAGCTTCTCTCCGGGGCACAGGGTATGGCCGGCGGTGAGGTGGGGTGGTGGCCCGCGTAGTGGTGTGGCCGGATCTCTGCTCGGCCAGGCCCGGCAACAGCTGGCCAGTCCCACAAGTTGTTTTCCTCCTGACGACCATTCAGCAAAACGCACGATCCTTTCTCAAAGATTTAAATTTCGCGGATGAATTACCATACAGCGGTTGCTTAGCAACTAAATTCAAGCAGGGCTACGAATATGCAAGCTTTTTGTATTCTCATTAATAAAAATGCCACTCTGACATAGCAACCCGACTTTGGATCACTGCAACTTCTGTAAAAGCCGTAGGAGAATACAAACCGATCCTGCCATTTAATTACAGATCAAAATGGCTTGAAACGCGATGTTTTGTTCATCTATCTTCCTAAAAGCGATGTAAAAAATAACGGCTTTTCAAGAGCAGTAGTAGTAAATCTTTTTTTTTTTTTTTTAATGGAGTTGTCTATCGGAGTTTTTGATAATTGTCAAATGAAACTTTTTTAAACACAGGTGGAAATATCCCTTTCATCAACATTTCTTCTCTTCCCCCTCAGTCCACTATCCTCTGATCCTGCTCTCAGTTCCCAGCCTAATAACAATTATTATTATAATTCTGGAAACTCTTAGGTTTTGGGGGCCCTAGACGCTAAAGGGCAGTTGGCAGAGCAATCGACGAGGCCGGAGTCTGGAGAAAATCTAAAAAACTGGGGACGGGTAGAAAAGAAAGTTGCAAAAGTTTACTTGGAAGGTCGGTGGAGTTGCTGTGCTCCGGCGGGCTCAGGTTCCAGAGGTCCTGGCACTCACTTTTTGCACGCAGGTGGGAAGTAAAGGCAGAAATGCCCGTCAACCCCTGCACCACGTTGGCAGATTCTGCATTCTGGGGTCCAGTCCCCTCTCGCGAGGAACTCAGTCGCCACCTCCCCCTCTGCGGACCGTGAGCTCGGAGGCGCTGAGTTCAGGGCCTGCGGCTGGGCTCTCCCTGAGCCCCACCTCCCCGTGGCCCGAGTCCTGGAGGGAAAGTTAAGACGCAGCTGAACTCGCTGAGGCTTCAAAGACCAGAGCCCACCTCAGAGACCAGAGCCTGGGATTTCCAGAAAGGGAACACTTTGGGTCTCTCCCCCAGCGTGCCACGTAGGGAAGGGGGGCCTCGGCTCAGAATAAGTGTCCGACGGTTTGCTGCAGCCCAAATGTGGGAAAGCGGAGAGTCAGCGAGGACTGGCCTCGAGCGCGGGTGGGTCTCATTGTTTGGGAACGCTCCCGGGCAGGGGCTCGGGGGCTGGTCTGCGAAGCGGGGGTTAGGGCGGAAGGCTGCCGGCGGCTCTGTGAAGTTTCAGCGTCAGGCCCTGCTCACTGCACTCGGGATGGGGATCTCGGCGAGCCCGAGGCCTCCGGGCCGCGCGCCTCCGCTTCTCGCGGATGGAAAACGCCAGCGCCCCACGAACACTGGGGAGGCTGCCAGTGCCCGGCCACGTCACGGTCACCCGCCCAGGAACTGCAGGCCCAGGGACGCGGTGATGCTGAGCCGGCGGTAGGCGAGCGCAAGCGACAGAGAAGGCCGGGGTGCCAGGCGGCATGTTGGTGCCCAGTCCCGGCACCAAGATCGAGCGCCAGCTTCGCTTTTGAAGCTGCAAAGGAGGCAGTGGTCAGCTTTGGAAATATCCCGGGGCAAAACTGAAACTCCCCACATTGAGTCCAGCAACATTGCCCGGGAGCCTGCTCCCTTCCCTCATCCTTTGGCATACGTGAGAACTTTAAAGGTGACTTGTCCCCAGGTCAGCCTGGGTGCGGAAGGATGATAAATTTCCCAACTGACTCCATTTAACCCGATTTCTTTCTAGTGAGTACCAAAACAAAACAAACAAAACAAAAACCCGGTGGAAATCAAACCATAAGGTGAATATTTGCTGTATTAAGTGCTCCAGAGGCATTCAATTTCGTTTTTTAGTAAAACGCACATAATAAACAGGAAGCCATTTATTTACAAACATAATTGCCTTAGACAGGCCACATTCCACGTACGTAATTCATTAATGGAATTCGCTCCTTTCCCTCCCTTTGGAAAGAGAAATTTTAGCTTTTAAAAATAGCCAGGACTTGGGGAAAGGAAGGAGAATGGTTAGTTTACCTGTTTCTAGAAAAAGGAGCAGGGGTGTCTGGCCAATTCTTATCTGTGGGGATGCTAAACAATATAAAATAACCATTTACAAGATATGGAGAGGTTTAAAAAAAAAAAAAAAACTTTTTACTTTCCAGAAAATAAGTCTGTTGGTGGTGGTTGCTGTCTCCAGGGTTGGCCAGTGTAAATGCCCTGTTAATCTAACCCTAGTTGGTGTGTGTTATGTGTGTGCCTGTGTGCATGCGTGTGTGCATGGAACAAAACTCAAATTTAAATAACTTAGCTGGCTGGAATCATACCGGAATTTTATCTGTAAAACTCTTAGTTGCCATTGTTTTAGAAATGTCTGTGGAAATGCGCCTGCTGCCCTCCCTTCTTTCTAAGAAGAGTGGTACCAAGGGAGATGCTGACGCTTGACTTCCTAGTCACTGGTATAATCCAGTATCACTTACCTGGAGAACCTGAGTTTGGTCTTTTTTAATTCAAGAAGCTTTCTCTAAGTTAATTCACCTCTCCTTACAAGTTGGGAGAGGCGCAGTGTTGGAGAGAGAGCTGTCAGGGGAAGGCAGAACCAAATGTGACTCTCTAGGTGACCCGCTGAGTTGTGTTGTGAGTAAACCTCAGAAGCACAGTACACACCTGAGGTATATCTGGGGCTCTATGAATTTCCAGTACGAGACATGTTTGCAAAGGACTAAAAGAATGGCAATTGCTGTCCATGTTTCATTGCTGTAGCTACAAAATAACGGGAAGGACACCGAGAGGAAAGCCAAAACATCTTTTTAATACAAAACAAAAGGACAAGGGATGTTCTGATGAAGAGCGTCCTGGTAGATCACGCATTAGTTCAGTCCTCCAGGACTGCCTCTCGGCGGAAGGCAAACCCATTTAGTCGGCTGGAACATTGCACGCTGAAATAGAATAGATATTCATTTCAGAGAGCTCGCCTTGCACCAACACTAAAATAAAAGGTGCCTAAACCGGCCACCATCACTCTACCCAAGTTCAGACAGGGCTACTTGGAGGTAGGAGTGGGGGCCAGGCAGGTTTGTTCCACTTCAACCCTGGAAGAGTCTCCAAGGGAGAGTCTAATTTTCATTTAAACTTCCAAGGTTGAAAACTCTCCAGCAGAATTTTAAAAAATAAATTAAATAGGTCTAATCAGAAAGTATAGTATCACCCAGAAACTAACAAAATGAAAAGAGATATCTTACTAGCTTAGTCTTAGGAATCTGTAGGTTGTAATAGGGAAAACCCTATTAGTGAACAAAATAACATTTACAAACTATGTTTAATTAACATCTTTTGGGGAGAAATCTTTCAAACTTACTTAGGCAATCCTACTGATTATACTTTGTACTTCTTGCCAATTTCTTCCAAATAGGGCTTTAAAAATGTTTCTAGCCTGAGAAATGTCTTTAGCTCTCCGGAGAACTATGATAGTTGTCCTGGATGTTTTTAACAAGAGAGGGATGCTAAACAAGTAGCCTTGAGTCCAGTGCCATCTGGGGGAGTGGAAGTGGTAGATACTCAAAGGTACTGTGCAGTCTACATCTAAAATGAGCTTTCTGCTTTGCAGTGTAGAGGGGCTGCTGAGGTCAGCAGTATTTACATATGTACCTGATCCCACAGGCTTTCCCCAGTTTATCAAAGAGGAGGGCCTGCAGGTTAGGGGGTATAAGTGAGGGGAGACTAAAAGATGGATCACTTACCTACCCCCTTTGTTCCTGGGCCTTGAACTGGGGCTTCAAGGAGGGAAATAAAAGCCCCCAGAGAATGAAGATTTCACATCCATTTGCATCACGCTGACACTCTCACCCCCACCCCAACCCAGCGAGAAAACATTCTGCTGGCTGATTTGGAGCAAAATGGTAACTTGAGGACTCCCTGTGTGTGTTATATAACATACAGAGCCTTCTGCAGGGAGGTGCTCACACTTGATTTTTCTCCAAATGACTATGCACAGGCAGAAAGTCCTAGAAAGGCAGAATGAAAACAAATTAAATAGAAAAAACTGTGGAGAAGTGTGCACCCATATATGAAGATGCATGTAAGCTTACGTGCATGGAAACGGTCACTATTTGCCCTCCTGTGTGCCAGAGCATCTTCCTTTAAACACATTGCCTAGGGCTGTACTTTGGCTTCAGAGGAGTCATACCAAATGGAGGAGGTAGGTGACAATCTACCCCAAGACAGTGGGACCTGGTTGCCCTGTATCCAGTAGGAGCCAAGTGAGTTCACAGCTGTGTTGCCCTCACCCCGATTTTTCTGTCAGAATCCTCGAATCCTTGCTGTGGGAGGGCAGGTTACCTCCTACCCCTGCTCTCTGCTGTGCCCACCCCAGTAACCCCTGCCCATGTCCAGGGAGCTTTGCATTCACCAGCAGCAGGAGTGGGCCTCTCCAGCAGCCCAAGGTCACATTCAGAAAGCCTTTTCTTCCTAGAAAACGTCACCCCAAAGGCAACAAATGGCAGTGCAAACCCTGTTCATTTGCCCCAAGCACAACGGGGAGATGGTAACCAAGGAACAAGCATTTTGCAAGAGGGGACCTGGAGAGGGCCAGTTGATTTAGCAGATCTCCTGTGCCAGACCCTCTCCGCAGTGGCGGGTAGGGGAGGAACCGGCACTTGGGGAGTCCGGAGAGGGGGAGCTGCTGAAGGCATGCAGGCTGACAAAGCTGTAACAAAGGATTCATGCAAAAGTAGTACCAAGGATCTTTAAAGGATCACACCTTACAGGCATGTCCCCAGATCCCCCGACATAGTCCATTGACTGTTCCCCCAGGCGCTGCAGACATGCCCCGCCTGTCAATGGTGCGGGCTCGCCCCTCGGCCTCGCCAGCGGAAGGGCCTCCTGCAGCCTTGGCCCTGCACTCCTGCAGGCCGAAGAGCATGGGTGAGTGGCTGCGCCTGGGTCTGCATGGCCTTGACGTTGGCTGTTCCCCAGGTCGCCGCTCAGTGAGGCAGTAGTCTTGTTGGGCAGCATATCTCCCCCTTGGTTGGCCAGGAAAGGTCATGGGTTGCAATCTGGTCTGACGATGCAGGCCCAGAAGCAGGCCGTGAGACTCCCTCCTGGGCGAGAGGAAGTGGGCTGGAGAAGCAGGAGCTCCTGGGGTTGGCAGGGGTAAGTTACCATGGCCTTTGCAAAGAAAGCAAGCAGGACACTGGAAAGCATGTCCCCAGGATGCACTGTTGGGGAGCTCACTGTGATTAGATGGGCATTTCCTCTGCCTCTGCTGAGGCTCTTTGAGAACCCCAGTTCTCCTGGCCCCTCCATCCTGCCACCAGGGAACACTGGCAGTGACTCAGCATCTGAGCGCAGCGAGGCCTCCAGCTGGTCAGTAGGAATTGGCACCCCAGCACCTGAGGATGGGAAGAGTTGAGACCCAGGCAGGAGAATGATTGGTTGGGGTGGGAGGGACACCATAAGGACCCATAACTTTGCCCTAATTGTCCACTACGGTCCTGAAGGCTGGTGCAGCCCCGAGGTGCCTCTCTGAGTTGGTGTGAGAGGCATTCCTCTGGGAACTCAGGGCCCAGGAGTGGGGCTCAGTGCAGACCTGCCAGAAGCAAAAAGCTCAGGGTCTGAGTTCAGAAATGGGAGTAGGCAGAAGATTCTGTCAGGCAGAGGTGTCCCTCCATTGGTGACAAACTGGGTGAAGTGGACAAAACTTTGGGAGAGGGGTAGAAGTGGATGCAAAATCTGGTCAGTGATGACTCCTCTACTTCACAGTGTCACTTTTATTTAATTCAACCCAGGGAAAAGCCCTCAGAGTTGCTGCACACTTGGCGTCCAGCTGCCTGCGCCCATCGGGCCAGGCTCTCCAGGCCCCCCTAACTGTCCAGAGCAGACTGTCTGCCAAAGCTAGCTCAAGCCCTCAGGCCAGGCCTGCAGATCCCTCCCCAACTCTCCCCACCCCAGCTGGCCTGGGCTGGGCTGTGCTGGGACTGCGACCTCACAAATGGACCCTTCGGGTGGGGCCCGCTCAGAAATTCCAGCCAGTCATCCCAGCATGGCAGAGAGGGCTGGAGCCCTTGAGTGAGACAAGCGCCTACCCCTAGCTACATACAAGTGCAAATGAGATGCATTTTGGCTGATCAGTCCACTGTATTTTATGCAGCTTAATGTGTCTATGTCTTGTCAACTCTTCTAGTCAGGAAGACTAGCAGAAAGTTTTAAAAGGAGTTTTTGTATGTGTGATTTCCAACTGAAATTGCATCCAGGGAGATGGGGTGAGAGTGGGGACAAGACTGCTTGTTGACACGAATAACAGTTTATTAACCCACCTAAAAAGCGACCTTAAGCCAAAAAGAAGAAATGAAAAAGAGGTGGGGGTGGGTTGCGGTTGCCAACAAGAGACCTTGACAAAACTAGTTGGACTCTGGCTGGGAAAAGTTTAAAGCCATAACGTTTCTTTTCAAGAAACAAAAATCATTTGTATTTACTTGGGTGCAAGGGACAGATCAAACTCCTTCTCCCAGGTTACCTGACACCTTGAAAAATGTGTAGGGGCTACTTGGGGTGGGGAGGGAGCTCTGAGGAGTTCAACAAGAGGCTAAAGGTTTTCGACACCATGGAGCTCCTATCTGGGCCACTGGTACTGGCTTTCCTTATATGTCAATTTCCAAACAAGTTGTAAGTGCAAGAACCTGGCCTCCAACTCTCACCAGGCTGTCCTGCCTCTACCAGGTTTTCTGAGAAAGCCAGTCCTCTCAGACCTAGGTAACGTGGGCCTCAGTAAGGTGAGGACTGGCAGTGGTGGCAGGTCTGAGGGACCAAATGGCCTCTGGTGTTCTGCCCTAGGCCGCCTCCCAAGATTCACACAAGCACTTAGAGAGAGCTCTGGTCTTTCAGCTCAGAGGCTGAGAACTACCCAAGGACAGCCAGAGAGGAGCCCAGGGCCAGCTCCACCCCCCACCCTGCCCCTCAACACAGGTATTTGCTGTCCCAGGCTTGCCTGCCACTGACCCAAGGAAAGGGAACATCAGGTCTTCTTAGCCCTGCTCCCAAGCTCTGCCTCTCTCCCCCTGCCAGGCTTAAAGGTAGGCAGGGCCCAAATTGCTGGGAGTCACCAGAGCTATGTGCCAGGCTCTTCCTCCTCTTTCATGGGGTTCTCAGAATTCGAAGGGAACTTATTCTCATGGCACCTCTGGGTTCTTAGGGACGGCAGGGTATTTGCTGTTGACATATGAAGCTGTCCTGTTCACATCTGCCTCTGAGGTCCTCTGCCCACTCAAAGAAGCCGTAGTAGCTATGCAATCACGACTTAGAGTCTTACCCAGGTTGCTAATAGCCTGGGCCAGGTATGAAAGCCTTATACTCAGGGAGCCACTGAAGGACAATACCCCAGACCTGTTCCACCCAGGTGAGGTTTTTCAGGTAAGGATACCATGTTACCTGTGCCATCCTGTTACCTGTGGAGGATTCCTTCTGTGCTGTATTCCTTGGCTGAGGTGTGAGATGCCCTCACTGTGGAGCAATTAATTCTAACAAAATAGAATGGAGAAGGGGATCATGTGCTTCACATCAAGCAGAGGGGCCACCCAGCACTCTGAAACTATCCAAACTTTTACGCTGCTTAGCAGAGAAGTTTGCTTGTCATAAGCAGCTCAGGTTTCTGCCACGCAGCCTGGGCATTTTCATTCCAGCTTGGTAAATACATCAGAACCAGATGCGTGCTGCTGCTGCAGGCTTCTACCCAGGGGCTGAGGTGCTGGGGAGATGTCCCCAACAGGACAGACTTGAAATTCATTGCCCCAACACACCAAGCGTCCAGGCAGACCAGTATAAAGGAACGAACTATGGGGCAATGAGCAAATGTGCTCGACACTGAGATTAAATGCTGACACCTCCAACTGCCTGGTTCCTTAGCCTGCTTGCTTCACGGTGGCTAACCAGAGACCCTGCAAGCGGCCCCCTCCTCTCCTATTGCTATGGACTCCCCAAAGCAATTTATTCTCTCCCTCCCCAAGGCCTCCTCCTCCCAGTCCAGAACCTAACATGGATTTCTCTTTGGAATAAGAAGGGGTGTCAATAAAGAGGCAGCACGGGGTGGTGAAACATCTTCACTAATAAATAAATCCAGCCACAGTAGCCTTTACACCAAAGAACTATACTCACTAACCTTTTCTTTTCAAACAATCACACAGCCAATGGCCAACACCATTTCAACCCATGAGCAAAAAGAAATTTTAAAGCATAGACCAAGTTCCTATTTCTTCCCGGCTCTCTGAGTTGACCACCCCTTGCTTCCT
>CM053515.1:46164563-46396556 GCA_028627145.1 Eidolon dupreanum | reverse complement strand
TATATAACCATCACCACCACCATCCACAGAATATTTTTATCTTCTCAAACTGAAACTCTCTGCTCATGAAACACTAACTCCCCCCATTCTTTGGTAATCACCATTCTACTTTCTGTATCTATGAATTTGACTACTCTGGATATCTCTTATAAGTAGAATCATACAGCATTTATTCTTTTGCGTCTGGCTTATTTCACTTAGTATATTGTCCTCAAGGTTCATCCATGTTGTAGCATGTATCAGAATTTCCTTCTTTTTTAAGGCTGAATAATAAATACTCTGTTGTATGTATATACCACCTTTTGTTTATCCATTCACCTATTGATGGACTCTTGGGTTGCTTCCACCTTTTGGCTATTGTGAATAATGTTGCTATGAACATGGGTGTACAAATATCTCTTTGAGATCTTATTTTCAATTCTTTTGGGCATAGACCCAGAAATAGCATTGCTGGCTCATATGGTAAATCTACATTTAAATTTTTGAGGAACTTCCATTCCATTTTCCACAGTGGCTGCACCATTTTACATTCCCATTGGCAGTACACAAGTGTTCAAATTTCTCCACGTCCTCACCAACACATATTTTCTGTTTGGTTTTTTAAAATAATAGCATAATGGGTGTACAGTGGTATCCAATTGTGGTTTCGAAACAGTTTTTTGAATGTAAATATACAAACATAATGAAATAATACTAATAAGGCAAGTTAGCCACAGGTTTCAGCAGAATGGAAGTATCCTAATAACTATTTCAAATCTCTGATCTTAAATTTTTAATATGTTCCGAAAAAAAAAAAAAAAAGGAAAAGAGAAGAAATGGCCAAGAAAGAGGGGCACACAGAAATAACACTATTTGACTATCATGTTTTGGCCTCTCTTTCTAATCATAAGCTGGAAAATTGAGGGGCTATAGTATTCCTGAACCCTATTTCTTTATTTGTTTCCAGGAGACCAGAGAGTCACCCTCTCTTAAGTAGAGGGGAGAGAAAAAAATCATGCTTGCCTTCTTCCTGGATTCTTTGATTTATTTCAATTGAAAGAGAACTGAGTGTCCCAGACATCCGCCCTGTAGACTGGTAGAAATCTTTGAAGTCCTTTTTTTTCAAGAAAGAGGCTGAAAAATGGCAAATATGCAAGCAGGAGGGTTGTCATTCTGCCCCCGAATTCCCTGGTTTAAGAGCTGCCTCACAGGGCAGGGCATCCCTTTGTATGCTTTGTATGCCCTTCCTTATACATGGCCCTATTTGCCAGTAACCTCAGGCCAGCCTTATTTAGTCATTACGTGTAGCGTGTTTACAAAGTTCTCTATTATCCTTTCTTTTCTATAGTCCAGCCTAAGGAAACAGGTTAGTTCCCCACCCACATATTAAGTGAAAATATCCACAGTGGGCACAAGATAGTAAATGGAAAGGACTGTGGTGACAGGGTCGTGGCCGAGGCTCCTAGCCTGAGCTTTTCCTTGGCCCACTGAACCACACTGTGTCTTTCATCTGACAGGAGGGTTGGCACAGGACAGAGATGGGAGAAACCAGAGCAGCAAGGCTTGGCGGAGACTTCGACCTTCCTTCTGCCACCAGGCCAACTTTGCCACTTGCCGAACCGCTGAAGCTCAGTGGTGTTTAGCTCTTCTGGGTTCAGGGGCATGGAGAAGGGGGCTGGGAATCCCCTTAAGGAGGGGTTTTGTGGAGGCAGTTCCCCGTACCTTGCTTCTAGTGCTGGTCTGGCCCTCCCCTTTAATTGCTGTGTCTGCTCCCCAGAGAGAACTTACTGCACATCAGGAACTTAGTAACTTAAGACAAAGGAAAAAAAAATCACTACTGTGACACATGCATGCACACAAAATTATTTCCTCTTCTCTTGTTAAAGCTACTTCCATGTGTGAGAGAAGATGCAGAAGGATTACGTTCTGGGGGCGCTGGGGCCAGGAGACCTCTCAGCATTCTGAAAGGGCTTTGTAGTGTTTGGATTCAAGCCATTTGTTTCTAGAGAGAATCACATTGGGTAGGAGCTTGCTTTTTCCATTTGCAATGGCTTATTAAGTATAAGCATCTCTCTTCTCTCTGTTTATTGAGTGATTAGCTCTCCCTCCAACTGACCCTGCCAGGGGAAATAGCCAAAGTGTATCCTTAACACACAGTTACCCTGCAAAATGTCCTTCCCTAAATCCAGAGACCACAGGCAGGGCTCGTGGTTAATTTTGGTGTCTTCCTTTTATAGTCTGCAATGAGGATCTCCACTGATGATACAGTGTGCACTAATGCCACCCACATTTCCACGGCTCCAGTCCAGTCACAGTGGAAAGGGAAAAGTGAAATCTATCCATGTCAGAGGCAAGTGGTATTGTGCCCTCTGCACATTGCTTGGCTGGGAGGCTATAGCTTCATGGCTCAATTGCTGTCACTGAATCTTTGTGCCACGACCCTTCCCACAGAAGACTCTCCTTCTTTATGGGACAGAACAAGGACTAAAGGAAAAGTCTTCATCATGCACCTGGATGCAGGCAGCTGAGAAATCTGGAAGCTTGGAAGCAGTAAAGATTAACCAGATACTGGCTGATGAGTAGCTGTTTGCCTGGCTGAACTGGCTGGTTTTTATCTCATAGGTCAGGTTAGTATAAGGACAGAGCAGCTGTGCTTGCAGACCCAGTCTTCATCATCCCGATTCCTAAGGTCAGAATGGAAACAAATCGTGCAATTTATCCAAATTTTAGAGACTGAATTCAATTATAGGGTTTGTGCTGGAAATGAGGAAGAATTATTTTGAACTAAGTAGATTCTTTCTTCTCTCTGCCAATTTCTTCACTGTGATATAGGAAAAACCGAAGATATATCGTTGATAATGTAATTTAAATATTGTCTACCTGCATATAACAGAGGATAGACTGCAGTGAAGTAATTAAGCTATTTTCAACCTCCTCCATATTCTCAATGGAAGCTTGGCGCTTTTGTTCTGCATTATGCCTTTGTGATAAGGCTTCACTCTTATGATTCTACAGTTAGAATCTGTAACCATTGTACTTACTATGTGAATCTAGGATTTTTTACACTTGATATAATACAGAACTGAAACAGGGCCTGTGTATAGGAGTAAGCATCTCGTCTAAGGGTTGAGATTATTCACCATGCCAGTCACCCCTTCCTTACCATCTCCTGATAAAAAATAGACCTCTCAAATCGCAGTACTGAGGGAGGGCTGTGGGTGTGGGGTGTTGCATATGTATTTATTGCTGATGCCATTGATTTCCTCCCTGTATGTGTTCATATAGTCCACTCTTGTTTTTTCAGGCGGTGCCATTATATCCATTCTGACCTGTTCACCTGTCCATACCAAGGAGTGGTGCCGGAGCCCAGAAAAGAAAGAAAACCTCTCCATTCTGCACAGATAGTCTTGCGTTCCTTTTGATCTCAAAATTCCCTTTCCGGCATCCCAAGATTTGTGCATTATACCATATACACACGACAACACAGCGCACACACAACACACAGCACACACAACATACACATATGTGTCTTAAGTCACATACGGGCCCTGACCAGTTCTTCCTCCTCTGGTGTTCAGGAGACCAGGCCCTAGAAGGGGGACATGAGTTGGCATCAGGTAAAATGATAGGCAAGCCATGCCCATCCTCTGAGATTAAGTGTGGTTACCTCGGGTGAGAGACAGTGGAAGAGGCAAGAAAGGTGACTTTTTGTTTCTTGTACCTCTTTTGCAATTCGTTTTCTCATTTTTTTTCAAGTCTTTTTGAAAAAAATCACCTGTCTCAGTGAGGCTAAGAGAAATCCCCAGAAGCAAGATTTTCCTACAATTGAGCCAGAACATTTAAAGATAGCTGCTTACTCCTTTGGCAAGCAGAATGCGGCAGCAATCATGAAGTGAGGGGTGCCCAAGGGGGAAGGCGTTGGAGCCCCCTTATCATTATGTATCCTCCTTCTATCTCTGCGGCCTCTGCTCTCCGTTTTCATAGCAGAAACTCTGTCCCAAGGCTGAGCTTGTTAAATTCATACCTACTTGAGGGGTGCAGACAATGTGTCCAGTTCACAGAGAGCAAGTCACAGGACGAGCAACACGTGTCTTCCCGGAGCAACAATTTAATACATGATTATTTGGGGAGCAAGTTAAGGAATTTAACTGATAGATAATTTCAAACTATACATTTCAGTTAAAACCAGCATGGATCAATACAATATACAATAGCACACAAAATCATCATATAATTTAAAAACAAAACCAAGACTTCAAATGAGTTCTGTGATTGAAAATGGTGGTTTTAGACCAATACCTGTCCCTTCTTTGCATCTAAGCACATGGAGTTTCTTCTGACAGTGATATTTTGGAGGAAATTTTTGAGAATACTACCTTACAGCTTATTCCCTTTCTTTTTTGTGGTTTGGATTTAAGCTTCGGGACGTTATATTTTCAGTTTCATCCTCTCCCCCCCCGCCTCCACCCCCCCCCACCACATAAACAGATTTGGGGCCACCTGTTCACTCTACAGCCAGGAGGATGGAAAAGCTCCCTCCTGCCAGATTCTCTCCTTCATCCACAACAATGCCCTCTCCAGCATTTCTGGAGGAGAAAGTCCTCCCTTGGCTTCACTTCCAGGTTCTGTGTTTGGACGGAGCACAGTCTGCACAGTGATTAACTCAGTGGGACTGACTGGAGGGAGACTTGCTCTTTAAGGGGGAACCACTGAGAGGGCCCCTACACCTTCACATTGCCTGCCTGCTCCTAGGCATGCCCTGTGCCTGACCATGCTTCCCACTGAGACATGGTACCATGCTTGTATTTGTTGCTGGCGCCACTGATTTCCTCCCTGTACGTACGTGTTCATATATACCTGCTCTGGTTTCTTCAGATGGTGCCATTAAATCCATTCTGACCTGTTTACCTCTCCATACCAAGGAGTGATGCTGGAGCCCAGAAAATTAAGAAAACCTCTTCACTCCACTTTCCTTTGTTCTCTCAAAGATAAGGGTGTATTTGGTTAGTCCTCTGCAAACTCCGTGACTGTCACTGTGCTCCAGATTAAGCCTGTGTGCATGTTGCCCATTTCTTTCATTCATGGGCTTGGGACAGGGCTAATCTGTTGTGGGTGGGGATGAGTCTGGCGCTGTTCCACTAGGGAAACCAGTACAAGGCTGCCCTTCACCCTGAGCAGAGATTATGGAATCAGACTAGGTGTTTCACTTAAATTCTCTAAAAAGTCAATAAAGAAAACCACTAATTTCATTAATAAGGTGAAAATATTATTTCTTATTGGGTTTAAACTCTTAGAGGATGAAGGACATCTAGTTTATTTCACATATAACCTTTTTATTTCACAACTAGTTTATTTTACATCCAGTTTATTTCATGTGGAATCTTCTTTTATTCATATCTGAACTTTTTTATATATTCAGTTGTTACACAGAAGTTCAATGTGCCTTCTCTATCTCTGTCCTTGTCTCCCTCTCTATATATGTATACGAGATGATATTTGTATCAGATGATATATACCTATCAGAATGCAATCTATACAAAATATATTTTATAATGTATGTTTTTCTTGCTCTTCAACTGGTTGCCTTAACTTTCTTCTGATATAGCCTTAGGTGTGTCCATAAAAACCAATACATTTGCCTGAATTCAGTAAAATAGTCTTGATTCAGGTTTTAAACTGTGGTGACTTGCTGGAAGGGTTCAAGTGGAGCGTTCTGAGTGGTTTTCAGAAATCGGTGTGCATCTCTGACCCGTGAGCTCGTGCTGCGTGGCCATGTCCCAGGGTGTTTCATATCTGGGGTATCTGTCACTACGTCATCATTGTTCCCCCCACTCCATTGCATCTCGAGGTTGCTCTTCTTTTCTTCCCCCTTTGAGAATGGAAGAAGAAGAAATAAAATCCACACTTGTAAGGAAAATAACGAAGCAACTTGATATCTTGGTTACTGTCTGGTTGGTAGTATTATTGACTCACTGAAAGATTATTAGAGCAGATAAAATCTGCTGTTAGGGAATGTGTATCTGAGAATTACACAGTGTTTCAAAGCGAAAAGTTGTTTGTCTGTTTTTCAAGTCTTATCTGAGTTTATAAATTTCAGGCTTCAGTTAATAGGCACAATCTTTCTGCTTAGAAAGAAGACACAGATATTTTTATTTACCTTTAGCTTTGTCTAGCCTCTCCATAGAGTGGACATTGGAACTAAAATGCTGTTTGTTCTTACTTTCAAAATCCCACATATGGACAGTCTGAATAATCCAGTGAATTTCACTGTCTTCATCTGACACTGTATGACTAAAACACTCGAAATCTGAGTTCAGAAACAAATTCACATTCTAAGTGCTTTGAGAGCTGTGTATACCTTCTCATGTGATTCTTTTCTGCTCTTTTTACATTTTAATTCAACTTTCTTGCTCTAGGAGAAAACCAAGAAGAAATATCACAGAATAAAGTGAAAGTTTTGCAAAGCATATTTAGGATAAGAAGTGAACACCAGAACAACAGGTGAAAATGACAGGTAGAGTAAGTAAGAATATGGAATATCAGAAAATAATAGCTACCTAAATTTAATTCTGCCCCTAGGCAGGTCCTAGGGACACGTCACTCCCATGTCAGTTTCCCAGGCAAGGCCCTCACCGAGAGGAAGGGATGACCAGCTTGGCTTCCCTTGAAGAAAACAGGCCTTTCTTGTGAAAAATTTCAGAAGGAGGGATTGGAGAGGAAGAGCCTCCATTTTATGGCCTTTGGTCAGGGAGAGGCCCACCCCAAGTGGCCAGGGCCATCAAAGGGTCGATTCTCCAGGTATGTGATGTGCCAGCAATGCAGCCCCCCCCCCTCAGGCTTATAGCAGCCTTGGCCTCAGGGCTTTGTGAAGCAGTTTAAGACCTGGATTAGCTTCGGGCCTTAGATACTGCACAGTGACAGGTTTTTTGTTTTTGTTTTTGTTTTCCTTCAAATTGGGCATGAATGCACATTGGTCTGTCATCAGACAGGGCTGCAGCGGGCAGCCGTCCCTCTGTGGGAGCTTTGTGCAATGTGCTATCACTTGCAAAAGATCTGGCAAAGGAGAGCCAGAAAGATTACACAGCAGCTCTGGATTCTGTCCAGCTCCCCATTCTCAGCCCAGTTCACTTCTTTTAGCATCTGGGAGACTTAACAAATGCAATTCTCTACCTCCAATACAAAAGGGGAAAACGTGTTTCCAGGACCCTCCCATACCAATGGTATGTTTGATGTAGAAAATCAGCATGTTGTCTTGTTGCGTTGCAAACGTTTAGAGATGAATATCTTTAGGGTTCTGACTGTTGGGAAGGATATGGAGGGTAGGGGTGACCCTTCAATAATCGGAAGCCAAAATATACTTGGGACTGCAGCAAGCTCTTTGCCTCGAGAGATCCTAGAGAAAAGTTAAGCTTGCCAGCAGCTTATGGACAGAACTTGGCAAGGGCAGTGAGTGGGAGAAGGGTGCAAAGGACATTTTCTGCAACTCTCACTTCCCTAGGTGTCTCCTCAGTGGCCCGTTTCAAATTGCTGCAGTGATGTGGAATTGCTCTTACCAGTGAGGACTGATTAGAACAGAGATCATGCTCACTGAGTGAGAGATGACACCAATCTGATATGACCGGTAGGGAAAGGGTGGTGGAAGGGATGACAGGGAAAAGTGTGAGTACATAGGACGGTATACAATTAAACT
Organism: Eidolon dupreanum; assembly: GCA_028627145.1. Taxonomy (NCBI): domain Eukaryota; kingdom Metazoa; phylum Chordata; class Mammalia; order Chiroptera; family Pteropodidae; genus Eidolon; species Eidolon dupreanum. Next base: position 46,388,887 of record CM053515.1, on the reverse strand, counting down.
TAAAATTAGTTTGGAACAGTGGTGAAAATCCAAACACATTTCTTGGAGGGTGATATCAAAAGAAGTCTACTGGGAACAACTTCAGGATACCAGGGGATGGCAAAACCAACAGTAGAGAATGACTGGTCAAGGACAGCATGAGAACTTCTGCAATTCAATGCTCTTGAACCTTGGAACCACTGGCAGAGACCCTCTTGAGTTTGAGTGGCAAGCAGAGGAGCCCCTCTCTCTGCCTTGTTTTGATTGTCTAAGGTAGCAGGGCTCATCTTGCCACCCAGGGAGCCACTCTGCTGCTCTCCAAGCATCCCACTAATGACTGGGCAGTCACTGAATAAAACCTTCTCTGTGAGCCTAAAACCAACTCATGAAAAATCTTGGACAGTCGTTTGCTGAGGAGGTCAGGACACACCACCCACTTCAGCATATCCAACAGAGTAGCTAATACGGATAATTGCAGGGCACACATGTCTCTGCTGGGTCAGGCAAAACCTTCTAATGCTATAAAAACTCACAAGGGTTTCGTGCCATAAGCTAACAATGAGCTCTTCCCTGATTCAGAGGGGCTGACAGGAGATGGCCACACAGTCTCGCATTGTGGCAGAGGAAGCAAGCCACCTTCTGAGGTGTGTTAAAAAGAATGTAGGTACAAAGTTCCATATCCTCTTGCTGTGGAGGAACTCCCCTTCTAAGATACACAACTCCAGCAAGATGGGAAACCCCTAAAGGTGTTCCAAGGAAGAATAAGGTCGATAAACCAGAAAAGGAGGTTGTTTAATCTGGAACAAGGAAGCTAGAGACCACTGAGAAGAGAGCAGTTCAAGACATATCATGCTGTTTATTAAATACCTAGTGTGTCTGAGAAGTACCAGGCATGGTCGAGCGGTAGGATGGTAGCAGTAAAATACAAATCCCTCTGTTATACAAAAAACAAAGCAAAGCAAAACAAAACAAAACAAAACAAAACAAAACAAAAACAAAAAACAAACATGATTTTCCACTCTTAATTAGGGCAAAAAAAGGGGGGGGGCTGGTAAACTTGTATAAGCATGAAGCATAAAGGATTTAGGTTAAGCTCTATATTACTGAAAAATGTCTATCTATTGATCTATTTGATTCTGTTTATTGAATGATAGAATATTCCCAAGCTGTCAATTGATCCAACCACTTTTTGTGATGCGACAGTGGATACAAGGAAGAAACTCAGCTGGCTTCCCTTCCTGCGGCTCAGGGTAGAGTTGCATGCATAAGGCAACAGGAAGAGTCGCATAAGAGTGAAAGAGCCTCTGGGAACTTTCATCCAAGAGATCTTTAAGTGTAGGCTGGAATAACTAGTGCGGGGCCATTTTAGATGTGAAACTGCTGTTTCTCAAGGCTAGATTAGATAAAACAAAAGGGTGAAATGGTTCCACCATGTCTTGACAACAAAACTTTAAATTTCTGAAATTTAGGCAGAAAAATCCTGTATTATTTGTACCCCCTACAGTGTCTCGAAGCATACCGGCACATAATGGGTGCACAGTAAATGTGGCAATGTGAGCTGCAGTGCCTGATCCACTAGGGCCTTGCCCAGTCCCATGTGCTTTGCTAAGCAGGACACAACTACATTTCCACACTCAGGCCACCACCAAGACAGACGTCTATAAACATGCATCCCTGTATTTACATGCAAAAGAATTTTTATTTTCAAGCTTTAAATGGAGATACTAAAATCAGTTAACACTTAACACATACAATGTTTTATTCTGAATAACAATTAGAAACAGGTATTTAAATCATCTAAAATTCTTCTTTGATGAGATCCCTGTAATGCTGTATGGCACCTGCTTTTCATAAGAGTGGAGAGTGGGTACCAACAACAAGAAAGTGTTATCTGTCTTCATTCATTATCCATCAAAAGTGCACCCACCTCAGATAAAACATGACTTTTGCACACATACTGCCCTTGAAAAAGATACTTTTCATCTAAAAAGTACAGGGACTCACTACGTGTACAAAAAGGGGCTATTTTTACAGATTCTTTAGGGGCAAACATTAAATATTTTCGAAGAGTGAAGGTTTATTGGGAAGGCCCAATGGATTACTTTTTGTTGTGTGAAAAATCAAGACGTTAATGTGGGTTTTCAATAGGCTGCGTGTGAAGCACCGCGTGGGGAGATAAAAATGGTCCTGGATGAAAGGGCAGCTGAGATACCAGGCTGGCAGCAGGGCCTGCCATCTCCCCAGTTCTTTACTGCGCCGTGATTTGGAAGGCTTTCAGAACATTGTGAGGACATGTTTTGTTGTTGTTGATCAAGGATTTCTGCATCTTGGAAGATACTGGCCTTGATTATGGGCAGAGAAAGTGAAAAAGTGAAATGTCTTTCAAGGCATGGTTTTGTTCTCAAGACTTGAGAAGATGCTTATGTAAATCCCACCCCCATGAGAAGGAAGGAAATATGAAAGAATATCTGTTAAGATTCATCATATGGAGTCCTTGGTTTCCAGCTTGATTTTGCCACTCCTTACCCACCCATCCACCCACCCACTTCCTTCCCCAATCTCAGGAGAGTCACAGTAACCAATTTGGGGTTTATATTTAACACCTGCAAATCTTGGCGAAGAGACCTCCCTCTTTTCTCCTTCATCACCACGCTCCTCTCACTGATCCAAATACTGAGTCAGCGATTCCCAAATTATGCCACTGAAAAGGAGGGGGGGACTTTTCACATTAATACTGCAAAGGCCTAAAATGTTTGTTTTCAATTATCCTAGTCAGTAACCTTTAATCAAATTTTGATAATGCTTTTTAAATGAAAATTATTGGGATGACATTGGTTAATAAAATCAAATAGTTTTCAAGTGTATAATTCAGTAATATGTCATATGTATATTGCACTGTGTGATCACCACCCAAAGTTGAATTTCCTTCTGTCACCAAATATTTGACCCCCTTTATCCCAATCTATCTCCCCCTAACCCCATTCCCTCTGGTAACCATTAATCCACTGTCCATGTGCATGAATCCCTGTTTGTTTTTCATGTTTGTTTGCTGCTTTCAATTTTATATCTCACATATGAGTTTTTTTTTTAAATAAGCTGCACCTAACTTCTAAGACATATGATGGAGCTATGCTCAGTTTGACTCATGGGAAGCTCAGCATATGAGGACCCCACTTCCATGGCTATAATAACAACAGCACCTACTAGAAGCCAGACTGTGCCACTAACTATTTCCACTCGTGATCTCATTGAGTCCTCAACATATGTGCAAAAATAAATGAGAAAACGGGTCAGAGAAATTAAGTAACTTGGGTAAGATCCCATATCAAGTCATCGAGACTGGGACCATTTGACACGTGGACTCCTTACCTCCAATCAGGTCCTTGACTTTTAGATGACCCAGAATTCCAAATCTGAGATGCACGCTGAAAGCAGCCTTCATAGTTAAATTGCCCCGCAGGTATCTTGTCTCCCTAACCTTGGTATTTCTACCTGGCACATAGCAAGTGCCAGGTAAATGCTTGTTAAACTGAATTAGTTTACAACTTCTATGAAATCTATTAAGTCTTTAGTGTAAGGAAGAAGTTTGACATGTTTAATTAATAGATACTGTAACATATAGCAAATGTATTATTAAAATAATCTTTTCTTATGAGTTTTGAGTTTTATTCATTGACTTATCAGAATCCAAGGGGATTCCGTGGATGGTAGGTAACAAACTAGACCTTGGTGGCCTGTGTAGGTGTGATAGGGAGATGGTTCATGTCCAGTCCCTTTCCTCCTCACCTGTGTAGAGTACCCCATGTGTTTGCAAGCCTCCCGCCTCCCCCCTATCTCCACCTCCCCAACACATTATATGGGTGGCTGACTTCTGTGGGACTCTTAAATCCCAATGTTCTTCCTTCCTTCCTTTCCTCCCTTTCTTTTCATGACCAAAATAGACTATCAGAGGTGAGGAGCCTCATTAGTCCACCTCCCTGTCTGAGGAACAGCCAGAGTTTGATGAGAGGTGAAAGTGACATCAAGCACCCCTATGAAAAAGACAAAATGCCACCCCCTGAATATTTCTGAGGGCCTAACTATTTGGTGTCAAACACTTGGATGTTTACCACTCCTTCTTTTTGGCTATTTTGGGTCTCCTGACCCCTCCTGAGTCAGTATTTTTTCAATTACTCTGAGAAGTTACAATTCCATCATTTCAAACCTGCTGGACCTTGGCAAGTATGCGAGGGGACAGCCAGCCCATCCAATATGTTGCTCCACACCCAGAGTTTGACAGGCAGAGATTCTCCTGTCCCATCTGTTCCAGCCACTGGCCGCGTGAGCATATGTTCATTGTGGCCTTTTGGAGGTCAAGGCCAATAGTGCTTTCTGATCCAGCAAGGGAACCTAATGGTGGAACTTCCAGAGCAGGGCAGAAGTTATGACTGGAGACCTAGGAGAGAGCCGGCTCAAGGGAGTGTAACCAGTAAAGGCATGGGCTTTGGAACCAGATGGCCTGGGTTAACTTTCAGGCTACCTCAGCTACCAGCTGTGCAGCCTTGAAGGAATTCCTTCGCCTCTCTGAACCTTGAGAGTCCCTTCCTGTAAGCTAGAGAAAGTAGGTTCTCCTCTCTAGGTTTTTTTCAAAGATTATATAAGATCATTTATGAAGCACTTAGCACCACACTTAACATCTATTACATAGTCAATAAATATCAGTTCCTTTTCATTCAAGGTCTTACTGTTTTTTGAATCATTTTACTCATCTATATGTATTAGTACTGAGGGACGTCATTCAAATTCAATTTGATATATTTTATATTATAAATTATATTTTAATTTATATGACTATTATAGTACTATATAGCACCAATTATATGTTAACATTTAGTATATTAAAATCAATACAAATTTAATATTGATTGAATGTATACTTAATATTTATATATTGAGTGTCCATTATGTGCAAGGTATGAAGATGAGTAATGGTCTATTTTTTGCGGCTTAGGTGACTTTAGCATTTTGACTGACGTTCAGGCTTTTTTATTCAAAATTATGGTAGCAGCATATCGCAAGTTAATTTTAAAACTAGTTCTAAAATGTGATAAAAGTGTTTGATGACAACTGAAATCTGAGAAGGGTTTAGGGGCTGATTCCCTAAGTGGGAGTGGGTGACCATGACTTTAGAAAATGAGCCTTTGGTTGGTGTATAAGGAAAGAAGGACCGACTCGTCAATCATGGAATTTCTATTCATAGTCATTCAGCGAAATATAAAATATTTATGGGAAATGAAACTTTTATATAAATCTTTTCTTTCCTCGGAGGACTTTAAAGGCATAATCTCCCCAACATCAAACATTTCTGTGAAAAATTAGAAATTCAGTCAATCAACCAGCTGTTTCTAAATGTACAAAAATATGGTACAAGCCATTTGAATTTGTCAGTTTTGGGTTGGGGAAATACATCATTTAGACACAGCCTTGAGCATGTTATGCACACAGCTCACTGAAGAGCACAGCCTTCCTGAGGTATAAAGAGAGGAGTATCACCATCGGAATGTTTCCCTCAGGCGCCGAAAGTACACACCTGTGCTCAGACCAAACCTGCGGATGACGTCATCCTGGACGTGGAGAGGCCCTGACGGAGGCCTGGGCTGGAGGTCCCATGACCGCTGAGCCTCCTGCACATTTCCAAGCTGCGGGGTCTTCACCTGTCAAATGGCAGGGTTGGATAGAGCCAGCCGTACGTTCTAACGTTCTGACTCCGTGATTGTGTCATGAGGGCGCTATGGCAAAGGCAGCCCAACTTAGGAAAGTCTGTTTACCTCCACAGGGGTTTTTGTGAGTTCCTGTGAGGATTAAATAGGATTGATATATATAGCACATGAGCAATACCTAGCACACAGCAAGCGCTCAATAAATGTTAGACACTATTATTAAATTAGTAATTCTACCTAGAATCACTCTTCTCTGCATTTACCTCACTGTCACATTAGATTGTTAATCTAATGATTTAACTTTTAAAACTGCTTTCATACCCTTCTATTACAATATGAATTAATCTTTCCCCGTGATCCCTGAGAGGTACATGGGCCAAAGAATTTTCCAGGACAATGAGTTCTGGTGGGTCCACTGGTCACACAGCTCACGGTTGCAGGTACTCTCATCCTTTTCTCCACTCTGCTTTTGCCATCCGCTGGATCTGCACCCACAGGCAGGGCAAGGAAAATGTGCTGGTCCGGCTCAGTCATTCCATCACCTCCTGATATAGGCGCCCCAAGGGACTAGCTGTGTAGCTGGGCAGAATTAACAAACACAGAGAGATGATAAGAGTCCTTTCAATGAGAGCATCTGACCATTTCGGTAAAAAGCAGATTGTCTAAAACATCTACATAGACATCGTCCCAAATAACCACAGTGGTAGACAAGCCTAGGGGAGCTGGCCTCATCTGTGTTGACCTCAGCGCCCCCTACCCTACCATGTAAAGGTCAGCAGCATAGGACACTCCTAAGACTCCCCCAGGGCTGCTTGCTTTGTTTGTGGGCCTGCAGTTTGTTTGTTTTGTTTGTTTGTTTGTTTGTTTGTTTGTTTCTGTGCATGTGCTCATCTTTCCTCCTGAAAGGCTATTTTACTGAGGGACGTTATTTAGACCAAAAATCAGACCTAGCTCAGACTGCAGCTCTGCCACCGTGTGCGCGTTTTCTCACTGGCCCCATCCATCCCTCAGGCGTCTTCCTCATATCACATACAACCCAGCCCCTTGAGCCCCTGTTTTGTTTATTCCTCTACAGGGTCTGACAATTTTAAAGCCAATCAGACTCGATGAAAACTTTAAAGGGTTATTTTTTTTTTAATTTCTTCACTACCAATTGCCCATATATTTTGGGTAACAACCCAGTACAACCAGGTCATTCTGAATCTCTTGACTCAGTTCAGCCCCTGGCATTCTGTAATTTATAGAATTTTACTCTCTACCTTATGGTTGTTTATTTTTCTTAATAGCCTTTTATGAGGGGCCTTATCAGAGGCTTTCTGAAAAGTAGAGTAAATTATGTTCACTGGGTAAACTTTGTCTCCAGTTTTAATATCTGGAAATTATAACTGTAATATTTCCTAAAAATATCTGATGCTACAGGAGCCACAAATGCGGTAATTAACATGCAATTTGAAGAATTTATTCTCAGATACCTAAACACAGGGGAAAACAACAGAGCCTTGGGAGATGAAATCGAATGAGAAATTCTGCTATTCTGCTCTTACCACTATTTAGGTTACTTTCCACTTCCTATGCTCCAGTTTTCCTTTTAGCCTTAGAGGTAAAAGTCAAGTTCATTGGATAACCACATTGGAGAGAAAGCTTGTCCATTTGGGGGTTTTGAGCATCTTCGTAACCACATCGGGTTTGTTGTGTGAGACATGGGCATCCTGAGGCAATGGAGTGTATAACCCAGAACACGGGGCTGAAAGCCAGGTAATCTCAGGGAGTATGAAAGTCTCTCTAGGAAGTGTCTAGAAGCATTTCCAGGGGCCAGCTCTGACCTGCAAGTGAGCAGCTGAGTGTATTCTGGCAGGTAGATTGCTGGGGCAGATTGTCAGGGAGGCTTGCTTTTGGCACAGAGGGGCTTGGAAGATGGACGGTCAGCATTAGCAAGCCTGGGCAGCAGGGAGTAAGGAATGGAAAGCAGAGGCCAGAATAAGGCAGGAACAGGTTAAGTAGGTGCTGGGCCATGGAGGCAGGCAGGACATCAGTGACCTAAGGACTCAGGATTTTTCTGCTATTTGTGGCTTAGCCTTCCTGCATCCTCATGCAGGTTAGACACAAACTTGGCTGGATCGGGAGCCCCTGAACTGATTCTGCTCCCTCAGCCCTGTGTCTGGTAGGAATGCTGGTCCCCATCACCTGCACACTCACCACGCTTCTGTGTTCTTCCCCATTTGGGATGTTGTCCAGACTGGGTCAAATTCCAGCTGGACTAAAGAGTCTTGTATGATTCTATGTCAAAGACCCTGAGACGCCAGCAGTCTTGATGAAGCATTTATGACATAATGTAGCCTCTCTCAAAGTTAAGTCGATTACATAACAAGTCGATTATTTTTCCTTATCTTTGTAGTAAATATATTTTATTTAATATTTTTTAATCACCTCACAACCTCATCTATCAGTGAAACGAGAAGCATGCCTTGAGAAACACTGAGATTATGTCAGTGACTCATCTGGCATAGCCAAGACTGATTCAATATTAATTTTCTCCCCATCCCCTCTGCTCAGTTTCCTCTTGGTCCTCTGCTCTTCCTTTCCACTCCCAACCTCACTTCCTCCTTGCACCCGAGTGAAGACTATCCACTGATCGTCCTCAGAATCTCCTGGAAGGAGGTCTGTTTCAACTAAGATGGGTTTAGGGGGAATTATGATGGTCTCATACCCAACTACAGACAATGCCTTTGCCCATTGAATCCAGGTGCCTGGCTTGCCACGCTTTAAGCATAGTGTGAACCTAGAAGCAACAGGTGTCTTGGACTCTGCCTGTTCAGTCTCTGCCCTAAATAATCCCTATTTTTTCCTTTTTCCTTACAAGTCGCCAGTAAAATCCTAGCATACCTGTGTCATAGACTTGAGATGAAAGTGAAGAGGAGGCAGAAGTCGGGGGTCAACTATGAAAGCAGAAGTGGAACAAGCTGCCAGATCATTTTAGAGTTGAAAGCACTCTTTTTATTGCTGAAGAAAAGGAAGCCAGCAATGGAAAGTGAGCTGCCCGAGATCGCACAGCTAGTGTGAGTCGGAAGGCAAACTCAGACCTTCTTTCTATTGTATGGAGTCTGCTCCTATGGAAGCTGGTAGGAGCTGCTCCACCCAGAACTGGGCACGTCTCTGCTCTCAACACCTGGTAGGTGCTTAGAAATTATTTATTTTAGTTGAGTCACACCTGGGAGAGTTAAAAAATAAAAAGAAGAAGCTTCTCAACTCTCCCTTTGCTCACTCATTTCTACTTTTTTACCTGGAACAGAGAGAGGCGAGGGAAGCAAGCTACCACATGGTCACCAAACCAGTCCCATAGACCCGTCAGCCTACAAACCCACTTAGTGTTGAACAGTGTAAACCCCCCTGGAAGGGCAGAACCAACCCCGAGCGAGGTAGCCTAATGCTGTCAGCAACAGAAGTAACATAGGTGCTCTGTGTCTCAGGCAGAGAAGTCACTGGCATCAGAAAGGAATAGAGGATTGGACAGTGATGACTCAGAAGCTGGTCTTTTTGTCTGCACACTGCCGGAATGTTAAGATAAAAAGTGGAACATCACCTCAAACCAGAAAGTTTTGTATACATTTCAACCAATGTTTAAACATTTGGAAACACAAGACATGTACTGATATTCCAGCCTCTTTTCAAAGACCAAAGCATAGATGCCAATAAAAGCTTCCCTCTGAGGCCTTATGAAGAGATATAAAAAGATAAATTTGCCTCTTTTTGAAACTACAACCCATGTGGCTACTGAAATATATGAGGAAAAGTATGTTTTCTTCAATGTTATGGACCACATGTTTATGTCACCTCCCCCACCCCACCCAAATTCTATATTAAAATCTAATACCCAATGTGATGGTTTGGGGAGGTGGGGTCTTTGGGGGGAAATTAGGTCAAGAGGGTGAAGTCTCCCTGAATGGGATTTGTGCCCTTTTAGGAAGAGGACAGAGAGCTAGCTCACTCTCTTTCTGCCATGTCAGGACACAATGAGAAGATAGCTGTCTGCAACCCAGAATTGGGCCCTCACCAGAACCCAACCATGCTGGCACCTTGATCTTAGACTCCAGTGCCCAGAACTATGAAAAATAAATTTTTGTTGTTTGTAAGCCCCCCATCTATAATGCTTTTTTATAGCAGCCCAGACTGACTAAGATACTAAGCGAAGATATATCTATATATGCCCCTTTGACTAGAGATATTGTTGTTTAGATTAGAGACATACAGATATAATTATAAAATAACATAAAAGAATAAATCCGCCTTGTGATGGATTATGCTATCAATTTTAAAGGCAATTACTATTAAGCAAAATTTAATATATTATAGAAATTATCATATTGCAAATATAAACTATTTGGTACTAGAATTTCTATTATGTATAAGTAGTTTAACACAGATTGTTTGCACACCTTATGACTATGAAGTAAAGCATGCCATAGAGGTTCTTTGGTAGAGCTTACTAATAAAATGTATGGAGAAAAAGATATTTTTTAGAAAATAAGAAACTGAATTTTTCTTACTTGAACTTTTGAATATTTCTTCCTTAGCTGTTAGATTTAAAAGAAGATCATTTCTCACACTTTTTGTACTTTCTGTGCCTGAGTTAAACTGCTCAGTAAAAGGTAAGCATTTTGAAGGCTAATAACCACAAGATATGGAGAGAATGTATTCCAGCAGTCCACTTGGAGGAATCAACATTTTTTCTCCTGTTAAATTTTTCATAGAATTCCTGCTAATAGTATGACAGGTATCTGACAGCAGAACCAGAAGATAAAATAGATTCAGAAAGTTATTCGATTAGTGATTGAAAGGAAAGAAGCAAGAGAGGTTTCAGCCATTCCTGAAGATTCTCCTTGCAGAGCAAACACAGGTGAGGTGATACCAATGCCTTTTGGCCAAGCTAAGAAATCCGAATTCTAATTTGAAAAACATCATGAGCATGTGATGATGATGAGACATCCAAAGAATAAACTCCTACCTGCTGGAGGAGAATTTACAGAACCAACACACAATCAATGGATCAGTGGTATTGGTGTAAACACACACACACACACACACACACACACACACACACACACGATGGAAACTACTGTAGCAGAGCGCTATGAACCCAGAGCAGAACTTTGGGATGGCACCAGATTCTCCCCTTTTGTCTTTCCAATAAAAGGGAGAAATTGGAAGGAGACCCATTTCCCCCGCTCTGTGCCTGGGGATATGGTATTTCTGGCACTATGAAAGAATCAGATTCTTAAGCATGAAACACAGATCTCTCTATAGAATTTATCTATATGTGGTGTGTCATCATCTATTATGGGTTTGTGTGGGGCTGGATTAGATTAAATACCCTGAATCCAAGCCGCCCTTCAGCATACGAAAATACAGGCTTGGAAAAGATTTCTCGGTAATGAATATAATGCAGAATAATGAACAGTAGCCAAAAAGAGAGAAGATGTAAAGCCAATCGAAGGAAGGGCAGATGTTTAAAACATCTTTTGCTATTCAGGATTGTGATCCAACAAAAGCAGTTATGTTTCTGCTTTCTCAATTTCCAAACAGGAGAGAGGTACTGTGAGATTTTCCAACACCGCCGCCCTACCTACACTTTGTGCACTGAACAGGGGGGTCGCAATGTCACCCAGAGCCAACAGTAACTGATGCCAAGCCAGGCTCAAAATTTGGGACAGACAGTGAGGTGAAGGCACTCCAAACCACACAGGTGGAATTCGTGTCTTCAAAGGTTGCCTGTATGTGTGTGTGTAGATACACAAGATGCCAATTTAGCTCTGTTTCCCCTCAGATCAAAAAATCATGGAAACAAAGGCACAGGTACACACAGAAGTAGAAATGACGTTGGGTAGTTTGTCTACAAGACGAAGGAGAGGGGGAGGCCCAGGCCTTTGTCGGGAATGAACAGAGCTACAACATGGAGCGTCTGGTTTCTCTATGGCACCTGACTCGATGACATCCTGTTCTTTTCAGCAAAGGAAGGCTGAAAAAAAATAAAAAGGCTATGGTTCGAGCATATCTCAGACTAGGGCCATAAAATATGTATACTGCACACGTTAGGTTACACGTTAGCAACTGACAACTGCACATCAAATAAAGGTGTCCTTACTCTGCACAACCTGATAGAAAAATATGGGATGGGTAAAGAAGAAAGAAGAACCTTGCGCAGGAGAACCGTTTCATTTTATTCCTTATATGTACAAACATGAATAATTTGACATGATGTTTAGACAGTTTCTCTCTAACTTAAGTCTTTTAATTAAAATGAAAGGAAGGAAATATGCTTTAAATATGAATGCGAGAGGTGTGAGTTAGCAGCCCCCAGCCTGCCTGCTCCTCTCTCTCTGTTGTCGGGGAGTACAATAAAATCTCATCTTCTTGTACAGTCTTTCATAATGTTTATGGTTGTTTTAGGTAACACATAAACCATGCTGAATGTGATATTCCCCTTATTACATGTCAGGGACACATATTAAACCAGAGCCTGTCCCTTATTCTGCTGTTTACTTTCACGCCAAATCTGTCAATGTATTTTCTTCGACTCACCAGGCAATATCGCAGGGCTGCCTGTGGCCAGCAAGGTAAATGCTAACTTTTCAGCTTGCGCCAAATGGCACGCCCTGGGCTCACCATCCAGTGAATGAAAGCAGTATATTCTGAGCTGAAAAATGGGCTCAGACGTTGACCCTAATAAATTACGTGATTATTACAATGCTGCACTGTTCCAGCCCATATTATTTTATTTTACCTTTTGCCAGTTCCCCTGTTGCCTGCTCCACTTCGCCTCTGTTTTCTGTGTGCTTAACTTGTAAAATGCTAAACAAGTTTTGATATTTACCTGTTTATGATTAAATTGCGAAATGATCTGCTCGGTTCTGTTCTAAATTAAGGTCTGCATTAAATGTCATAGCATTTATCTTTCATAAAATGAGACAGCAAGGACACTAATTTCCTAGGTATTCAATCACTGCCCTGTGCCACTTGAGAGACAGCCCAGAAGAAAGCCTGCCTACAGTTCACAGCTCACTGACAGCCCTGAGATGGAATCATAAAAGTCAATTAATCATTAAAAGCTGTTACAAGCACATATCGAACCAGTCTGGCACAAAATGTTAATCAGTCCAATATCAATATAATAAATTCCTGCAAATTGGAGCGATCAATACGTTTAGGGCCTAATGAATCAATTTGAGGGCAGTGGGCTGCTCCTTGGGGTCCCCATGACATGGCAGCCAGGCGAGTGCTACATCTCTAGGCGCACTGCCAACAGAGGTCACCTATCCTAACAGGCTGTTCACTTCAGGCGCAGTTACCACGGTGACAGCATGTCACCGTTGCCCTAGTGTCCTTCTAGGTAAGGTGGAAACCGATGCATCACTGCCTTTGATGGATTTGTCAATAATACTTAGCAGGGGAGGGGACTGCTCACATGACCCTCACAGGTCTGCAGTCCCTGAGCAGTTTGGTGTGATTTAATTGTCTGAAGAGGTGTGTGCTTCTGCATATATGCAGGAACTAAGCAGTGGTCACAGGAAGAGGGAGTTGGCAGTCCCGCCAACTGCGTTCGGAAGCCTTGGGAAAATAGTGCAGAAAATAACAGGAAGCCAGAGCGATGGTCAGGTCGGTGTTACATTAACGAAGTAGCTCTGTGAGTAAGAAATAACCTAGAGCCTCTCAGATTAAGAATTTATTAGCTACAAAATTTTAATACATTACTTATGAGTGGAAGTGGAATTGCGTATTAATCCCCCAAGGCTTAAACTCAGCGGCAGCATTTCTAGACACCTGCTTACGGACAGTAGATGTTGCCAAGGAAAGTCTGTCAGGATAAATTTAGGGCAGCAGGAATAATTGGTGGGGATCTCTCTCTCTCCTTCTCTGCCCACCCTCTCCCCTCCCCCTTGCCCAAACACAACCTTAACTCGGAAAACTCGAAGTAGACGGGACACCCAGAAATGAGATTTTAAACCAGACTCTTCATCATCCGTTTTTAAACACCAGAGATTTCACGATTCAAATCATTTTATCTTTTGCTACGCCTGTTAAAACTGACCAGCGAAGGGAGCCAAGAGCAGTTTCAGCATTGCAGAGTGGAATGAAACCTCTTTAGAGATAAAAGAAATCTCGGCTACTGAGACTCTGGGGAATCACCGTGTTCCAGAACCTTCACTGTCATTTAACATAAAACATAAAGGTTAACACTGAATAAAATAATATCCTAGCTGATTATTTTAATAGTCTCAGAGTACGACTTTTTCCTCTGGGTTGCTATTCTGTAAGGCAGGGACGACACATGCTCCTGCTGCACCGATGGGACGGTTCTGTTTGGTTTAGTCCCCAGCAGTGACTGCGTGAGTCTCTCTTGCAGTCATTTATTCCCTTATAGAAAAATAGACACTATGCCAATCCAAAGAAATCCAAAGAAATGTTTATTTCTTCTGGATAGTTATTTTTGAAGATTTTTTTCTTACTCGATTTTTAAAAAGGGAGGAAAGAAATCATTTTTTATAATGGTGGCCTGAATTACAGGAAACATCAACATAAATTACAAATTCTATGCTAAAGAAATAAGTATTCAACGCACTGAGACAGGGCGATGTTAAGGGCGTGCAGACAAAGGTAACGCGGAACCTCTGCTTAATTGCCCTGACACAGAGCTTAGTTCCTCCAGCGACGTTCTGAGAGCTAAAAATCTCTCATTGTTATTAATTGTGTTCCTTTTAGAATGTAATGTCACATCGCTGCAGGCTGAACTAATGAAACATACCCATATTACCAAAATAGGCATATTTCTTTTTGTTCCACATATTCTATCAAAACTGTCTACTAAAGATGCCATGTTAAGAATCCTTTCATAGCATAATATAAAGAATATCTCATCTACCTCAACATTTCTATCACCCGATTAAAACACCCAGGAGGACTACACAATATAGTGCGAATTCAGTTATCCTAGAAGACTTTAGAAATATTGCTAATTCCTACTTCTGATTTATGTTAATATTAATGCTGGATTACCTGCGATGGCTTCTGAACAGCCACTGCATACCAATTTGCACAAAGGCAGGGCGCTCCCACGCACTGGAGCTATATGCCTCTATTATAATGAGAATCTGAATTATTTATCTCTATTTATCCTACAGGAGTTCACTTGACCCCAGTCCCACTTTCCTTTCCTATTGCACATCAATGCGTGTAAACATGACTTCATAGCGGCTGCACACTTCATATGTCCTGTCCTTAGCCGCAAGGCACAGCAATAGGCAGTCGACAAAAATGTTACACCACTAAGAGAATTCATTTAAGCATTTATTTGAGGTAAACTCTTCTAATTAAGTCAACTTTAACACAGACACGCAAATGGCAGCATGCATATGTGTCTGGCGCCTAAACAACGTCTGGTGAGCCCAAAGGAAGTCAGGCAGCTGCAAGCCAAGGAGGCAGTTAATAAATCCAGTCTCTCCTTTCTGTAACCTCTCTGTTAGAGAAACGGTTGTCTGTGGGGGTTCTGCAGGTTCTCACGGCAGCACTTGGTTTGCACCTAGATCAGCTACATTAAGATGATTTGATGGTTCTGATTTTGCTCTGAGACTCGAGTTGGTCCGGAGAATGGTGGAACCAGTCTTTCTGGGTCCTTGTTATACAAAGACTATCTAGAAAGGCTGAAGTACGTTAGAATAATTGAAAGTCCTAGGGAAGATGCTGCTTTGCAGCTATAGACTGGTGTATTTGTCAGCATTCTCCAAAGAAACAGAACCAATTTTATATACATATATATTAATGATAAAGAATTGGCTCGCACAATTATGGAGGCCAAGAAGTTCCACAATCTGCCATCTGCCAGCTGGAGTCCCAGGAGAGTCCGTGGCATAGTTGCAGTTTGAGTCTGAGGCCTGGGAACCAGGGATCCAATGGCATAAGTCCCAGACCGAGGGTCGGAGAAAACTTACGTCAGGGCTCAAGCGGTGAGGCAGAGCGCATGGATTCTCCCCTCCCCCACCTTTTGTCCTGTCCAGGCCCTCAGCAGATTAGATGGTGCCCACTCACACACAGGAGGGGAGAGCCATCTACTTTATTCCATGCACCGATTCAAATGCTAATCTCCACCAGAAATGTCCTCACAGAGACACCCAGAAATCATGCTTTACCAGCCATCTGGTCATCCCTTAGCCCAGTCAAAGTGGCACATAAAATTAAACATCATGAATGACCATTAGCTTTCTGGGAATGGGAATAGTCCAGAGGGCTATAGGATGTGATGGGGAACAGTGGCAATAAAGCATTTTCAAAGATTTATAAACCTGATATTTCTGTCAGAAGTAGAGTGAGATGTTAGCAATTTGAATTCTCAATGTTTAGGTAACCCGAAATGGCACATCAAAGGAATACCCTTTGTTCTGTTTTGAAGGGCTATGGGAGGGTCAGTTACTTAGGGCTGATCGTCATAGGTTGAACAATTATCTGAATCTACTAGGGTTTAGTATATTAGGTGCCCCTGACAGACCCAGTGTAAGATATGTATAAAGTAGACATGAAATAAATAAAGGGAAAAATTTTGGAACATGAGCTTGTATTTATATACAAAAATTTACTAAAAAATCAAATGGTAAAGTGTTAATGAGAATATACGGCAAATGATGATACGGTAGAGTTAATCAGGTTACTCACCAATAATTTGTGAAAAGGGAATCTAAAATAAGACTACTAAACATGAGAATTGTGGTACTGGGGCTTAGAATCGTGTATGTTTTAACAATTTATTACTCTTTTATATTACTCTTCATTCAAGTCATGATACAGTATATAACGTGGTACACGTACTTCCGTAGGACACTCTGTAGAAATGCAGACTCATATATATATACTGAGATTGCCTACTGCTTCCTGACTTTTATGCATCTCAGGTTCCCAAAGGGGATAGGCTGAAGTCCCTAAGGCTGTGGCCCTATGGTGAGAGAGGGGTGTGGAGGGGTTGGAGAGCCAAGCAGATAAATAGGGAGGGGCAATGCAGTTTGGGGAGGAGAAAGTTAGAGGCTGGGTCCCTGTGTTGGCCAGATTCTTCAGTCCCAGTCTCCCCAGCTGGGTCCATAAAACAGGTGCCAACTAACTAGGAGGTTCCAGGCATAGAGCCATTATCCCAGGAACCTTAGCCAGCCCCAAAACCTAGAATCAACCCCATGGATATTTAACCAGCACAGATAACAAGGCCCAGCTGGGACCAAGATGGATTTGGAAATGAGCAGCTGGACACCTGGAAGTCTTAGCTGGCTAGCTGCTTGTGTTACTCCTGGTCTATTACTCCCCCAGTAACACGACATTTCATTTCACGCAATTGAGTTTTTTGGATTCCACTCATGGCCTTATGGCAGGCTTTCACTGTACATTTTCTTTCTTTTAAAGTTGCATTCTATTATAAAAGCAATACATACAGCCAATAAACAGTCAGATTGTACAAATAGATACAGAGTGAAAGTCCTGTTTATTCTCACCCTCTAGAGTAAACTATTGTTATTGTTTGATGTATGTCATTTCAGATTTTTAAATTTATGTATGTACTAATACATAACTGAAGAAGGGTTTTGTTTTAACAAAGTTTAATATGTCCTAGTATCAGACATTTCCTAGGGCTATTGTAACAAATTACCACAAACTAGGTGGCTTAAAACGATAGAAATTTATTCTCTCACAGTTCTGGAAGCCAGAAGGTCAAAATCAAGCTGTCAGCAGGGCCATGTGCCCTCCGAGGTTCTAGAGAAGAATTTGTTCTATGTCTCTCTTCTAGCTTCTAGTCACTTCCAGCAATCCTTACATTCTTTGGCCTCGTCACTCCGATTTCTGCCTCTGTCTTCACGTGGCTGTCTTCCCTTTGTGTGTGTCTGCGTCTAAATTTTCCTCTTCTTATAAAGACACCAGTCATTGAATTAAGGCCCACTCCAATTCAGTATGACCTCATCTTACCTTGATTACATCAGCAAAGACCCTATTTTCAAATGTGGTCACATTCATAGCTCCCTGAGGTTAGGACTTGCATATATCTTTTGGAGGGACACAATTCAACCCACAGTAATGTGGAGACATTTGACTGGTGACATCGTTTGAAAGTTATGAGCAAATTGATAAGATTTAAACCCACAGAATTGAATGAGTTCAATTATATTTTAATTTTGGGGTTTGTTCACTTACTTGCTCCTTTGGCACACAAATAATTTTTTATACTTATGTACTTTGAGTTGGCAATCATTCCTCACACAGTTTTAAATGTTGTATTATGCCTAGAAAGGTCTGTCTCACTCCAAGAGCACAAAAATATTCATTTTTTTCCTTTATGTCTTTGATCCATTTGAATTTATTTTGGCTAGCAGTAAAATAGAGATCCAGCTTTATTTTTTTTAAAGGGCTAGTTGACTATTTAATAATCCAGCTTTCCTGCATGGACGTGCCACTTTCATAATGTAGAAAATATGCAAACATATTTGGGTCTATTTCTTAACTATTCATTCAGTCCTTTTATCTGCTTGTCCACTTCCATACTGTGCAGTTTTTTCTCATTTTCCTGTTTTTATTACTGCAACTTTTACATTTTTGTAGCAAGGAGAGACTGTTTTCTCTCGATGATCTTTTTTTTTCTTCCACAATTATCCTGGCTATTCCCAAATAAATGCTTATTCCTCCAAATGAACTTTGGTATTATTTTATGGTGTTAAAAAAAAAAAAGTTTGTTGGGACTGCACTGAGTTCTTTAAACTGTCGAGTTTTTCTCTATCAAAGCAAAGTTGTCTCTCCATTATGCAAATGTTCTGTTTTCCTTTCTTCAACAGTCCCTCAGCAGATATCTATAGTTTCTTTCATGTAGATTTCGGACATTTCTGGTGGAATTTATTTTAAGAAGTTTCACGTTTTTGTTTGTTTCCTATTGTGAATGAAATCTTTGAATTATACCCTGATTTCTCCTCCTACTCATTCTCCACATCAATCTGTTGGCAAGTGCTGGCAGTTCTTTCTGCATCTGAAATATATGTCAAACCTCCACATGGTCTCCTGTCGACACCCCACTGCCATCTCCTCTCACCTCCTTCAAAGATCATTCTGTCTCCACCCATTCCCCCTACTGCCCATTCTTACCTATTTGCCAGACTTACTTATCCAAGGGCACATTAAATCATATCAACACTACATCCCTTAAAGCCCTTTAACAGGCCTCCTATTGCACTTAAAATAAGCTCCGGTCTCTTGAAGGTGTCCTGTGTGATTTTGTGTGATTCCACATGATGTTCCAAGACCCTTCCTGGCCATGCTGGCTCTTTACTGTCTCTTAACATGCATGCTCTTTTCCTACAGCTCCTTCCCCTTCATCCTCTTGTGCTTCCTTCTTTATTTCCCTCGCTTAGCTCATTGCATGGATGGCTACCTCTCATCCTTCATGTCTCAGCTCAAATTCCACCTCCTAGGAGAGGCCATCCTGTCACTACTTATGAGAAAGGACTCCCCCAGCAATTTGCTCCTGGCCTTTCTAATTCCATTATCTCATCATGTTATTCTCCTGAATTCCTTCACAGCACTTACCACTGCCTGATAAGTCTTATTTGTCCATTTATATATTTGCTAGTTTATGGATTATTTATCTCCTCTAATAAAAAGGTAAGTTATGGAGAACAAGAACTCTGACTTGGCAGAGCTGTGTCCCCAAATGCTTGGCATAAAGTTGCCGCTCAAAAAAAATATGTTGAATAAATAAATAGAGTGTTGTTTCCTTTTTCTTCTGTCTTAAGTTTGTATGGTTAAAAGCTATTAATTTTTTTTTAGTAAGTAGCTACCTATTTTTTTGCTTTTAAGTAAGATTTTATTTAATATTCATGGGGGTTCCCAGGTGTACAATCATATCATTTCATCTGCAAATAATAAAAATGTTGCCTTCTCCTTTAGGTGCACAACTTATGCCTCTTATTTTGTGATTCTAATTCCTCTGATCAGTACTCCTGGAACAATTTTAAATGACAGTGGTGATAACAGTGACCCTTGACCTGCTGTTGACTTTCATAGAAGCACATCCCTTTGAAGGTTTTACCACAAAACATGATACTATGATATTGATACTGGAATGAAATGTGTGTGTAGTTTTATCATACTCAAGAAGTATGGATCTAGACCCATTATAGAAAGGTTTTTTGTTTTTTTTTTTAAATCAGGATTGGATATTATCTCTAAGACACATTTTAGAATTTAATCAGATAAACAAATGATTGGTAATTAATTTATTAAAGGAGTGAATTACATAACAGATTTTTAATATTGATCTATTAGTGTATTCTGGAGTGAATTGCACTTGATAGTTTTTTAAATATGCTATTTCTGTTTGCTAATATTTTATTCAGGATTTTTGGAGCAATATGCAAGAGTACCATATGTATTATAGGTGGTTTGTTGTATATGGTTCACTATTCAGGGCTGTCATTAGTGAATACACTTTGAACAAGAACAGCCCTAGAAGTGAAGCTGAGATAGAGAAGGCGGGGGGTGGGAAAACAGGATTCAAAACTCATGTCTTTACACAGGTTTATAATATGGTAAAACTTTGATAATTCATAGAAATACCTAAGGCTCAATCACACCTGACAAAATGCTCTGCAGAATTGGCATTCATTCAGAATGTGGCCCTGGATCAGAAGATGAGAAGGAACAGTCATTTTTTTAACAGTAAAAAGGACAGAATTGTAGAAGAGGGCTGGAGCGACCTTTCAAGAGCATATGACCACCTTAGGAGAAAGGTGCAGTGAGGAATCGTCCACTGACACAGCTGTCTCTGATGATGATCTGGGTCCACTGTGATCACATGATCCTCTAGAAGCTATTGGTTGTGTGTGCACAGTGTAGAAGCTAAGACTGACTGTAATCAAACAGCGTGAGAAGGATTTTCCAGCAATGCAATCACTCAGGTTTATTTAAATCCAGTTTAAATGTAGTATAGTTTCACTAAAGATTTTCCAGTGGTTTGCAACGAAGAGTGCAAGAATCAGTCCCTAATTTAAGCCATTCATGGAAACATCAATTACGCTAAAATTAATTTAACTTATTTCACAAGTTGTTAAGACCAGATAGTGATTCTTAGTTCATTATAGCCAGCTGATAATATTAGAAAGTACTTGGGCAAAATGGACATAAGTATATTCATTATAACATTCTTTTTTTTTCTATCTCTCTCAATTTTTAAAAGTCCTTGCACTTTTCAAAGATTCCTAGAGAACCAGATGGGTGATGGAAAGTCTCAAAATATCAGGTTTTACATGTGATACTAATATTGGGGGGGAAGTGACACTAGAAATTATTTAGTTATTCTGAAATCTGTCACTTTTTGAAAACAGCATCAGAATTAGAAAAGAAAGAATGAATCTTGTAACATGTTCTCACATTTCAGTACAATTAGTGAATCACAAGACAAAAAATCCCTTAACATGGTTATCCCAGAGGCCTTGTCTGAAGCCAGCCTCCTGCCTTTCCCTGGAGATAGAATCTCACACTGCCTGGTGAGGGTGAAATTATGCCCCTGATCCCAAGTGTCCGGGGATCCCCTGAAAATCTGAACAGCAGCCAGAAGATATGTGGGAGCTGACCCAGAGATGACAGCCTGAGATACCAAAGGAAGACCAGCCCAGTGCTGAGTGAGTCAATTCAAGAAGCCAAGAGTCATGAGATGAACTCTCAGAGCCTTTGATCTAAGAGTCAACTAAGTGGTTGACCCTCTCCCTGATCCAGCTGGCATGGCCCTCTGTATCTCTGCCTGTCTTTTAGCCACTGTACCCTGTTGCAGCTGCCTGAGCCAGTTTTTCTTTGGCCACTACCTGCACTGGCTGCCCTGGCCACAGGCTGAGCCAGGTGAGGCTGCTTCCAGCTGGGCCCCCAGCAGCCACAGTCAACTACCATTTTGACATAAAACTATTTAAATGGAAATCCGGTTTTACAAAGTGCAGGTGACTGATAATGAAGACGTGAATGATGCTCATGAGAATTTTATTTAATTTTAAATCAATTGTGTATTCTAATTCATTAACAAAAGGGAAAAATGAACACAAAAGTGCTTAATCTTATGTCATTAGTCAAAGAGAAGAGAGTACTTCTTCCTATAAAATTCTTAGGGAAATTGTTGATTTCCCATTTTCCCCGAAAATCTATTTTTATAGAAGAATTGAGGACCAACTTGTTCTTTGAAAATTAGATTTGATTTTATTTGACATTATGCAAAAAAGAAAAAAAAAGGCTAACCAAGTGCTCGACTTTATTTTTTACAATTCATTTATGTTATTGTATACATGATCAAAAAAAAAAGATTATTAGCAACAAAAAACTTGGTCTTGGAAGTAATAAAGTATCTGAGGAAAATAATATCACAATATTATTATGATATAATATAAAGGTCAAAAATCGAGCTGTTATAGAGAGATTGGGGGGAAGGTGTTCTTTATCAGGTCAAAGCCCTTCCTTAGGCTGTTCTGATTTTTTGGGGGGTAAGTCAAGGTCAAGGCTGAGCCATGATTATTGTTCTAGCTCTCTCTGGCTTCCCTGGGACTTAGAAGAGCAAAATATCTACAAGCAGTCTCTTCTCTACTATCTGAATGAAGTGGGAAGAAAAGGAAACATACCTTCAAAGTTTTCTTTCCTTCCACTCAGTGGATCCTCGCTTTGCATTCTCCCTTTGTCGTGCAACTTGGATGAATGAATCACTTAAACTTTCTGGGTCTTATTTCATTCATCTTTAAAATCATACTAGCTTTGTCATAAGACTACTGTAAAAACTAAATGAGAGATTACTTATCAACTATTGCAACAGGGAAGTGCTTCATAAACTGCCAAAAATATAGTCAGTATTCCCAAAATGTTAACTAATATTATTAATTTTACCTGGAAAAGAGTATAAAACTTTCCAAATGGAAGAAGGATTTTGAATTTATTCAAAATTTAGCAAATAGGTTTTTTACTTTCTTTTTCTTCTCTTTTTTTTTTTTTTTTGTCAAAATGAGATCCAATTGAGTTTTTAAAAGAGCACAATTCTGCATTTTAAAAACAGGCCAAGAGGTCACTCACAAAAATCATAAAAAATTTCAAGGGATGCAATGGAAGGGAGCTGCTGCACGGCACTGACCACCATGTCCCCAGGGAAGGCTGGCCCTGCGCCACGATCAGTCTTTGTGTTCCCACTCCAAAGCAGAGTGCAATTAAACCGATTTCCCATTTAGAAAAAAAAATGTACAGCTTGCTGCCAGTCTTAATTTAACAACACGCATAGGAATGCAACAGTTTTCTAGGATTTGATATTTTCAGTGATTGAGAATAACTGTATTTTGTAAATGGAAACTCCACTACTAAAAATAGAATGCTATAAATAGAATGACGTCATTTGTTTCCAAAAAGTATCGATATACTAGAACGAAGTGAAAATAATAATAAAAGCGAGATACTTCGTGGCAAACTTTGGGGGTCAGATTAGGGGTGTAATCCGTGAGTTATCTAGGAGTAAATGCTGCTACCGCAAGCGCTACTGGCAAGTATTCTCAGGGCAAATGGGAAATGAGTTAAAAGAATGATTGAAAACATCAGGCAGGGTGGGCAATCCCCATAGTGCTCACTGGTGGGTGGGAAGAATCCTCCACTAGAATCAAACACCTGAGCAGTTGGACCACTCTTCCATTCTTTCTTCCATAATTCCAAAAGATCATTTTCTCCTCATTGTTTAGAATTTCAAAAAGAAACTAAAAGTGTGTATCTAATTCATTTTATTATCGTATTTTATTTTGGTATAAAGGCATTCCAGACCTAAACACTGAACTGTGGTCTGAGTCATATCTTCAATATAACAGAATCTGGGCAAAAATGGGAGGCCAGCCAGTTTGCTGAGGACGATGGTAACCAGCCAGGGCAAGTACACACCACATTGAGGACTTATCTCACTGCTCTACAGGACAAAGATGCAATGATGTCACCATCTCTTCTGATTCTAAGGGGTGTGACGCTCACTATGTCAATGCCATCATCATCTTACTGACTAGTCTGGATTTGCTTTGGACAGAAAATTCTGGAATGTGTTCAAGTACTACTCATCTTCAGATTTTTTTCACCGAATAAGTTTTTTTAGCACAACGATTTTTGTTTTGTTTGTTCTTTGTGCTCAATAAGCATTAGATTTTTTTTTTCTTATTCCTATCTGCCCACCCTCTCACCTTCAGCAACCATCAGATGTTCTCTATATCTATGGACCTGTTTCAGTGCTTGTTTTGTTTTTTCATTTATTTTGAGTTTTCAGATTCCACATATAAGTGAGATTTCACCCAATAAGTTTTAATACTCGAATTATCACTTCCAAGATTCATGGCTTTGTTTTATTTACTTTGATGGAAGAGGAAAGGGCAGTGGACTTCATGAATACCCTTCCAAAGGAATTCAAACCACCAGATGCTATGCTGTTCAAATGAGGCTTGATTTAGCCCTGTGCTCTGGCCCACAGGCAAGAGGTAGAGCTTTGTAACTGTGACAAGCAGAGCATCAGCGAGTTTTTTGGATTTTTTAAAAAGATAGAGTCCCCAGCTGCCATTAAAGATACTGTCACTTTTCTCCATGCCTATTAGAGCTTGGAAAGCATGTACTATCAGAACATTTAGACTGCCAGCTCTGAAATAGTCACTCAGTCCAGGAATTAAACAATTGTGAGCTCTGCTACAGGATATAGTACCAGAAGGCACATTCTATAAAATTATATGTGAATAATGCTGGCTTATCGAGACCTGAATGAGAGCAGTGATCTTTTAGATTGACATTTTTTAAAACTATTAATTGAAGCATAATATACGTACATAAAACACATACATACGCACATATCCTAAGTGTACAGCCTGATAAATTTTCTCATCATTACTCTTTTTATTTGGATTAATAGATCTTTATATACTTCAAAAAGAAACAGAAGGTAAGCATATTTCGATTGTCCATCATTAAAATGGAAAAATACATATATAGGTACATACATAAAACCACTATTTTTAAACGAAGGCTCATTTACAATCTGTGTCCAGGTTTTTAAGCTGGGAAACCTATGTGTATACAGAAACTATAGCTAGATTTTCTATTGTCCCTCACGTTCTGCCTTCATGCCAACTCTTCTGTCAAAGCCACATACTTATTTATCCTTTCTGCATATGTTCTTGGGATATTTCTATTTAGTAGGAAAGCAATATTGATGAACATTTCTGTTTTATTAAGTTTGTCAAACAACAGAATATCTGGTCTGCTGGCCAGAATTTGTTAATCTGTTATCACGGCTCTGTCCCAATGCATCTTGGAGAAGCTGTTTTCCAACACATTCTTGGGTTCATCCACTTGTTAACTCAACAGAGGGCTAATTACTAATGTCAAATCTTAGCACCACTTTTCTGTATGTTATCTACGTTTCTGAGAAAACTTCCTCTACTCCATCTTCTAGTTCCCCTGCTGAGTTGATAGGAGCTGATCATTTCTACTCAAGCTTCAGAAGCCTAGACCATAAAGCTTGAAAGTGGGAGCAACTGAGGAATAAAACTTTTTTTATGAAGAATAACTAGGCCATAAACTCCATATTGTTACATAACCAAGGACCCTTCTGGACCTAATGATTCTGTTTTTATTTATTTTTTCCCTTTCTTTTAAAAACTTTACAAAAATTATTGAGGTAACATTGGTTAATAGCATCATATAAGTTTCAGGTGTACAATTCTGTATATCATCTATATATTTCATTGTGTGCTCACCAGCCAGTCTAGTCTCTTTTCATTACTATATATTTGATTCCCTTTGCCCTCTTCATCCACTTCTATTCCTTTCCCCACTGGTAACCACCATACTATTGTCTATGTTTATGAGGTATTTATTTGTTTGTTGTTTTTAGTTTTAGATCCCACATATGAGTGAAATCATATGTTTCTCAACTGCCTCCATCTGACTTATTTCACTTAGCATGATACTCTCAAGATCCATCCATGTTGTCGCAAATGGCAGTATTTCATCTTTCCTTATAGTTGATTAGTGTTTCATCGTTATGTAGTACAACACCTTTTTTATCCATTCATCTATCGAAGGACACTTCAGCTGTTTCCATGTCTTAGCCACCGTGAGTAATGCTACAAGGAACACTGGGGTGTATATATAATTACAAGCAAATATTTTCAAATTTTTCAGGTAGATACCCAGAAGAGAGATTGCTGGGCCATATGGAAAGTAACTATATTCTTAATTTATTGAGGAATCTCCATACTGTTTTCCATAGTGGCTATACAAATTTAAGTTCCCATCAGCAGTGTATGAGGGTTCCTTTCCCCCCATAACTTCTCCAATACTCATTATTACTTGTCCTATTGATTATAGCCATTCTAACAGGTGTGAAGTGGTATCTCATTGTGGTTTTGATTTGCATTTCCTTGTTGGCCATTTATATGTCTTCTTGGGAGAAGTGTCTGTTCACGGACCTGATGATTTAAAAATATTGTCTATCAAATCACAGTAATTAAAGAGCAAAGATTTCAGCTTGAGGCCAAACTGTGTCCACGGCGAGGTTTCAGTTGTATGTTTGGTGATTGCAGGGAAGACAGGCTGAACCAGAACCAAGCTGCTGGTGGAGTCCGCTGTAGCTGAAGGAGGAGGGCAACAGTTGTAGTGTGAAGTTCCCTGGAGAAGGAAAAGTGTCAGTCCTCCGCTTCTTCTCTCACCCAAGAACAAGTTCTGAGTTTTGCTATTGGTCCAAGCTACAAACAGGGAGATTGTGGTAAATACAGTGTTATTCCAGGATTCAGGTGACAGAAGATAACACAGAATTGGGAGATGGGACAACCTGGTAACTCTTATTGGACCCCTGAGCTCCTTGGGCACAAGAAAACACCTGTGCCCACAGAAGGCAGTAGACACTGCAGGTAGCTAGTGGATTTGAGGTGCGTGGTGGATGTAACTGAATGAGAGTCACCAGGGAGGTCAGTGGGTGGAGGGGCCAATTTGCAGCAAACTGAGGTCATGCATAAAGGCAGAGACAAGAGCCATGGAAATCTGAGTTATTTCTAGCAAATAAATTCCTACCAGGATTCACCACCTAAGGAAACCTAGGGCAAATTGAGTTAATTAAATAATAATTCATTCATTTTCCAAATTGTGTTAGTCTTTACAGGTTTTGACAGAGTTCCCTGTTTCAGGTAGCCGATTGTGTGGCCTAGGTGACACCTGCAGTTCAGGCAGGCCATAGCAATGATCATTTTTGTGAACTAACCAAAGACAATTTAGTGGTTCACCACAATGTCAGGTCCTTTGGGTGAATCTGAGTAGTGGCTGTGATTGAAGGTAAATAGAAGCTATTTGTCTCCTGTCCCACAACCCTTTGTTTCACAGAAGCAAGTCTCAGACAAAGTTATGCCACACAAACATTTATTAAAAATCAGGATAAAAAAAAAGAAAGAAAACATCACAGGCCCATTCTGATAAACTCAGGGAAGTTCCACTCTGTCCTCGGCTCTGAGCGGCAGGTTCACCCTATGGCCCACACACGGTGTTCATAGCGGCCCCGCCATTCTCAGGGGTAGCTCAGCAGACCAAATACTCCTTTGTGGGGACCAGGGCCCAAACCACTCCAGACCTTATTGGCATGAGTGATAGAGATCCCCAAATCCTTCAGGTCAACCACAAACTTAAATGCCGCTCATTAGAAACAACCAATTAGAAGGTGTTTCTAACACTTGCCATGCTGGTTAGGCAGGCCCTCCAGAGCTGGTTTAGAGACTGAGTTTTGAAGCATTTGCCTCTGGAGTGTGGATTCCTGGTGAAAGTCCTCTACCTCATAACTAATTGCCCCTATGGTGTAGATTTCTGATTAAGGTTTTTCAAATGCTAAGTAGCCACGCATCGAATTTTTACGTAAAATAAATGTGGACACAAATCATATATCACATGGCTGATATTAAAGTATTTGAATTACTATGTAGGCAACACGACCTGCCGTGTGAGAGAGTGGGCACCTACAGCAAGGGTGGCCTTCTATCTGAAGTAAAACTATCAATCCCCTAGATCATGTCTAGAACATCTAGAAATCACAAATAATTAAATAAGTCCAATATTTGTGCCACCACTTATAGTTTATAAGACTTTATTTAACCCTCATTTTAATATGAATAACTCATTTTGATAACGAAGAACTCGAGATTTAGAGAGTGTGAGTGCTTTATACAAGCTCCTGAGTAGAGAACCCATGAATTTATGTATCATTCATCCACCTAGTATTTAGTAGGTGCTGGGGACATAGTGGTGAGCAAGTGCATCATTCTCTTATTGTTGGTTAATAAACTCATCTAAAACTTAGAGCTTACTGCAACACCCATTTATTTTCTCAGTTCCTGTGGTTCAGGAATTAGGCAGGGCTTACCTGGGTGTCTCTGGATCAAAATCTCTTGTGAAGTCAAGCCGTCAGCTGAGGCTGTGGTCATCTCAAGTTGCAAATGGGGCCGAAAGATCCATGCCCAAGCTCTCTCTTGAGAGCCTCTCTTGGCAGAGCTGCCTCGTAACACAGCAGTTGGCTTCCCCAGAAGGAATGTCACAGAGAGCTTCAGCCTTCCTATTACATCATCTCAGACATGAGCTCTCATTCTTTCATAGTCTGTCAGAGCTGGCCAATAAGTTCATCCCACAATGAAGGGGAGGGGATTTCATAAGAACGTGATTGTCAGATGGGAGCGGGGTCCTCGAGGCCATCACAGAGGCTAGCCATCAGTGCCTCTTGTTCTCAGACTCCATAATGGCCAGCCTCACATCTGTGTCTTATGCAGCAGGATTGGAGAAGGGGGTGAGAGAAGGAAGAAAGACACACCCTGTCCTTTTCACGGTATGACCTAGAAATGGCACACTGGCCATAATTTAGTTACATAGCCACGCCTACCTACAAGGGAGGCTGGAAATAGCTATGTGTCTGGGTAGAATATGGAGATTTTGTTCTTATGAGAGCATAATAATAACTTCTGCTACAGTCTGTTCCTTTGACAACCAAAGAGCTGTGCACACATTTTCCCCCCTTAGAACACACCCCACCTCCCAAGTGATAAAATCCCAAAGCCTCAACTGGATGCTACATCAGGTTGAATTCTAATATCTCTCAGTGATATTCTCTCCAGCAGGTCTAAATGTAAAACTCCATTTCTGGTAACCCAAGAACTAAAATACAAATTATCTATACTTGACACATTGGCTATACAATGGGGGGAGGGGAAGGAGCAGAGTCTCATGGGGTGAATTGTGTCTCCCTAAAATTCATGCATTGAAGTCCTAACTCGCAGGACTTCCGAATGTGATCTTGTTTGGAAGCAGGGTCATTGCAGAGGTAATTAGTGAAGATGTAGTCATACTGGAGAAGGGTGTGCCCCAATCCAATAGGACAGATGCCCTTATCAACAAGTGAAATTTGGGTACACACGCATGCGCACACACACACACACACACACACACACACACACACACACTTTGTGAATATGAAGGCAGAGACAGGATGATGCACCTACAAGCCTAGGAAGCCAAAGATTGTCAGCAAACCAGAAGCCAAGAGAGGGGTCAGAATGAGTCTTTTCTTCAGAGCATTCAGAAGGAACCAATCCTGCTGGTATCTTGATCTCAGACTCCTGGCCTCCAAACCTGTGACACAATAAATCTCTACTCCTGTGCCACTTTTTAGGCAGTCCTAGCAAACTAATACAGAGTAACTGAAATAACACAACCCTTCCCAAAATTAGAAAAGAAAGGCTGGAATTTACAGTGGTCACTCATTCATTAAAAAAAATTAAAAACAACTTGCCCACGGGGTAAAATGTGTGTGAATGTGTGTGTTCTTGGTCCATCTGGCAGCCCATCCTGCTCCCTAGGAGGCACCCCTGTGCACTGTCTCCTGGGGTCCCAAGCTCTGTCTTCTGCATTTTATCCTTCTCCTCCATGGCAACATCTGAGATGTGCGTTGGCAGCTGTGTTCTTGGCAGCTGTGCAGCTTTAACAGTCTCTTCCAGCCATTTCAGGGGCACAGGGGTGGCTTTAGGGGTTAAGCAGGCACAGGGTTTGGCAAGCCAAACATCTGATTTCTTTGGCAATATAGTTACCTCAAAAACTCAGTCGTTTTCTGCTCTACGTGCTTCCAGTCAGTGCCATGTACAAGTAACATCAACCAAATTGTTTCTCAACCCCAGCCTTTGGTGTTTTCCTTACTAGCTCTGTGTTCTGCCAATTTCTCCTTCTTTCAACCTGATGACAGAAATCTTAGAACTTTGGGAAGAAGAAGTTTGAGAAGAAGATGTTCAATCTAGTGTTTGACATGACTCCATTTGCTCTTTCTCTTCTCCTTCTCCTTTTCCTTCTCCTTCTTCTTCTCCTTCTCCTTTTCCTTCTTCTTCTCCTTCTCCTTCTTCTCCTTCTTTCTTTCTCTCTGTCTCTCCTCATTTTCTGGCAAAAAAAAAAAATCAATTAATTAATTAACCAAAAGTGTCTGAAAAACTCTTTGGGTCACAATCACATTTCTTCCTAAGCCTGTGGCTTCATTTGGGGCACAGCAAAAGCTGGCTTTTTAACTCAGTCTTTCAGTAAATCAACCCAGATTTTAAGATGCAGACTTTGGGCCCCAACTTTCACAGAACAAATTCCCTTTCTCTCACTGCTGGCCAACTGACTACCTCTAGCGTGAGTTCACCTCTCATTTAAGCCTCTACCAAAAGCAGCCAGGAGCAGCCAGCCACTATCAGATCTCAATTTCCTCAACCATTTCCCTCTAGAGATAAGACTTGATCAGTATTTGACTCCTAGGTTATTGCAGGAGATGGTTTTCCCAAGCATTTGCCACACCATGAAAAGGGTCACTGGCCCTCCAAGGATCTGCAGTTTCTGCATCCTTGAAACTGGCTTCCACCACAAAGTCAAAGCCACATAATTTAGACTTTTAGTACCAAATTCTACTTTATTTGGTTATGCTGTGTGTATAGCCACATGCAAAAGAGATCCAAAATAAAAGCAACTTAAATTAAATAGACATATATTCTTACTAATGTAACTGTTCCTAGGTGAGTGACCTGGGACTGGTATGTGGCTCTGTTTACTTGGTCACTCTCAGTTGTCTTGTCGTCTCTCAGCTCTGTGGTCTATGAAGGCTGACTTCCACATCCATGTCTCAAGCAGCAGGATAAGAAAGAGAGAGGAAGATGAACACGCTTCCTTCTTTCAAGGACTTTATCTGGAACTTGCATTCATTACTTTTGCAGACATCCTTTTGCCTTGTGCTTAATCACATGGCCACACCTATTTGCTGGGAAGAGAAATAGTCTTTACTCTGTGAGGTCATGGGCCCAGCTGACAACTGGGGAATCTGTCACTAGGAGAAAGAAGATTTCTTCTGTCTCCAAACACAACTGGTTATTTGAGGAACATAGAAAGGCTCATTTCCCTTCAACTAGCCCTCTCTTCAGCCCACTCTAACGCCTCTGTTCTCATCATTTTAGGTGAAGCGTAAGATTCATCTCTAAGGAATGTCACATTTCACAATTTTGTCTTCAGGATTAACAGGATTTTCAAAAATATGAAATAAGTATTGATCCTTCTCCTTTATAATCTTTAACCAAAACTGTTTTCCAATTCATTTCTCGCTTCCGCTTCTTCATAACCTCGTCTCTCCGCCTTTTGATCTATCTCTTTTTTTAAGGATTTGCCACCCTCCTACAACCTTGCATCTCTTGGTGCCCGTTTTGAGCTGCGTGTAATTCTGCTTGCTTGATTATGAAATGCAGCCCCTTCTACCCACACTCTTAACTAGTTTCACAAACCATATCTAAATCGTGCCAGTTTGTAAAAGGTGATTTGTTCTATGTATCTTCCTTCATCAATCTAGGGTATCGTGAACATTGCCCTATGTATCTATTAAGTGCAGCACACTTTTTATAAAGTAGAGATATAGCAATTTTTGTACTGCAAAGATGATATTTTCATCCAGCAAATTTAAGTTCATGGAGGGAATCACTGGTTAAGTCCTACTAGAAAGCCCTTTGATATGAAGGTAATTCCTAAAAAAGTAAATATTCACTGCTGATCTACGTTGTAGCAACCCAGGTTTCCTGCTTTTTAAGGGTTTTGGAGGAACAGGGAAACCAACTTATCTACCAGCCAATCCAATCCTCATGTTTATTGGATATCACTTTAGCTGGGACAGGTAAGCCTTTATGTCTTTATTAGTGAACACTTTTTATTTGCATATTAGATCAGGTGTGATGATCAATTGAGAGAAGTCTTCAATTGGAATATACAGAAAATTGGTCCTGGGTATTGAAAGGATGTGCTGAAGAAGGGAAAGATTTCCTCTGGCCCCCCTGGATCCAAGCTCCTTACTCTAATCCTGAAAATGGAAGCAAAAGAGAGTGGGGAGGAGGCCACCATACCAACCACACAGGCCCTCCTTAGAATATGCAGAATCGGACGCTACAACCTTGTGCCCTGCAGAACCCAGAGAAAGCATAGGAGAAAAGCCCTCAAGCCCCCAAATAATTTTAAAACTACAAAAAGTAAGGCCACAAAGGAAAGCTAAATGATTAGCGATGATTTAGCCCAGAATTAAGGTTAAAGAGAAAAGACTATCAATTTTCCACAGAGTGAAAGAGGAGCTTTCAGCAGTAGTTCTGAACCTCTACTGACAGAGTCAGAGAAAATTAACTCAGCCACGGAGGGTTTCGACTCTGAGGTAGAATTTCCTGATGGGCTGTTCTTTCGTTTGTTTGTTTAAAAACTACTTTGGACTAGGTTGGGAACTTTTACTTTCAGGACTTTTGCAAGACACATATAAACACAGAGATAAAAGGGCAGGGAAAGAGAAAGAAAAAGAGGAGGAGGGGAGAAAGAAAGGCATAGGGATTAAACACTGGCAAATATAGCTTGATTATAAATTTTTTAAAAATTCATGAGTCAACTGGACAAAGAATTAGGGGTGGGGAAGAAAAAGACAAGATTTACTGACATTTTCTGACCCCACCCTATGGCAGAGCTTATGTAATATTCACAACCCTCATGGAGGTGGACACATGGAGGAGTAGACGTTATAATTTTTTAACGAAATGTTCAATGAGAAAACTGCTACACAGATTAAGTAACTTCCCCAAAGATGCACAGCTCATCGGTGTACAGACCAATATTCAACACCAGATCTGACTGAGCCCAAATCATACGTGCCGTAATCTCTGATTTAGGGTGTGCTGGGGTCACCAGCGGGGTCTGGGGCCCGGAATTTCTCCAGAGTCCCAAGGTGTCCCCAGGATGCCCTTAGGTAGGCCACAGGCTCCTCCATTTTCTCAAAGTGCCCTTTCATTTAAACCATTCTTGTCTCTCCAAATCCTGTGTTCTGCTAGTTAGTTTGAAAAGTGTCCTTTTGCCATGTGTTAATGTTTATTATTGTGAAGAAAAATATATACTTCTGCACAGCAAAAATTTAAACGCTACTGAAAAATAGAAAAGATAAAAAAGTTTTCCTTCCTCCTCCTGACTGTCCCATTCCACAGAGGAGACCACTATTAACAGTTTGGTGTATCTCCTTCCAGAAAAATGTCCTACATATGTAACCAGGTTTGTATGTCATAAAGTCCCTCTGCCATAATGTCTTAACCCAAAGGAGTGAACAACATTACAAGAATTTGAGGCAGAGCAATCGTGTGGCCATAGTTTATTTGTGTGTGTGTGTGTGTGTGCGTGTGTGTGTGTGTGTGTGTGTGTTTAAAATACAACTAATTAATGGCAATAGCTAAAACTTACTAGTAATTCTTTTCGATCTAGCACTCTACAAACTTTATACATATTACTTAATCTTCACAACAGCCTTATGAAGTAGGTGTTATGGTTTCACAGATAGTATCCTCAAGACCTTAGGGAAGATAAATTGCTTAAAGTCTCACAGCACGAAGAGATAAAGCCAGGAATTGCACCTGGACACTGCGAATGCCCATCTTGCATTGTTAAGCACGACAGATCACCACTCCTTCCAGAAGTGTCACAGGCACCTGGGAAAACAGAGAAAATAAGAAAAACACCACTGTTCAAATACAATTCATATTCTCATTTATTTTGATCTGTTTCCTGTCGTGACTTTCTTTCCTGAACTCTGAATCCAGACGTGGAAGCTCGCAACTGATTTACTTGTCTAATTCGGGAGCATGTTCACACACAGAAGGTTCTACAACAGTAAAGGAGCTCTGTTCCTGTTGGTTATACAATAAATCAGGGACTCACTCAAAAGAAAGACCATCCTAGAAACTCCAGAACTTGCTCTGAAACTAAGGTAGGGGATGGAAATGAGTGATGTCACAGCACATGGTCTCCTACAAGGACATTTCTGGAAGGGACTCCAAAATGGTGACAACGGATGAGCAGGCAAGAGGTGGGACCCTTGGCAGCCTGGAAGGCAGGAGGACGTCAGTAACAGAATCTCTTCTGCAGCCCCTCTCAGCTGGCTGATCCTGCATGCTACCAAAAAGCAAAGGGGGCGGGAGGAGGGCTGGGTGACACGGATATCAACCACCATCACCTTTTATTTTAGTTGGACACAAGAGCCACAGGACTGTCGTGTTGCTAAATAAAATACTGTCATATTTGGGGTCTTTGTAAGGAAAGGAACACTACTACTCATGAGTGTCACTGTTTTTAATTTAATAGCTGTCCAGGTGAGAGAACTAGCTAGAGAAATTGATTTACGAACTCTCTAGCTGGGTTTAGGTATTTATTTTTATTAATTATGAAGAAAACGGAAATCTTAATAGCCTCCTTACATTAAAGTCTTACAGATGTTTTAGTTTTTTTAATGTGTTTAAGAAAAACTGACTGAAAAGTGTGAGTCGCAAATCACATTCTAAGAATGCTGCTAAGCATACATATTTCATTTCACTCCTGAATGTGATCAGATATAAATAGCAGCACAGATACTTAAGCGCTATTCTCACTAAAAAAAAAAAAAAAGTAATTAATTGCTATAATACACAAAGGACTTCTCTATTTCTTTTTTTTCTTTTTTTTCTTTTCTTTCTTTCTTTCTTTCTTTTTTTTTTTTTTTTTTTTTTTTGGTAACCAGCACAGTTTAATTACGAGTAATTGTTCTCAAAATTAGGCTGCTCGTAAGTTCTGCATCCTAGAAGGTGATTAGACATCAATACACTAATCTATCACTTTCATTATTTTAGTCATTTGAGTGTGTAAATTTGTATTTCATTGAGACAACAAACTAGGCAGTTTCCACTGTTACTTTCTATCAAAGTATGCCCTTTAAGGCACAATTTGAATGACCCAAATTTTCATTCATTTCTATTACTTGGAAAAATAACAGTACATTGTTTTTTTTCTTTTGCTGGCTACTAAGTAAATTCAATGGCATCAGATGTACAAGGAGCTGGGTCTGTTACCAGTTAATCGAGAATTTTACTAGGTGTCCCCAGAGAATTGCTTTTGCTACCTCATCATAACGAGCTGAGCTTGCAGAAACTCCCCTCCGGAATTCCTTTATTACATCAATGGGAGCCCATTCTCTGCTTCATTCAGAACGTGCATGTGTTTTCCTCCCAAGTTAGACACTGAACTTTTGCCTGGATCACTAAACCCCAGTGTACTACTTAACTCTCCACTAGGCCTGGTATATTTGTGTGAATTCCAAAAATAAAAATTGAAAGCCTTTCCAAGACATATGATGGGAGCACATTAGCTTCCTTTCATCCTTGTGTATGCAGGCATGCAGAAGTTCTTTATTTTCTGAACAAAATAAGATTTTTGAATGAAAGACAAATGGTAGTGCCCTTTGTTTTTTCTTTTTTGTCTAACTTCGTGTTTATGTGTGTGTGTGTGGTAGTGGTTTTAAGTTAAAAAATAAAATTCAAAATTATGTCTAGCCAAAATAAAACAATCAAGTGATATCTTTGGTATATTTTGGTTGAATAACCCTCATAGAATGTGTACCAAAAAAAAAAAAAAAAAAAAAACACTTAAATGAAATTAAGACCCAAAACCATAAAACTCCTAGAAAAAAACATAGGCAGTAAACTCTCTGACATTACTCTTAGTAATTTTTTTTCTGATATATCTCCTTGGGCAAGGGAAACAAAATAAAAAATAAACAAATGGTACTACATCAAACTAAAAAGTTTTTGCACAGCAAAGAAAATCATCAAGAAAATGAAAAGATAACTTACTGAATAAGAAAAGATATTGGCCTATGATACTTCTGATAAGGGGTTAATATTCAAAATGTATAAAGAACTCATACACTTCAACACCAAAAAAAAAAAAAATCAATTCAAAAATGAACAGAAGACTGAATAGGTATTTCTCCAAATAGGAAATATAAATGGCCTATAGACATATGAAAAGATGCTCAAGGTCACTAATCATCAGAGAAATTAAAATTAAAACCACAATGAGATATCACCTCACACCAGTCAAAATGGTTATCATTAATAAATCAAAAAACAAGCACTGGAGAGATGTGGAGAAAAAGGAAACCTCATACACTGTTGGTGGAATTGTAAATTGGTACAGCCACTATGGAAAACAGTTTGGAAGTTCCTTAAAAAATTAAAAATAGAACTACCTGTTGACGCAGCACTTCTGAGTATTTATCCAAAGAAAATTAAAACACTAATTCCAAAAAATATATGCAACCCTATGTTCATCATAGCACTATTTACAACAGCCAAGATATGGAAGCAACCTGAGTGTCCATCAATAGACAATTGGATAGAGAAATTATGGTACATATATACAATGGAATATTACTCAGCTGTTTAGAAAATGAAATCTTACCATTTGCAATGACATGGATAGACCTAGAGGGTACTAAGTCAGACAGTAAAAAGATAAATACGATATGATTTCACTTGTATGCAGAAACTAAGGAACAAAAGAAATGAACAAACAAAATGAAAACAGACTCACAGATACAGCATAGAGAATATATTATTGACTATATTCTCTATAGAGTACAGCATAGGGAATGTAGTCAATAATATTGTAGTAACTACATATGGTGTCAGGTGGGTGCTAGAGTAATCAAAGGGAATCATTTCATAAATTATATAAATTCCTAAAGGCAACTAAATTCTATATATATAAATTGTGCTGTATAAAAAACTAATAAAAATAATAATTTAAAAAATACTTCAGTTAAACTTGAGACTACATTTTCTGTTGACAAACTATACTGTTACCCATTTCAAAATCCTTCTAAATTAGAAACATTGAACAAAAAAAATTACATTTAAAACTACTCGTTTTCTTCATTAATTCTTTTTTATTAGGCTTTCTTATTAAATGTGTGTGCTATAGAGTTGAACTACTCCAGAACTAAATTGTTTTGCGGACATATTCTATTCAGTCCTTCTTCCCCAGGTAAAATTTTTATTGAAGTCATGAGAATTTCACCTAAGTAAAAAATTACCAATAAATTAACAACATTTGTTGAAGGATTTCTGTGATCACAGATTTCTAGTGAGAATAGGATCCATAATGAAAAACAAAAGAAAAAAAAGGTAATGACAAAGGAAATATTTTTATCCTCTTGGAGTAATGCACAATCTACAAATTAGCCTGTACACATGGGTGTCACACACACACAGCTATTGTTGCAGATAAGTAAATGAATGTGGTAAAAACTAAAGAACTAAGTATTTAAAAATCAAGAATACCTCTGAAAGTAGAGGGATCAGATTTATATTGGGGTTAATTTGGAGAGCTCCTGGAGACATAGTGAAATGAATAATATAGCTTGTTGTCAGGTATAGGAGTCCTGAGTTGTTTTTTTGTTTTTTTCTTTTTTTAACCAATGCACACTAGTACTTTACTATAGCTTTTACTTAAATGAAACTTTAAAAAGTTATTTTTGGAAGAGGGAAAAGGTTACAGATTGGGGAGACTACAGAGTGACTGAAAGAAAGAAGAAAAAGTTTCATCAAGTCAAGAATCAGCAAGTCAAGAGAAAAGGAAGCTGAGGTTGGTGAATACACGGCCTCTGCCTGTATAGAACTAGTGAAGAGCAAGATAGATAATTCATGATGATAAATGATAGAGGAAGGAGTGATTTTTTAAATCACGTAGAATTGCTCCAAAGGGCCATAGCAAATTCTGGATCTCTCTGGCATTTTCATATGGTGATTATTCTCACTTTCTCTGTGTTCTTGTTTAAATCACTTTAAGATAGTCACCCAAACCCAAGATTAGAAAAAATGAGGCATACTGTAGTAACATGTTCAGCCAGTGCCTGAAGAATCTCAAAGCATGTTAATTTAGTGGAAGATAAGCATTTATCTGATAAAAAAAAAAAAAAAAACCCAAGCACTAGTTTACATTTTAAATTTCCATTTCCTAGTAAATATTAGAGTATCACTTAAGATGGCAGTGATCTGAGTATAATCCTGCATTCAAACACATAACAAATCACCGAGGAGAATGGCACTCCAGCTACGTGAACAGGACATGTTGATTCTGTCTCCCGTCATCAACGTGAATAAGAAAAACTGAACACAACCACATTCCTAACTAATGAACTTCATATATAGCTTCTAGGTCACTTGTATTTGCAGGTATTAGCTACTCAGTAAATGGTTTTTAAATTAGAAAGATTAATTTGCCTCTTTACGCAACATTCAAAAAGAACTCCAATGACACCTCAATTAACCAAGGTAGTTAATAGACGAGGACTCACCCTTCAAGCCATGCTGAGAGCAAAGCCAAATATTTTGAGTCGCAGTGGCCAACACTTAGCAGAATAAACACTCCTCTATGTATTGTATTTGTTTCCATTTTCAGACATAGGAAATAGGTCCCTTTGGTAAAAATTAAAGAATTATAAGTAAAAAGTCAAATGAATGTTGTTAAAATTTCGAGAACCTAATATAAAAGTATCCATTACAGATTTTGAACTACAAAAGTCAGATATCCATATTGATTTTTATCGTGTTCATGTAAAATTTTGTGGAGAGAGATTATTTACAACATTAGAAAACAATGTGGTTGCTGGAGAAATTTTTTACTGTTGCAAGGTGAATCAGATAATGCTTTGGCCAACAGACAAATGCATCCTTAAGCGTTTGTCATGCAGAGCAAATAAAAGTTGAGGAGCTGAAAGTAAACACCGAAAGTCGATGAAAATGGTCCATCCTGCATATACAACTCAAATACTTTCAGGGAAATGAGAGTGTTACTATTTTTCCAGATAATGGAAATCTTATCCTAATAGGATAAAAAGGGCGGCATGGCAGCCAGCCTTCTTGGATTCAGGGGATGGAGGCGTCGAAGTGCTAACTCTCCATGGATTTCTGGAGGAAGTTGAATGGGGAACAGCAATGCTGTAAGAGGGATGCTGTATTTTCTGAAAAAGTTTTTTTGCTTCTATCATTCTAAAGGTAGAGGCTGCTTTGAGCAATATTTACAAAAGTCTTATCACTAAACAGACTTCAAATCCTTGTGTTAGATTTTAACCTTCGTGGACCACTCATGGGCACGTTAGTAGCTATTTTCAGCTTCTTTATCAAACATCCAGCAAGAGACCAATTTTTACTGAGCAACTGGGCCATCACAACCCCCAACAGAAAGATAAAGACTTTATAGACTTCACCTTCAAGAAGCTCACCATTTTCTTAGAAAAATGACACACACATACATCCATAAAGAGATGATAAATCCACTTTCTAGGCAAGAAATTCTTTCCACATGAGAAACAGAAGAACTCTCAGG
Organism: Eidolon dupreanum; assembly: GCA_028627145.1. Taxonomy (NCBI): domain Eukaryota; kingdom Metazoa; phylum Chordata; class Mammalia; order Chiroptera; family Pteropodidae; genus Eidolon; species Eidolon dupreanum. Next base: position 46,349,420 of record CM053515.1, on the reverse strand, counting down.
AAAGGGAGAGCTTCCCTTCTGCACAGCAAAGGAAACCATCAGCAAGACAAGGAGGCAAACTACTGGATGGGAGAAGGTGTTTGCAAACAACGTCTCCGATAAAGGGCTGATATCCAGATACATAAAGAACTCCTCCAACTCAACCACAAAAAAAAACACAAACACTCTAATTAAAATATGGGCAGACTTGAACAGACACTTCTCCTGAGAAGACATACAAATGGCCACCAGACATTTGAAAAGATGCTCAACTTCACAAGCTATTAGGGAAATGCAAATCAAAACCACAGTGAGATACCATCTCACATCTGTTAGAATGGCTATTATCAACAAGCTAAGTAACAACAATTGTTGGAGAGGTTGTGGAGGAAAAAGAACCCTCATATACAGCTGGTGGGAATGTAAACTGGTACAACCACTATGGAAAACAGTATGGAGTTTCCTCACAAAATTAAGAATAGAATTACCATATGACCCAGCAATCTCTCTTCTGGGTATGTACCCCAAAATTTTGGAAATGTTTATTTATAAAGATATATGTACCTCTATGTTCACTGCAGCATTAACAGTGGCCAAACAGCTGAAGTGTCCTTCGATAGACGATTGGATAAAGAAGTGGTACACATATACAATAAAACATTACTGAGCCATAAAAGAGATGAAATACTGCCAGTTGCAACAACATGGCAGGATCTTGAGAGTATCATGCTGAGTGAAATAAGTCAAACAAAAAAAGTTGATAACCATAAGATTTCACTCATATGTGGAATATAAAACCGAAAGCAACAAACGAACAAGACAAACAAATAAACAGAAACTCATAGACACAGACAACAGTATAGTGGTTACCAGAGGAGGGGAGGTAGAATATGGGTAAAAGGGGTCAAATGTATGGTAACAGAAGGAGATTTGACTTTGGGTGGTGAACACACAGTGCAATATACAGATTATGTATTATAGAACTGTACAATTAAAACCTATATAATTATATTTAACAATGTCACCCTAATAAATTTAATTTAAAAAAAAAAGAGAGAGAAAAGGGCACTTTCTTCAGACAAGAGTGTCCAGGGCACTTTGCAATAGTGCAGGGTGAGTTGCCTCAGGTGAATATTACGGGAGTAGGAGGATTCCAGGAGAAGAAAATGAGAAGATCTGTGACCCAAGCATTGGCTCTTGCTATGAGATCTTCCCTGCCCTCCACACATGCCAGTGTGTGTGACGTGGGCTGTCTGAGGGGCACTGGCCAGGCAGCTGTCCACCCACTGATTAGCCTGGCAAGGCTCGTGTGAGCAGGGCCTTTCTTTATCTTCTTGCCCTACTTATTTTTCTGCTAAAATTATGATGCACTCCAGTCAAATGATGCTCACGGAGAGAAGCAGAGACCAAGGCCAAGATCAAATTTTTCTATCTATTCTCAACTTTCCTTTTTTATAAATTGATTTGCAAATAGACCTAACTTCAAAGGTAACATTAGGTCAGCCTTGGCTATTTATAGGGGCAGGGAACTATTCGTGCTATTATTATTATTATTATTTTTAAATTAATCTTATTTTTCTATCTTTCCAATAGCATCTGGACAATCTTTCAGTTCTTGTCTGGTGATAATGAAATCATTAAAAAATGTACCAGAACCCTTTTTTGCTTATCTCTGTGCCATTTGGAACATATGTGAATAAATTGAACACCACTTGCTCATTGGTTTTCTTTCTTTTCTCTCTCCCCATGTTTTTTAAAAACCCCATTTGAATTCAGTCACTAAAGAGCTAGGCATCTGAGTTAAGTATGATGCTGGGAGGTACGCCTCAGCTTTGTCCACATGGCCTTGATCTAGATAGCAAGCCACAATCTACCCCACACATTTTTTTTGTGTGGCTTAATTGACCTAGTGTCTGGGGTCTTTCTTTGTTGAAGATTTTCTTTAGGTTCCAAGTTGATTTTAGAACAATAATACCCACCCTAGTTTGGGCATTTCACAAAGAGCTAGCCGACAACCACTGGGAACACGACTATGCTGTTGGGACTAGTACCTAAAACACCTTAGAGCCCTTGACAGACATCAAAGATATTTCTCTTTCTTGGAAATCACGTTGCCAGCCTTTTCCAGCCACGGAGCCAGCGTTGAGCAAGAAGAAAGCATCGCTGGCTCATCCCGAGAGAGGCCTCCCCAGAAGAGACGGGAAAGACGGCTCCAGGAGGAGCTTGCTCCAAAGCATAAAAGGTTCAGCCTCCAGCCTATCATTCAAAAAAGTTTTTAAAGCCTTTTTAAGGAGACAATTTAAACCCAGCTGCACTTATCGATCAGTGATTTGATTCTGCTTTGTTAGGAGGGATTTGTAATCTGCTTTAAATGTTTTTTGTTTCTGGCCTTCACGGATAGCAAGTTCTGCCTGAGGCTGCTTCTCAAAACTCTCACTGAAGCTTTCAAGCATACATGAATAACTAGAATAATTTTAATCTGGATCCCCCCCCTCACAACCCTTTCTCCTCTGTGCGCAGAAGGAAATGTTAGGCATTGTAAGAATTTTTCATCAAATTCTGTCCAACCTAAAACTTTTTAAAAATGAGTCATTTGTCTTTAAAAGAGAGAGTAAGGCAGCAAATTCTATTTACAAAGTCAGAGTCAAGTATATTTCATTTTCTCAAGTACGTTCAGTTTATCCCAAAAAGTATATAGCTCCTCAAGCCTTGAGTCTGCTGCCATTTAAAAAATAAATTCCAAAAAATATCCGAATCAGAGCAGAACATACTATTTTTGCAATAAATAGCTTTTTAGAAACTTTTGTTATTTACAGCTTTTAAAGTTGTCATTGTGCCTTTAAATGGCACCGTTAACTGTTAATTTTTACATTCTCAAAAATACCACAATATAGTGGTTTTTCTGTTATTAGAACATGAACTAAAGAACAGAAACTATGCTCCTCATTTAACTAATCATTTCTGATATTCCCCAAGCTTAAAACCAAAAACACTTATAAGTCTTCTATTTGATTTTTTAACAAAATGCACACACGTGTTATTTTTTATAATGTAAGCATGTGCTTACACATGTATGACCTTCATGAGTTTATTTAGCAGAAAGCCGAATATGTGAGGAAAACAGACGTTTCAAGTGGTGCCTTAATTGTCTTTCATGCATGTTCTACAGATCATTACTGAATGTTTACAGGTCCTACATGGAATGGCTTTACACCAAAGAAGAGGGTAACATATCTTTATTGTTTATAAAAGTGACAGCTCCTAATGGACCATATTAGCTTTAACACAAACTATTAAATCCCCTTCATTAAATTTGTCTGTGTTCTGTTTCAGCATCTCGTTAGCTCTGGGAAGTAGGTGCAAACGGCGAAGGAAACGTGAGCACACATTGAGACGATTACAGATCATGGTTATTAGATAAGCCTCGGGAGGATGTTTTTCTTGGGCTGCTCACAAGCATTTTGAAAGAGTTGTGTTCCAGGTTTGAGGTCCCCTGTTTCTTCCTCTTAAACTATGAGCAGCTGTAGCACATGACCTACTTCTGTAGGGCCCTGTAATGATTTCCTTCCTTCGGAGGCTTCAGGAGTCCTCCTTCTGCCCTGTGAAAAAAAGGGACAAATATTTTAATCCAAGCAAAATGCTGAAGCAGGTTTTGTTGGTTTCAGGGAAGAAACTCAATACAGCTCCAGCACTGAGTGTAGGCCTCAAATTGGAACCATCTGGGCTGCACAAGGGCTCAGAGACCTTTGGGGAAGGCAGGGAGAGTCTTGCCTAGGGCTGCAGCCCATACACCTGCAGAGATGGCCCATGGCTTGGCAGGCTGGCTGGATCACCCAAGAATGGGAAGCTTGCACACAGCAGAGAAGCCCGCATTCCCTGGCACCGGCAGTTTGGAATATCAAGTAAGCAAGGGTGACTGCTAACTGTGCAGGTGATGATTTATTAAGTAACTATTCCTTATATTTGACACACATCAGACAAAAACACACATTTCCTAACTGTCTTTTTGGCAGCTAAGGGAAGAAAATCTTTGGAAAGCTATGAATTGGTACACATCATATTTCTAGAGTTATCCTTCAAGCCAGAGGAGGGAAAAGGTGTTGCAAAAGCAATGCACGTGTATCTGATATGCTCTATGTTCTTTTTATTTTTGTTTATTTATTTTTGTTTACATGCTGTTATTATTGTGGCTAGTTGTACTTTCCAACTCAATGAAAGCACTTTTTAAATGTGCTCTAATATCTAAACATACAAAATTTAGGACAGCTCCCAGGACCTTATTTTAAATAAAGTATTTTTGAAAAGTTTGTATTACAAGCTCTCCATGGGTGAGGGATGAGAGTATCAACCCATTTTCAAACAAAAAGAGATAGGAATCTTTGCTTAGCCAAAAAGCAGAAATCTTAATTGCTTAATTTTAAAACTAGTTCATAATATATTTTCTGGAAAGAAAATGGGACGTGAAGAACGGATCAAAATGGTACACAAGTTGTCCATTTAATAAGTATATTTTCCAAATATTGGTCATGAAGAATGTGTCATTTTTAATCTGGGTTTTAAATACTTTAGAAGCATAACGGTTACAGTGTGACCATTTTCTAATCTTAAATAACATGACTAAGTATGACCTCCCGAGAATGGGAGCCCCACAACAGCCTCAGCACTGAGGTCAGAGGGTGATATAGTGAGAAAAGGTAAGCCACGGAAAAAGTTGGAAGATTCAGGGGAAATACAGGAGAGACTGTTGAAATTTTAAGTTCAGTTAAATTCTTAGAAGCGTGAGTCTATCTGGCTTCATCTAACTAATCTTTTTAAATAAACAAATAGACCTTCCTTTTTTGCTTATTGTGATTAGAATTATTGGCTGAATGAAATCAAACAGTCGAGATATAGATAACACACACGAGGTAAACACTTTTATATATTTTTAAAAATAGGAAATGTGAGATCAGATACATTTTTTTATCTCTAAAGGGAAAACAAGCATTTAAAAAACATATTTTAATAGCAAGGCTCGCAGAACACCCCTTGTTTTTACAAAGCTCTAAGACTATAAGGGATATATATGCTGAAAGTTTCCAAACATATTGCAAAGGGCAAGATGGCTGTGCCACGTTCAGTTCTGAAACGTTCTTACATGCACACTTCATCACGAGCCAACTGGAAGACTGTGGGAGGTTGTGTGTTGGTCTTCCTGTGTTTTGCCCTGTTCCAAATTTATATACATGAATCTAAATTTTAACCAAATCTTTGTTCTCTTCCCTCTTGAGGATGCTTCACGCTCCTGCCTACCCACCCAGCCGCACCCAGAGAGAGCTTTGTCCCTCCCATCCGAACAGCCTGCACCGCTGTGCGGCCACAGGGTGAGACTTAATGGAGCCAAGCACACTTCCTATCAAGCTTCCTGTGGAAAGCCAGTCAGCTGAGACTGGGAAAGGCCTGCCACCACATGCCAGAAGCCCCTGTGGAAATCAGATGGGAAGCCCGGCATGGGGGCAGCCGGCCCTTTCAGGCTATTACTTTGATACCTTTGATATGGGCTTAGGTTTCTCTAGGAACACTGCCACTGTCTCATTCACGCAGCTCTGAGAGGATGGCCAGACCCAATGTCTGGGCCAAGAGGGCCCGGCAATTCCAGTGAGTGTGAATTTCTGAAAAGGCAATTTCGGTGCCTAGACTCAGGAAATTAAGAAATTCTGTGGCGCGTCTCCATTAGTATATTTAAATACAAGGTTCGATATCATCAACTTAGCCCTCAATGAAAGCAACAATTATAACGATCACAAGGCAGCAAAGACAATGTTCTTGATTTTATTCGAAAAGCACCTTTCTCTACAAACAGGAACCTACCGATATAAATACATTATATATACATACACACATATGTATATTTGAGAGTAAAGCCCACTCTGTTCTCAGGAAAGGTGACACGGGAGTGGGCACATTCAGACTGATTTATGAGCTGGGGAAGTACTTCTGATTTTTTTCTTTTTTTTTTTGGCCTAACTGGTCAGGAGGTGATGAAGACTGACTGCCCAGACCTTTGCTGCCAAATCTTAACTGCCTGAAAACTTACAGAAATGCTTGATTAAAACTAGAATAAAAATCTCCAGTTGCCTTCAGCAAACCACAGAGCAAGGGTGGGAAAAACAGTGCCAGGTTGCAGTTTAAGTATAGTTACTTGGCGCCTGCTAAAAGTTCTGCTCCCTTCCTGTTTAATAATTAATTCAACTTTAAAGCCCCAAGGATCTGGACTCAGCACCAGCTTCACAAAGCTGTACAGAAACAAAATGCTTCCAGAACTGAAGGGGGGACACAGGAAGAAAGAATCTAACATTTCAAGAAACATCACCACATGGGGCTGGTGAGCAGGGGGTGGGGTTTGGAGGTGGAAAGAACCACGGTAGAGAAATTCAAAATAAAATAAATACACACAAGGGAGAGGTTATTCATGGCCACTGGCACCAGGGCTGAGAGTGTGGCACAGTGAGCCAGAAGTCAACCACTTGGGAAGCAGGCCGGGTGCCCGCAGGCTAGTGGGGACCAAGAGGGTAATGAGTTCAGTCTCTGAAAAAAGAGAGACCCAACCTCGCTCTTCGTTAGTGGCCTCTGCTCATCAGTCAGAGCATGATGCTGGAAAAGGCATCAAAGATAAGCCATCATCCCTGCCTGTGCCCCCCTCATCCTCCACCTCGCCCTAGTCTCATGATTCTCCTACCAGGGGTTGGCCAGGAATGTGCTAATGAAGGGCACCCATGAAGGGAAACGTAGACACGCACACAGATACACGTGAATGTGCACGCGCACACACAGCTGAAGGAAGAGAGGAAGGGCTCATTGAGTGGTAGCTGCTCTGCATTAAGAACAACACAAAAAAACCAAGCAAGTTACTAGACTTAAATATTTAGTCACAGAAGTTAACTATCAAACACAGCGGCAGGTCACTACAAAAAGGAGCCAAATAAACATCCAGCGGAGTACATTGCATTGTGCTTTGTGATTTTTATGAACTGTTTGCTTTCTCTAAGCTGGCGAATCCAGGACGGGAAGTAATACACCGTGGACACTCACAACAGGCCGAAGTCACTGACAGCTCAAGTCCCTTATCACACACTGGTAGGAAGAAGAATGTTTCTAGAATGACTGCACACAGAGCCACTTCCAATCACACAATCCAGCATCAAACCACACGAGCCATTCTTTTGTACACCAGGAAATCTAAGTACCCCAAAGCATTGCAGAGAGGTGGTATGCTCCAGCAACGAACAGATTAATTAAGCAAAATGAAGACCCAGGTGGCCTAAGAAAAGAGGAAAGCTTACTTAAACACTGAATTGTATTTACTTTTTGCTTATTATTATTATAAAAAAGACATGGCATAGAACACTCACACATATCCTCCGAGAGTATAGTAGGGCAGTTTGAAAAAGACATGTAATTAAATGGTTGAGTTGAAGAAATACTGACCTGAATATTTTTCTTAATCCCTGAAATGGGATGTTTTTAATACTCTACAATTATCAAAATTACATGGATTTCTTTATATTTTACTTATACATGAATTACTTATAAAATGTTTAAATTATATCTTCTTTATATCTGTTTCCTCCCACATCAGCCTGATGGCATCGCCTTGAAAATGCAGCAGGTGACTTAAAATGAAACTTTGTATTCCTCTTAACCAACCTCTTAAAACTGTGCCAAACGCAAATTTGAAACTAGTTTCCAGTTATTCAACAATTTCAAAGGTCAATGTGTTTTCTTTATTTGTGAGTCAGTGAATGTCTAGCTGCTGTTTTTTATTTGTTTTAATTTCAAGTTCAGATTCAAGCCGATGCCCCTGCTTCCTTGTGAAGCTCATAGTGGTTTTGGATCAGTGAGGGCTCTGGCCTCCAGCAACTTATTTGACCTGGCTGGGCGTCGGTGTCTTGACCTCTGCAACGGGGACAATCACTGTTCTTACATCGCCATGTTGTGATGAGGTGTAATGCACGTGGGACGCTGAGCGCAGAGTTTGCTGCACACAACGCTCCCCCGGATCAGAGAGCAGTAACGCCTGCAACACCCCAAGCCCTTTCTCTGGGATGTGACTACGTAGCCAGTTTGATGTGTTCTGAATCCTTGTGTGTGCCGTTCACTTTACAAAACCGGTGAGTCTTAAAGTGTTGTAAATTGAAATTCTGTAAAGTCAGTCATTCTGCAAGACACAGGGCTCCTTATATAAAGCAGCCGCCACAGTGCATCCGTTCTTAGAGCAGCAACATCCTTGTGGTGAGAATAATTATCTACTAGCTTGTCTTTTTTTTTTAATTATTTAAATAATAGACCCAGATATTTGTATGCGGCAGTGTGTTACAGTAGGAAGTACACCAGACCATGAGACAAGCCAGCCTCTCCGCTGGTCCAGCTGCTGACTGGGCAAACCCAGACAAGTTACAAGCTCGGGGCCGCTTGCGGAGGAGGGCACTACGCTTGGCTTCTCAGGCACTAGGATTGGTTGTGTAGAGTGAGCCCCGAGAGCACTGTGGGGAACTCCATTTATGGGGGCAGGAGGTACATCCACACCCACAGCCGACATAGAATTGGTTTAGACTGAGATGAGTATTGTACCAGAGCCAGGAATTACATGAGCCAGAGAATTTATAAGGCCCATCCAGCCCCATAATTCTGTGATTTCATGTGAATCAAGGATTTACCAACAACTAGGCTAGTGTTCAGTCACCCATCCTACTCACCAAATGTTGACTCTGCTGTGTTCACTCCTGTCCAGCCTGGCCTTTTTAATGCAATCCACAGGGGAATTGGTGGTGTTAGGTAATTTGGAAGGTTCCACCAGTGGATATGCAGGTACCATAATAATAATAATAATAATAATAATAATAATAATAATAATAATAAATAAAAATAAAAAGGAAGAAAAGAAAAAGGTGATGCCTTGGCTAAAACAGTGGTCTTTCAGCTTGACTCTGAGTATCCAATGTGTTTCCCAAGGGCAGGTGTATCCTATTCAAAATTTACCCACATGAGTTTAAAATATTTTGTCAGAAATTCATGGATAAAAGAGAAGACTTAAAGAAAATGCTACGACCTCTTTTCCACAAACCTCCCTTTTCATGACCCTCCCTCCCAGTGGTTTACGAGATGGCCTATTTTGTGTTGAGGCTGAGTGTGGGCCCTGGAGTCTGACAGGGCAGGATTAGTCATCTTAGTTTTCTCTTCTGGAAAGTGTGGGTAACAACTTCGGACAGTTGCCTTGATGGTTTACATACATTCGTTGACATGTGGAAATATCCCAAAGAATACACAGCACCTACCAAATCCTCAGTTGGTGACAGCCATTTTTGTTAAGCTAGAAGTGGCATTTAAGCATGTAACCAAGGAGCCTGTGATTAGTACTAAATAACTAGTATTACCAAGCTGATATATTTTAGCCTCTATATTAGTTTGCTAGGGCTGATATGACAAATTACCACAGACTGGGTGGCTTGAATAATAGAAGTTTACTTCCTCACAAATCCAGAGGCTGGAAGTCTGAGATCAAGGTGTCAGAGGGTTGGTTTCTTCTGAGGCTACTGTTCTTGCCTTGTAGAAGCCGTGTCTTCACAGGGTCCTCCCTCTGTGTGTGTGTCTGTGTCTTGATCTCCTCTTAAAAGGACACCAGTCATATTGGATTTAGGTACAGTCATTTGACCTCATTTTAATTTAAGTACCTTTTTAAAGACCCAATCTCTAAATATAGTCACCTTCTGAGGCATCAAGGGTCAGAAATATAACACATGAATTTGGGGTTGGGGGAACTCAATTCAGCACATAACAGCCTCTATACCAATAAAAGCATTGTTTACATTCAATTAAAAAAACAGATATACAAATGAAAGAACTTTTGATACACCGTCCCTAAAACAAAGCCATGTGGGCTCTCTGACTGTTTTTCTTGTAAAGAATGGACCCCCAGTGGGTAGATACATTACAATCAAGCAAAAGTGAGGAATGTGACACCACTAGTTGAATTGATAATATACTAGTTGACTCAACTCACAAAGTTTTGCTAACATAAACCAATAAGAATCCTCTTGAACCAGGTATATCCAGGCCAGAAAGGAAGCTGGGAAACTGCCTTGGTCTTTGGCTGGCTCAACCCACCACCCTCAGTCATCTATATGCCTTTCACAGGGAACTCTGTGACCTATCAATTCATGAAGAGACAGAAGAAATGTTTCGCAAATGCAGTCTCACACTTTGTCTCCCTAATTTTCAGTGACTAATGGACCCTTGGCTTCCCATTGTGCTCTCCTCTGGAGTTGGTCCCTTCAACACCTTATCCATCACTGCCTTTTTGTACCATGGCTGTGTCATCCTGTCTCAGCACCAGAGAAGACTTGGCTCATTATTTAACTGATTTTTATTTTTAAATTTCTTCCCTTAATAAGTTTAGATGTCTATTTACATCTCTTTCCAAAAAATTTTTTTTTTCTGGGCTCTTTTAGATTCTTATTTGAGGATTTACTGAAAATCCAAGTGCAAAGAAGGTATTTGAGTAGCATATGATTCTGTTAGGTATTGGTTACCACATTGCTTGAGCACGAAGCTTTCAAAGAAAATTAAAGTGAAAAAAAGTCAGATCTGGTATTGGTTATTAACTTTACCTCAGGGTGACTTTTCTTTAGGGACAATTAAATAGCTCTGGGCTGTTAAGTTTAGTGGCTTTACTTGTATGTGGCACCTCTTCTTCAAGGACAACCTTGGTTCAGATCTGCTGTGATTTTATGTGATGGGGCTGAGCCCGTCCCTGGAAAACTGGATTTTATTTGAAATTGTAGGAGTGACCATATATATGAGCTGCAACCTTACTTCTTTAAGAAACAAGTTTTGCATTACCAGGTAAATGCCCTTTCAGTAGAATTTTCATGGAACACTGGTGACATCCTGTGGTCAGTTTGGTTTAAGGCAGCCGGTCCTTCTCAGCAACTATCTCAGGAAATAAAGAAGTGTCCCACATAAACCCTAGTGTGCTTTGCAAAGCCAAAGGAGGAAAAAAAAAAAAGAAAAAGAAAAAGAAAAAAAGAAAAACATTCTTATTCCTAATCATTTTTACAGTGTGAATACCTCCTTTCTTGAGCTATGCAATTTCTCAGCGAATGTGGAAAAAGCAAGTTCTGGTAAAGAGAACTGGTAAGCAAGTTTTGGTAAGAATAGATGTTTCATGGAAACAAAAGACAGCTTCATCAAACCAGGGATGAGTGTCATGATATCATTCATCATTCTGTGATCATACCTGGTTTTTACCATCTGCTGTTGTAAGTTCCCTGTACCTTGGCTCAGTGTCTACTCCTCACAGGAGAAACAGCCTTCTGCAAAAGAGCACACAGCATGGCTTAAAGGGAAAACAGTGGGTGTTTTGCATTTTTACACCAGTGACGATAAATTGAAGCCATTTAGTTGTAAATGTGATATTACACTTGACGGTTTCCCCTGGCAAAGCACTAAGTGGCCCACACTGAACAGAGCCAAAGAGATGGAACTGTGTGTGTGTGTGTGTGGTGGTGGTGGGGGCGGGGGGAGCAAAGTCAGTCACCAGCGTAACCGACCACAGGGGCTCGTAAAAGCATTTGTCAGTTGTTTGGAATCATAACTCAGCTCGGCACTCATGGTACCAGGAGCGACTGGCTTGGTGAAAGCTGAGGAGAGCAGGCAATGGAGTTTATGTTATTCTTCTGTTTATTAAAAACGGATGGGAGCACTTGACAGAAAAATCAAACTTCTGGTCATGCCTCATTAACTCCGGTTGTATCTGTCAGGGGTTTGTGTGTATGGTGTTCCAAAGAGCCTCTAGAAGTAAGATCACTGCTGAGCTTTGGTGTTTTCTCTCATTTTGGATGGAAAAAGGGATGCCAATCACCTCCAAGGGGAGAGAATAGGAAGTTATTTTTAACCCACCTGCTTGGAGGACATTAAATGTAAGTGAGTTGGTTTAAGACAAAAATGATTTTGGTGAAGAATTTTATTGCCAATATTTCTCATAGAGTTTTCTTCGGAAGAGGCAGAAAGATAAAGATGAGTGTGGAATAAAGTCTAATATTTCAGCTCTTTTATGAAAAACACAGCTCTTGGAGATAGATCCTTGGGGAACTTTGCAGGCTCCTTATATCTGCATATGGTCATTGAAGTATAGCCCTCTATTGAATAATTTGCTGAGATCAACCTGCTCCCCTGAGATGGAGATAAGACCCAGAAGAAAGAATCGACAGAATTCTAGCCCCTCTATTGGGAAAAACAATCCTGTAAGCAAATGCATGTTCAAAGCCTTTGCTCTGTGCCTGACACATCCTTACAGTTGAGAAAGACAACAGGACCAATAGAAACGCTGTTTTTCCTGCTGATTTGGAGCTTGGGCTCTAAAGTCACATTTCTGAATCTCCCAGAGGCTCAACTTCCTTGTATGCGAAAGGTGTATGAGGGCAATTATTTAGTATCTGCCCCAAAGGATTTCATAAGAATTAGATGAGATAAGGCAAGTAAATCACTTAAACACAGAACCTGGCCCATAGGAAGCACACAGTAAAAGTTGTTCTGAAATTATTATTAGCAACACCACTGTCATCGTTGATATGGACAGCATTGTTTGTTTAAGCTATGCTCTCTCCATGCTGTGTTCTCAAACAACATTCCAGGAGCATATGAAATAGAGTAGGGTGAGGTCGGAGAAAAGTCCTGCCAGGTCAACTTAGTCTGCTGGTTGGGGCGATTATTAAATTAATAATTTTGAATTCTATTCAGGCCTAGACTCTGTGAATGATGCAGAGAAGTTTTAAATGGAGTTTCTGCATTCAGTAAACTTAAATCTAATCCATGTTCGTAGATGAAGGGGGTTTTCTGTGTAGGAAACCTTAAGTCAATAGCTTTAAAGCACCTGAAGGGACACCAGGGCTGAGTAGAGTGAGAATTCAGGAGGGACTGGAGATCGAATTTGGCCCCTGCTACACACTTGAGTTTACCCTGAGGATCTAAGGATCAGCTGGAACCATGCCTTCGAGGGTCCCCACTAGGGTCCAGCACCTCTTGTGTATTCCTGTTGTGTTTTATTTTTTAATTCAGTTTTTATTTAGAAACATATACAGTGGGTTCCTTTCTTTGCCTAATATTCTCTGTCCATGGACAATTGAAACTGAATTGCCTGAGAACAGAGCAAGTCTGAGATAGAGCAGACTCCCTTATCCACAGGGGATATGTCCACAGACCCCCAGTGGATGACTAAAACCTCAGATAGTACTGAATCCTGCACATACTTTGTTTGTTTCCTATACATACACACCTTAAAGGAAACAGTTGGCAGCCTCTCTTTAGCATATCCTAATGCCAGTGTCACTGCTCTGGCACTTTGGGGCCATTATCAAGTAAAATAAGGGTGACTTGAACACAAGCAGTGTGGCACCATGACAGTTGATCTAATAACCAAGTCGGCTACTGAGTGACTAATGGGCAGAGGATATATACAGTGTGAAGATGCTGGACGAAATGATGATTCATGTACCAAACAGATTTCATCACACTCCTGACAATGGCACACAATTGAAAATTTATAAATTGTTTAGTTTGGGAATTTTCCAGTTAATATTTTTGGACTGCAGTTATTTGCAGATAACCTAAACCCTGTCAAGCGAAACCACAGATAAGTGGCGGGGCGGGGGTGTGGAGGAGCTACTCTAGAAGTTAGAAGCTTTGATAACTTTTAACATTATGGCCCTTTCTTCATCTACGTAAGCTCCAAGTAAATCCTTCTAAAAATAACTACTGAACACCTAGGGTGGTGAACACAATAAACTATGTGCCATATCTGGCAGGAGAGACCCCGGGATTTTCCATCAGAGAACCTTCATCCCAGGCAGAAAGGAGCTTCATGTACACAAAAGAATATGACATAAGACAGTAAATGTTAGTGACACCTGTGAAGAGCCAGCAAAACAGGACAGAGTTCAGAGCAGAGAAGGAAGTTATCTCTTGAAAGCCATCAAGAAGCTTCTGAATGGCGAGATTTTGTCTTAACGGGGTCTTAGAAGGTGCCAGTTAGGATCTGGACAAGTCTGAATGAGGACTCAAAAGGATGGTCCAAGTAGAAGGACTAGCAGAGCAGAGGCCTGAGGCCAAGATTTCATGGTGTCTATACAAGAAGAATATTAGGAAAACTACAAGGTGTCCACTAGAAATCTGTGCTTGGTAAAGACAAGCAAAAATATTACAAGAAATGTGTTGCATAGGAAACTTAATCTTGCTAATCTTTTTGGAAACAGTTCATTCCACCAAAAGAGGTGAATCAAGATTTGGGAATCTAATTAACCCTGGTTTTTATTTATGTTATGACTCAAACCCGTTTACCCCTCCGTTGCTCACTTGGCCAGAGCACACACATCTAAGGACAGTGGACAGCAGCGTCATAAAGGAGCATCGCGGCTGTGAGTCGTATTTTCAATTTTTATTAGCATTTCTTATTTGCCCACAGCCTGATTTCTTTTAGGCTTGACCTAATCTGCATGATTGAGTTAATCCAAGTGTGAAATGCAGTAGGGACCCGATTCAATGGGTGGCCAGAAAGGCAACATTATTAGGACATAAAAGAGATGGAGCAGGGCGCTGCCTCCCAACTCCAGGTGCAAATAGACTATAACAGGACTCTCAAACTGATCCGTAAAATGGAGACCACTCCAGGGGAATAAACTGTGTGCACTCAGCATCTGACATGCGTTTTACAAGACCTGTCTTCACAAAATATCTTTACAGGCTAGGTGTGATATTTGGGCTGGGCAGATATTCTACATGTGGCATCAAAAGGTCTCAGCCTAACTCCTCTAGCACCCCTTATAAAAGGAGCATTTTCAACATTTTATTTATTTTTAACCTTTTATTTAAGAATAATTTTAGATTTACAGAAAGGTATTACAGAGAGCCCTCATATTCCCTTCACCTACCTTCCCCTGGTGTTCACAACTTAAGTTACTTCGGCACATTTGTCAAAACTAAGAAATTAAAATTAACACAGTCCTATTAACTAAACTATAGATTTCATTCAGATTTCCCCAGTTTTTCCACTAATGTCACTTTATTCATTTTGAAAGAGAAATATCACCCCCTCCTCATTTGGGTAGTTATTGTTAATCAACAGAGAAAGTCTCTTGATTCTATTTTCAACCTGATGGCCCTGCTTGACCTTTGGGCTGATCGGGAGCAAAGCACACTTCCCACAATGCTGAACAAAGCATTGGAGCCCCCATGTGCACTTCCATCCCTCCCAGACTCTCAGCCTTTCCCAGAGCATTGAGAAGCCAGGGAGCCAACTCCAAGGAGCAGCTGTTAATCCACTAGCAAGCAGAGATCTTCAGACCCAAGAGAAAATCTGGAAGGACTAGCACAAGGACACTTGAAGGAATATCATTCTGTGGAAATCTTACCAACCAGCAGTTCTATAGATCTATAGGTTTATAGATTTTGACCTATAAGTTTAAATCAAGATATAAATGACATGGGATGTTTCATCCACTTTAACAATTTAAGAAAAAATGTACTTTGTTGTTGACTTAATTTTATAATGATATGTTGTCTCATCCTTGGAGACTGAATGTATATTAAAATACCAGCCGAGATTTAACCACACAGTATTTTATCAAGTGTACTAAAGATCCATATCATGGCCCAATATTTAGAAATCTTGTATATCACCATTTAAAAATTAAATGACTCGTTTTTATAATTTTTGTTTATTTTTTTCCCAATAACAAAATGAGAGAGAACATGTCACACAGATATCTGTAGAAACATTGTAAATAACGCACTGAGTATATAAATAGTTTTAGATTTTTATTTTCTAGTCAATTAAAAACCAAACTGGAGATAGTTTTATCTTTCTAACATTGAATTTTTGAGTACTAGTGATGTGGTTGTGTGCAACATAAGACATTCAGGAGACCGATGCAGATAATCTTAAGAGGTATTTACAGACTCAGTATTATTTTATGTTTCTTATTAATAACTCTTTTGCAACATCAACATTCTTTATCTTTCTCTTTCTAGCCAAAATGCCAAATATAAGTTTAAACTGTGCAATACGTGGCTAAGAAAAAAAATCAGTTAACCCTGCAAAGTGGTGAAAACCAGTCTGGAGTGAGACGTGTTCGGGCAGGTGACAAATCAGCTGGGTCATTAGCACACCCATACAACCCAGAGTTATCCCCAGGCATGCTCACTTCGTACCTGCGAGAAGACTCACAAACCATTTAAACAGAAAAGTATCCTTAGTTCTTGTATCTGTTAAATCCATTGAACAACATGATGCCCTGGGACACTTACACGTGTCAAGCCACAGGTGTTGGAAAGGCCCAGGAACAGGGACCTCAAGCTCTGGATGTTTGGGGACAGGGAAGAGAGGAGAGCAGAAGGAAAGAGGAATGGGTTGGATGTTCAATTTCTTGCTGTTGATGGCCTCCCTTCAATCTCATCATCTCTGACCTTCTTCTCTTCTATGCTTCCTGTATCTGAACATCCTTATTCCCCTGATTCACAAGACTTTCCTATCAAAGCTTTCAGACAGCTAGCTCCACTTGGGGAGAGACAGGTGGCCAGATAGGGAGAAAAAAGAGCAGAGAGAAACAAAGTGCTGAAGAAAAAAACTTACTATAGTCACTAGACTAGAAAAAAAAATGTATAACCTACTTACTCTGGTGGTAAAGCCATTAACGATCAGAATGGATGAACGCATTCTTTTGTTTGGGGTTTTTAGTGATATTCTATTTCTACTATTTCTTGCAAAAGCACATTTCTTAAAAACAGGATATTATTCTATGAGCCTATGTTATCTCAGATGTAAAATGAGAATAATAATTTCTGCCTTACCTACACCATAGAAATGTTGTTGGGGAGACACAAAAAGTATTTGGTAGCTGAAGTTACCACACAAAAATGTGCAGACAGCACAGTTCTCCCAAATCCATTTTACTTCAGAGGAAGCACAAAAACCAATCTCACTAGTAACACACTTGGGGGTGGGCTTGTGACTCAGCCCTCATGGGTGAGTCATGGTAGTGAGGGGAGGAAACTTCCAGAGAAGCTTCTGAGGAAAGATTCTTGCTCCTCAGATAGAGACATAGGAAAAATCAGTAACTTTCCTTTCCTCTAAACAATGTCATATCTGAGACATCACCTGGAATGGGAGCCGTTACTCACTACCAGCTGTGCCACTCCACTGAGAAGAGGTGGGGCAGACCTGGGACCTTAATGACAGTATTAATCTACTGAATCACCCAACTCTAAGCCCATCTTTCCCATGAATCTCCAAGTTTGGAAGGTAAAATATTTATTACTTATAGCCTGTTGGATTTGGGGTTTCTATTGTGATTGAAACCATCCTAACTGGTACAGAAGATCAGCAATGATCATGGTGGTGATAGTGATGAATATAGCATTCTAAAAAAAAAAAGTGCCAAGACAGTCAGAAGTCAGTATTAGAGGCATTAAGTAGAATTTGAACATGTAAACATTCATTATTAGTCAACACTTATTATGTATACACTCTGTATAAAGCTCTGTACAAACTACCAATGAAATTTTACACAGAAAGGTTTCCGGGAATGGTCTACATGTGATTTCTAGCTAAAAGACGTCGGCTCTGATTTCTCTTCTGGGAAATGGTACGAGCCTATGACTTCATGGTCCTTCTTGAATTTGGTTTTCTCTTTAATGTGAAACCATCTTGAAATCTCATTGAAGGGTAATAACACTTATGACTGGAGGAAGCTCTGAATTCAGCTGTGCCTCAGGAAAGATTTAGATGACTTCCGAAAATTGTGACATGCCACCCATGGCTTGTAAGACACTGCCAAAAGCACTTTAAGATGTACAATGTCTTTCTCATTTGAAAAAGAGTTTCTTTGCAGAACAACAAGTAATATAATTTCTCCTAAAAGATATTTTTAAATCCTTGAAATATTCTGTATGCACACAATCTTGCATCTAACTTATATGAAATATCTCTTCATCTTAGATTGCAATAAAAATTACATGTTTTGGGAAATGTAAGAGAATGAAACTAAAAGTCCTTCAGAAAATTCATCAATCTCTAAGATGCTGTTAAGAGTTCTTGTTGGATGTGTGGATGTGAAAACAACTACCTAGCAGAAAATATTGAGATTTGTCTCCTTATCTGGAAAGGGAAATACCAGAGACCTAGTCCAACTAAGGAGAAAGGGCCAAACCAGAAAGAGTAGTGGATATGACTGTTAAGAAAAAAGGAGAAGAAAAGGAAGGAATAGGAACCAGGACTTAGCTCGAGAGAGCGTCACATTTCAGGTTTTAGAAACATAATGAGATACATCTGACAAGGAGTTAATAGTTGACATTTATGAAGAGCTCATACAACTCAACAACAACAACAACAACAACAAAAACCCAATTAAAAAATGAGCAGAAAATCTGAATAGGTATTTCTCCAAAGAGGAAATACAGATGGGCAATAGACATATTAAAAGATGTTCAAGATCACTAATCATCAGAGAAATGCAAAGTAAAACCACAATGAAATATTACCTCACACCTGTCAGATTGGCTATCATCAATAAATCAAAAAATAGCAGGTATTGGCAAGGATGTAGAGAAAAGAGAACCCTCGTACACTGTTGGAATGGCAAATTGGTACAGCCACTAAAGAAAACAGTTTGGAGGTTCCTCAGAAAAATAAAACTATAACTACCTTTTGACTCAACAATTGCACTTCTGGGTATTTATCCAAAGAAAAACAAAACACTAGTTTATAAAGATCTATACACCCCCATGTTCATGGCAGCGCTATTCACAATAGCCAAGATACGGAAGCAACCTAAATGCCTATAAACAGATGATTGAATAAAGAAGTTATGGTGCATATATACAATAGAATAATACTGAGCTATTAAAAAATAAAATCTTATCATTCGCAATGACATGGATGGACCTAGAGGGCATTATGCTGAGTGAAATAAGTCAGACAGAAAAAGATAAGTACCATATTATTTCACTTATAGGCGAAGTCTAAGGGACGAAAGAAAGGAACAAACAAAATGAAAACAGACTCACAGATACAGGGAACAAACTTGTGATTGCCAGAGCGAGGGTGGATTGTGAGGCTGGGTGCAAATGGTGAAGGGAGGAAGACGTACAGATTAGTAATTACAAAACAGTCATGGGGATTTAGAGTATAGCATAGGTATGTTGTCAATATTATTGTAATGATTGTGTGTAGTGCCAGATGGGTGGAAATAACTTCATGGATTACATAAATGTGTAAATTTTTAAAGTTTATTAAAAGAAAAAAACCTAGATGAAGCATAAATGGATACTAGGATCCCTAGAACAAATCAAAAACTAAATGCAGGACACATTATCCAAGATGTCTCAAAAGAGACAAAAGGACTCATGTTTGGTCCAGGGAAATAGAGGCTCATAGGGTTAACCAAGTTACCTAGAAAAGGAAACAGGGAGGCCCAGCTAAGAAAAGGAAGAGGCTCTAAGATTGGTATCGATTTTACTTTAAACCAGTGTGGTGTTCTTGGACACCTAGGATATGGCCTTACTTACAGAGCCCAGGTCCAGCATGGCTTAGAGAAGGCGTTAAGTGCAGGAACGGGGTAAGTCTGGGGTGAGTCAGGGCTCTAAAAACGTAAAGCCTATGAATAGAAAGTTCCTGTCTCATTGTTTACTGGGATTAAACCATTTAAGGGATGATGAGGGTGCTGGAGTCAGATACCAGGAGAGCAAGATATCAGATCAAGGTTCACTGACAGAAAAGGTGCAGGCAGGGTCAAGGACTTGGGAGCCAAATCTCTGTGAGAAGAATCTTAAAACAAGATTTAGGGGAAAGCTCAAGTAATGGTCAGGGGCTCTAAGCAGAAAGAGCAGCTGCTGTGGACGCCTGTCTGCCGGAGGACCTCCTCTGAAAGGATGGCAGCTCAAGCTGACCAGTGCCTTTCATTCTTAAAGTCCTTGGCATTGGGAAGAACGGATACTGTTTTTGACCCCAAAATCCTTATGGCAAAGAATGTACATGGGATTGACCTATGAAAATCCTGATAAAAATGATATTATATGTCTGGATTCGGGCTGGAAATCTTCCCTCCAGATCCACCCCTCAGCCTTCTCGATCTGCTCAGTGACCAGGGAGGTTGATCTGTATGGGCTGCATTAATGGGCTCCATTGTCCTTTGGATTCTAGTTAGCTTAGCCATCAGAAGACACCAGCAGGAAGTCAGAAGGAGAGTAAAGAGTAAAGGAAGGGCATTTACTTCCTGTTTTCCCTCCTAAGTCACTGTCTTCTACAAAAGGCCCCAAGTCCCATCAGATGGTTCACTCCATTAAGCTAACTCACACTCATATCTTCTGTGAGCACCCCCTTCTCTCTCTCTTCCTCTCTCTCTCTCTCTCATTCACACACACACACACACACACACACACACACACACACACACAACCTGGCAAGTGCCCTCCTCTTTTCTCTATTTGAGCTCAGGTATGGTAAAGCTGTTGTTAATAGCTACAGATACTGTACCATGCCTTACTGCTTTTCTGAAACTTTGCCCACATCTTTGTAGAGAATTCCTCTATTAAGCTCTGCTCAGTTATCCAGTTCTGAATGTGCCCTGAGACAGGATTCTTACTGATACAAGGACTAAACTGACATTGTCAATTTTTTGTTGTTGTTTTTTTACTTGCAGGATGGATTTTTAAGAGAATTGGTAAAGCCATCTCTTCGCTTGTGATGAAAAAGAAAGGGCAAGACGACCCCATTGTAGGAGTCAGTGGGTGACCATGATTGAAGGCTGAGCAGAGAGCCAGGCCCCCTGCTTCCACACCATATCACAATGATAACAAGAAAAGTCAGCCTGGAGATAGGACAGCCCAGTCCAGAGACTGCCACAACCAGTATACACTCTGGTGACTAGGCAAGTCCATTCCTGCCCTAAAGCCCGGCTCAGTGGGACAGCAAGAGCCAGGCCACCAGAGCCCAGCTTTGCAGGAAGTGTGGGTAGAGCAGCTACAGTCTAAAGTGAACAGAAGGGATGATCTGTTGCTGCTTTTCCAGGACTCGTTGGACCTGTATAAGCTGCTCTTTGGCAAAGCTCTCTCCTTTTCTGGAAGGGATAGTCCCCCTGCTGCCAGCAATCAATTGCGTTTAGGAAATCAGCTCAGTGAAAAGGGACAGGAGGCCAGGACAAACATCCTCCCTTCACAACCTGCTTCATCTTTACATTATAGAATGTGTATTTCTGCAGGAGGCTGGCACACCCTGACTCCTGACATTCAACAAGACTCTTGGGTGCCTCCCTAG
The DNA here is from genome assembly GCA_028627145.1 of Eidolon dupreanum. Lineage (NCBI taxonomy): Eukaryota > Metazoa > Chordata > Mammalia > Chiroptera > Pteropodidae > Eidolon > Eidolon dupreanum. The sequence goes on along the minus strand of CM053515.1, from coordinate 46,328,098 downwards.
TGACTTTCAGAAGAAACCTCAGTGCTCTTCGATGAGCTCCATGACTCAGTGGTAAACATCCGTCAACAAACGCTCCCTTGCCTTTCTTATAAGCGACATACCAGAGATGGTTCTTCAGGCAATTTAGAGGTCGAGTCCAAAGAATCCAGTCCACTCTTCCTAACCTAAATTAGTCCATCTTTTTGGGTAGCCCAAATCCACCAGGTGACTGTAGGTATTATTTTAATTTATGCTGTATAGACAATTCTTTCTTTCATTCACTCATTAAACAGATATTTATGGTTCTCTACATACTGGAACTCTATCTGGTTATAAGAATAAATAAAGCCTTGGTCCCTCCCTGAAAGAGCTCCAACTCCATCCAGGAAACGGAAACATCAACAACTTCCTGGAACACAATGTTTCCAGGACCTAGGAGCCTGTGAACAAAGAGTAATGGAAGAACAGAAAAGGGGCCACTGATTCTGCTGTGGTATGAATGAGGCCAGCAAAGTCGAATGAGGCTCTCAGAAGTGGCAATATTTCAACCTGGTCCTGAAAGATAAATGAGATTTTACAAGGCAAAAAAAAAAAAAAAAATAAGGGAAGGACATTCCAGACCAAGGCAGTAGCAAGAACAAGGATATAAAGATGTACCTCGGTCAACCCCTTTTAGCCCTTCTCTTCCATACAAACTTCAAACATTGGAGGCCCATTGGAGGCCCATCGTCTATCTATCTTCTCTCATGCATTCTTGTGCATAGCTAATCTTATGCATTTAAATCTCTATGCTGGTATCTCCAGATACCAGATATCTGTGCTCTAGACTCATAGCCAACTGTTGACTTGACATTTCCATCTGGGTGATTGGCTGTCAATAAAGTGCTACACGGTTCTGAAGAAATCTGAGAGTCTTCTTTTGCTCCTCCCTCACCCCATTCAGTCTATCAGTGTGCTGCCAAAATCTACCTTAAATTTGTCTTCATTCCCATTGTCACTCTTTGTGTCTAAGCTACCTTCATATTTTGTCTGGACCACTGGAATAATCTGACAACTGGTTTCCCCAGTCTTATTCCATTCTCCATGTGCATTCAAGCTGATGTTTTAAAAGCATAATTATTTTACTCCCTGGCTTAAAAACCTTAAATGATTTCCCACTGCATTTAAAATAAAAGCCTACACTGTCCAACCTTTAAAGGGCTGCAGAATCTAGCCATGCCCACCTCCATCCAGTTCTTGTAACCCTTACAGGGCTCTTTCTGGATTCAGGGCCTCTGGGCTGTGTCTCTTCTTCCCAGAGCTTTGTAACCTACTCCCATACTTCATGTGTTAACTGAAATGTTTCCTCTTCAGAAGAGTTTTCCTTGACCATCTTGCCTCAGATGCTGCCCCCTCCACTTATTATTCATCGTACTCCCTTGTTGATTTCCAATTACAGAACTCACCACAACACAAGCACTGTATGGATTTTTAACTTAACACTTACCATGTGTCTCCCTCACTGGAATGCAGGTCCCTGGGGGGTGGAAACCCTGGCTGGCTTGTGCTCCATCCAATTCCTAGGGTCTGGCTCAGTGCCTTGCACAGAACAGTCTGTATATAAAAACCTATTACTCCTTCATTGTTGAACCTTTACCCTTTCCAAGAGCATCCTCCTGGAAATTCAATCCTGCACTAGTCCTGCACTGACTGATTGAGGCAAGAATGAGTTCCCTTCTGGACTGCAGATGTGGGGCTGACATCACAACATTTGAACTTCAAAACTTGTCGCCTTTACTCCCACTGTAGTAAAGTCCCAGTGCTGATGGGAACGTCTCCTGGATTTTGTTTTGTTAATTTTTCATCTAAATCAAAGCTTTGTCCCTCCTCTGCTCCACGTATTCCTCCCTATTTCCATAATGGCTCAGAACCTGGGCCGACATACCGCCTTGGTCATATATCCAGCATATTGGATCGAAGCACTTTTGATGAGAGATACAGAAGGCCAAAGGAGCTGGTGAGTTTGCATAAGGTTGCACCAGGCAACTAGAACTTCCTGTCTCCTGCTCTCACCCTGGCCCAGCCCAGTAGAAAAGGAGGGCAAAAATAAAGATGCAACATGAGCGGGGAAGACAACATAGTGACTATTAATATAATTATTTGCTTTCCTAACAAGACTTAGGTACAGCCTTCTGCTGGTTCCATTTCTACTCCCAAATTTTTTCGAATTTATTTTTAATTTTCAAGGTGATTGTAATGAGAAGACGGAGCTATCTATTTGCGAAATATGTAATTAAATACAGTGTTTAATGTAAGCTTTAGCTGGTATTCTCCTTTCTTCATTTATGTTGATTATAATCCATTTACTATATGTGTATACAGTGCAATTTACAGTGGTTCAACCTTTACTGATATACATTATATGCTGGGTAATAAGCATATTAGCCATGAGGGATCCAAAGATGAATTAGACACTCTATGCGTCTTGAAGGAAATTCAGGGGGCAGGCAAATATGTCAGTAATTAATTAAAACAGTGTGATGCCTGTAATGGTAGGAATGCATTCAAGAGAGGAAGCGGGGAGAACATTTTGCACATAAGAGAAATATAAATAATCTGTGGCCAGAGATCAGACTCTGGCAGTGTTAACCTAAAAATAAAAGGCCTTTCAAAGTGAGAGGCAACAAGCATTTATTTGAGATCAAAAAGAAGAGCTATTTGTGAAACACTGATTCAGGCAGATGTACAAACAATGTTCCCGTTAGGAGACAGAAACAAATGGTATTTATGAGAAAAGGAAAGGGAATAATTATATCAACAGAAGGAAAGTATTTCTGTTGGTGCAGGTAACACAGCAGAGTGATGTTAATTCTAAACAATGTTTTTAATTTTTAGTCTAGTGGTCATCAGTCTGATAGTCACAATATCTGCTTTCTTGTTATCTTTGCAAATAGTTTTTGAGACATAGTGTTACTTTAGGCCCTGTCTAAAGTTCATTTTGTCCTGTTTTAATATTCCAAAGCGTTGAGGCATACGACCTGCAAGGCAGTTCCTCTGTGATGGCAGCTCCAACTCCATTTTAAAGTGGCTGTGTTTATATTATTTTTATAGCAGTTTGTAAACATGGCCCCTGAATCCTTTGAGACATCTCCTATTGAGAGAGGAGATCTATGTCCTCTGCCCTTGAACCTGGGCTCTGTGACCACTTGACTGATATAGAAGACGAGGGAAGTGACACTGCCAGTTTCCAAGCCTTAAGGAACAGACAGCTTCCACTTCATGTCTCTGGGGTTGCTTGCTCCTGGAAGCTGACTCCATGCTTGGAGGAAGCCCAGAGTAGCCCACCTGGAGGGAACACCTAGTGCTGCCCTCAGACTTCATGGGGGAAGAGAGATGCTGACCAGTCTCTGCTGCTCCAGTCCCTCACTGCTCCAGCTTCAACCACTGTCTGACTGAGCCCCACTGGGCATTCTACTGCTGTCACTGAGAGTTTTCACATAGTTGCAGTCAGGAGGTAGCTGGGGCTGGAGTCATCTGAAGGCTTGACTGGTTCCAGATGCACCAACTGAAGCTGGGCTGGCTGACCTCTCTTCTTCTCTGTACTCTAGGGACCTTTCCTTTGGCTACCTTTGCCTTCCTCCAGGCTGGTGGTGGTGTCAAGGTAGCTGGACTTTTTACAGGGCAGCTGTCTTCTCCCAGAGTGGGCATTCCAAGAGAACAAGACAGAAGCTGGAAGTCTTGCTGTCATCCCGGACTCAGCACCAAAGGAACAACATGGGGCATAACTACCAGAAGACATGCAATTGTGGGGACATCTTTGAAGAACACGTGCTGGCTTAGATATTATCCTATAGATAATGAGGAGTCATTGAGGCTTTTAAGCAGGAGAGGGATTTGATCTGGATTTTATTTAAAGCACTTATCTGAGACTGAGTGAACTAGATCTGGAGGGAATGACCTCTTTCCTTTCTGTGATACCAAGGATATATGGGCAGGTTTGGAGACCTTGAAAGTGCCTGGAGAAGGTGCAAGGCTAGATGCCCTGAGACCCTAAAGCAGAAAACTCTGCTCATATAAATAGGGCATTCAGAGTCCCTGGCTAGAGAAGTTTCAACAGGATGACATTCTCTCTACCAAAGCGCAATGTAACCTCTTCATGTCCCAGAGGAAGCAGAGAAATGGATAACAGTGGGAAACAATGTGGGATGTGAACCTAGCTACATAAAATGTGAAACGTAGGTCTTGGTCCTCTTTGTTGTAGGATAATGTGGACTTGGTAACGGTGAGGGCAGGGGAGTGAACTGAAGACTAAAACCAAAGAACCATTGTGAACCTCATTTCATGGTGAGTTTGCATCTCATCCCCATGCCAACCTGGTCTGTTTTGCCTTTGACAAAGGAGGTGGCGGTCCAATGGGAACCCTGGTGTATGAGGGTAGATGCTGGGGCAGGGGAGGGCTGCAGCCGAGAGCACTGCTGTGTCTTCTAAGCTGAGGAAACTGGACTGTCACTCACTCAAGATCACTCAGCTTGTAAATATTGGAGCCAGAAACCATGACTTTCTGACCCATATCTGTGCTATGGACTACATGGTTTTTACAAGCTCCTTTTCAGCATTTTGTTGTCAGAGTGTTTACAAATGAATAAAAGAATTTTATAGCAGTCCCCTGAGTTCTCTGGCATAACTTTGGCCACAGGAAATGAATAAATGCCTTCTGAAAGGTAACCTAGGGCTTGGAGCTACAGTCACTCAAACCCAAAGCTTAAAATTATTTTATATTATCAGCACCTTTAGGAAAAGAAATCTCTCTATATTCATACTAATAAATTCTTAGAAGTGTCCAGCTGAAAAAATTGGTAAATGCAACTTTTCTGGCTTCTATTTCTATCATTTCTATAGTGCTTCTTTTACTGTACTTTTTCAGCCTATTAAAAATAAAGCAAAGTTTGGCAGGACCAGAAGAGTCAGCCAGCACCAACTGCTCTAGGCTGCACTGTGGCTTCCTCGTTATGGAAGTGACAAGTTTCCGTCTCAGAAATACCAAGTCCTGATCAAAGTAGTCCGGGCTGAAACCCAAAGCCCTCAAACATCAGTTACTCCAAGCGGCTTCTCCATACTTTACGTGCCACTCAGTGTCTAGCCAGGAGGTGGAAACCACATCAGCTATTTTAACAGAGATAATTTAACACAAAGAGCTATTAACTAGATATTAAGGAGCTAATAAAGTAAAAAGGGAACATTAAGATATCATAGAGGTAGCAAGTTTGGGAAGTATCTCCCTCCCCCAGGATTGGAGATTGAGATTATTTAAATGTAGGAGCTTGAAGAAGAGACCCCCACAGAGCTGGGACCCAGACTTTTGGGAAGGGAGTTCGGGCCCGCAGGTGCCGGAGTCTCTGATGGGGTGAGATGAAACTGGTTCTGTGAGTGTGGGAAAACTACAAACTAGATTCAATAGCTACTACCTGAATGAACTGCTGCTGTGTGAGTGACAAGATGAGGCCAGGGTAACACTACAGAAACAAATAGCAAATGGGAAGGAACCAGCAGCCTCTTCCACCTCCAAAGCAGACCACCTCCATCTAGTACCCCATATTGGCTACTGGGGAAACAGCTGATTTTGAGAGGAGTGGGTCAAGAGATATTAGCTTAATAACTGGCACATTTAATAAGACTTTGAAAATAAAGTTGACACCAGAAACAAACAAACAAAAAAATCATAACACTAAAGACACTCATTTGGGAAAATGCTTTGAATTTAACCACTTGGTGTTTATATTAAGCCATTGCTTTTGTGCTAGAAGGGGGAAAAAAAGTGTTATGTTATTATTGGAAAGCCTGCATTCAAGTAATGCAAATCTATCTTCAAGTTCATTTAACAAAGTGACATTTAAATTACTAAGAAGAATGGAATAAACTCTATGTTATTTGCACTCTCCCAATACACTGGGATGAAATTGTCCTGGGATCAGCAACTGATTAAGCTGATTATATACCTCATATGTGTAGGATGTGGTTTTCAACCGGCCACAATCAAAATACAATTTACTTCTCTTAGTATAATAATGTCGATGCTATAAAAGGCATTTCTTGGTGAGTGTTTGTATTTACATTTTCCCTACTACTGTAGAGCAGGGTATTTCAACAGCCTCCCTCTGTCTCTCCACGTTCTTACTGTGGAATTTCGGGGACTTCTCTGGTTGCTATTGTAAGGCGGCCCTGGTGCATGATGGGAAGGCTGCTGGGACACCACACAACACACGCTAGTCTGGAAAATGGTAGTAAAAGGTGGGTGGTTCTTGAAAAGGTGTTGACTATAAAGGTGTAGACCATATGGGCAGCTCAAACAGAGCAAAGTGTAAATGGAAATAAGAAGCAAAGAGAAGGCCCCCCGTGTGCATCTGTTGTCAAGGGAACGTGGGCATGAGAGCAGGATCCCCAATGGAGAGCAGACCATCAGAAAAGAAGGAAACTGTGCTCACTTCCATTTGGATGCCTGGTCTAACGCCTATCATCTCTTCTCTAACTAGCATGGTGGTGATTGATGTACTGCGTACCTCCTATGATCACCCAGCAGAAATGCTTCAGGGGGTTACAAGCTGTGGGACAACTCTTATGATTTGCTTTTAGTCAGTCCCAGAGGACCACATGTGTACTCTTAAGCCTCTCCATCTCCATTGCCACAACCCAGTCCATGTGTCACCATTCTTACCTATTGTGTCATCCAATTCTTGTCCCTTTCAATTATTCTTCATAAAGTTGCCAGAGTGAGCTTTTAGAAACTCAAATTGGAGCACATCCCTCCCTTATTTAAAAGCTTTCAGAAATTTCTGTTTTGCTTAGACTAAAAAATTAAAAAAAAAATAGCAGAACTTACAAGGCCTCTCATGATTTCATCCCTGTTTAACCCAATGACCATTCAGTACCATTATCCTTCCTCCCCACTGTTCTAGCTACCTGTGGGTTGCTCTGACCCACTCCCATGTCTCTGAAATGTCCTTCCTTCCATGTCTTGCACATGTAACTCTTACTCATTCTTTATCTTTGAGCTCAGAAGTCTCTTCCTTAGAAAAGCTCCCCATGTCCCACTATTTCCACAATTTAGAGAAGGTCCCCACCTTGTTCATTTTCTTCCTGATCCTAATAATAACTCATAATCCAAGTGCATTCTCTGCTAGAAGTTAAGTCCCAAGAAGGTAAGGATTTTTTCTTTTTGAAAATAATTGTTTTATTTCTGGTACCTATCATAGGGCCTGACATACAATAAGTACTCAATAAATAGCTGCTAAATGAATTATTGGTACAGTAGCATTTTGCCTGACACTACTGAGCTCAAAAGCTATTGCCATTCTCTGACATGGAGAAAGCCAAGTTTATCCCTTTGGGCCTAATCTATTGGTATCTTTTCAATCCAGCTTTCCCTCTTGGGCATCTTCGCTGCCTTTGCTTTCCTCATCACCTACTGTCCAAAATCATACTAATTTATTCTCTGCTTCAGATAAGCTTTGCACTTAGGACCCTAAACTAAGTGCCAGACCTGCACTTCCACATTCAAAAATTTATTAGGATGATTTGCTCAATTAACAGCTCAGTCATTTGGTCTCCACCCTTTAACATCACTGTGAAAATCCCTAAACTGAGAGTTGTCCTTTAACTGGGGTTCCTCGACACTATTTCTGCAAATAAAGACGAAATCTTTTTTTTTTTTTAATTAAGTTATTTTTCTTTTTCAAACTCCAGAGCAACCTCATGGAGTCAAGAAAAATTTTACTTTCCATTACATAGGAGGTCTGTGGGTGGTGCCTGAACCCAGTCAGCCAGATGTTTGTTGCAGGACAGGGATTTTGTCTCAAAATTGATAAAAGCTTAGCCATTTTAAGATAGAGCCTGGATTCACTCTTTCAAAATGCCAGACACAATTCTGATAAATAAACAGCCCCGGCTGCTGCCATCTGGGGCATGCTTTCCAGTGGACGATAGGATAAGAGGCAGGGTTTCCCTTTTCCAGGGACTTGGTGAAAATGGAAATTCTGATTTTCAGCAAGGACTTGACCTCATTGTTAAAATTTCCTAAAATATGCCCAAATATTTTAAAATTCAGGGCTGTATGCTTTATGTCATGAATATTTCACTTCTTATTTTTAAATATTCTAGTTAACATAGGTGCTGTGACGAATGTTTTACCCCAGATAAGGAATGATTACATTTGCATGCACATGCAGAAAGAAAATCCACCCAAGAGAGCCTTTATTACATTAATAACATTAACAATCTTTCTAGTTCCATGGGTAAACGGCAGGATGACTAAACTTCCAAAAAGAAGAGTTTAAGGTGTATAAGTTCAAGGTTTTATAAATGAATGGCTAAGGCAGAAGTAACACTTCAGTATTAGCTACTACTAAACTAGTAATAATCTCTTCATTAGAATCGGATGTGCTTTCCTCTGCTGACTACAATCCGATTCTAACTGCTCAAATGGAATGCAATCCAGTATTCACAGTGTTATGAGCAAGCCTCTCTGTGAGAAATCCATTGGTATGACTGCTGTGGCCCCGAATCCTAAATGTAGCAAGGACAATAACAGAATTCGTCAGACCTAAAAACAGAGAAAATATGCCATTCCTTTGAAGCCACTGTAAAATGGAAATGTTTGATACAGCAGTGTCAAAAAGGCTTGGGACCACTATGCTGTGCACCTGAAACTAATGTAAAATAATATTGAATGGCAACTGTAATTGAAAATTAAAAATAATTTTAAAAAAGAAAAGATAAGGTCTGGGTGTGTTAACTGTGACTACTGTAAGTGGTCTGGCTTTTTTTTTTTTTTTATAGTTTAAATACTTAAAAAAAGAGTTATAGAATTTGAATGGGACAATCACACTTGGAACTTCCATAAGCCCCTTTCTTTCAAAGCCTTTTGCTCTTTTTACGCTATTGTGAGCCCCAGTTAGCAAACATGAGCAGAGAGAAAAACAGGCCATCCCAGGTCACCTGGCCATCAGTGATGTTGGAGGCACAACCATAGCTCTTTGGCTTTAAGCAAACTGCCCTCCCCAATTTCACTACATTCAGGGAGAAAAAAAGGGGGCATTTCAAAACTGAGCCCAGGAGAGGCCTGGTTAATTCCACATTCTGCAATTTAAGAGAATTTTTTAAAGATTTGATTTTTGTATTAGAATTCTTGATTTAAAGAGGTACTTCAAGAAGTAATCAACTGTTTCACTGTCAAATTGAGATAATGGCTACTTCTCAGCTTATATAAACTCAAATAATATTCATATCTTGGCCTAAGTACAGGAGAATGAAGCATTTTAGAACATTCTGATGGGGAAAGGGTCTTTACAGCTACAAACTCCCAAGACCCACTGATCAAGAGAGGACACATACTGATCAAGGAGATGAGATAAGAGGCAAATTTTATCGACATCAGTTTATTTCTGAGTAGTCTATAAATGAGAACGAGAAAAGGAGAATAAGTAAAAGGAAGCAAGAGCTGCGGGGAGGGGTTGTGTGTGGGGCTGGGGAGAGAGAGAGAAAGAAGGAGAATAAGAAAGAATAAGGGATGTAAAAAAAAAAGAACAGCTTACTGGTGTCAAATATAAACATGTCTTTCCTGTTCAGAAACCTCCAGGTTAATTTAGCCAATTTACTCAATTTTAAAAATTTATTTAAAAATACTTTTGTCAGTATGTTTCCTTTACTGGTGATTTAATTTTCTACTTATTTCTAAAATATGTCCGAATTTTGAGACCAAGAGTTTGGGCCCTTATGATGCGTCCTCATTCCCTGAAAGCTGGCCCCCTGGGACAGAGCCAGACCACCCTGGCAAACTGCCAGGGCCTTAAGAGGCCCTCTGCTACCAGCACTGCCACTAGTGCTTTTGTTAAGTCAAAATTAAAGAAAAAAATATTTCTTTTGTCTTGGCTAAAATGTCATTTAGGTTTGTTTCCTCTGGGAAGGACATAGTTTCCATGCAAATGAGCAGAATGTCTCACAATGATGGACTCACACCACTGGTGTCTGACAGCTGCTGAGATAAGAGGGACGCCATTCACATGGTGACAGCCAGGATGGTTTATAGAAGTTACACAGGTCAGGCTGACTGTGAAAGGGTTATAACCCAAAACAAGCAGCAATCCGTATGTAACCTGAATGACGGCAAGTCTTCTAGCCCACTACATATTTATCTCCTTTAATGTGTAGATAAAATGACTGGAACTCCCATCATATATATTGTGTCCACAGATTCTGCAGGGAGGGGGAGGAGTCCAGATTTCCACTTGCATTTCAGTTCTCAAGCCTTCCCACTAGCTCATACTTTGTGTCTCAGAAACTCCCTCAGGGTCTCTTTCCTCATAGATGCAGACCTCTTTCCCCTTTACTCTCCAAAACTAGTTTATGTAATATTCCCTGCTTAAGATCTGGGACCACCTAAGGGTGTATTGCATTGCAGGATGGAATAGTAAACAAGGACAGAACAGTGTTCCTGCCAGCAAGAAAGGGAGACAGGATATACACGGATGCAAAGGCTAACACATTGAAAAGATACATCTGTGCAAATGATAGATACAGAATACCTGTATTTTTTCATTTGTACATTCAAAAACAATCATGGAGTACCATTATTTACCAGGCTATGGGAGATTGGAAGAGACACAATATCAGAAAATTTGTAGCAAAATCATTCTTTCTATTAACAGTCACAATGACCAGGTGATTTTAACACATTTTAGTTGGCATTTGCACAATTTCTGTAATAAGATCCACGTTTGCTTCTCTTGAAGGGTTTGAAGAGGTGTTTTTTTCTGAGAACGTCTATGAGTGATTGCTAATTCAGTCGGGTTTCTTTTCTTGAAATATTTAATTTCTGATAGAAAAAAAACAGTGGTATAATATTTATCAGTACGCATAGTATCATAAATATGTCCCACTGTCAGCCACCTGAACCATCCTGCACAAGTAATGGGACACAGTGGAGAAGGAGTCAAGTGGGCCAATTTGCAATCTCTATTCTTTCACTTACCAGCTATGTGACTTTGGGCAAATCTGATCTTGTGGATTCTTCTGTAACATATGGGAAGAGAAACACCATTGCATTATAAGAACATCTTAAACATATGTAAATTTCACAGTTAAAAATGCTGTCACGATATTTAGACCGCTAGATTTGTTCAAACCCTTGTTCCTCCCAACTACAGATAATACATTAGAAAGTGCTTTGTTAATTTTCAGGTACATTAAACTCTCAAGGAGTTCTTCTAAAATAAAGAGAATAACTCATTTAATTTAATAATGATGTACTATGCTGCATTTGTATAACTAAGTTCTCAGAATGTACACACATGGGCTTCAATCACTGCGCTCATGACAGCCTGCCCACCCTGCCTCCACACACGAGATACATAACAGTGCTTTACGTTCATTTGTAAATTTCTTCCCAGATTTTAAAGTGTTTTTACCTTTCCCAACATTAGTTTATAAAACATGCTTATAAAAGAGCAGCCATTTTTCTTCTTTATACTTTGCAGCCTGAAAACAGAAGAGTGATGGGAGTTCCTTGAAATCTCTGATCGAATTATTGGCACAGGCAGAAGAGAGAAAACAAACTAAACAAACAAAAATTCCACCAGAACACATGGCCTCCAACCCTAATAACATCATTGAAATTCCATTCGGAACTCAAATTAACATAAAATTAAGAATTCTATACTTACAGAGAGCTTTGAAAAATTAAGACACATTTCTTACTTGATTAAAAAATTTCCTAAACGCAAAGAATTGTATGAAATGTTTCGGCTCATTTTTCATTCGGTGAGTAACAAGAGTGGAAGGATGACAAATTGATAAAATCAAGCCGTAGACTCAAAAATAAGACTTATCGTGCCTTTCAGGCTCTTTAAAAACACTGCATGTGCCCCTTTAGTTACTCTTCCACACCTGGGTGAGCAAAGCTTAATGCAAATAACCACCTTTCTTTCTGATGAAAATAGTGTTTACTTTACATTTCAAGCTGTAGCATAATATGTTGGTTATATTTACAGCAATAATCATTCTAGAAATTTTGACTTAAATTTTTTAGCATTGGAAACGTGTTCAAGAGCACAGTTACATACTTACTGCTCATTTGCATGAGGAAAGGTTATCACTTTAGTCAAAGGAAATGGATGCTTTTGATCACTGATCCCTTTACTCATATATTAATTGAGTGCCTACTATGTGTTCTAGGCATTAAGGATCCTGCGGTTGGGGGCGGGGTGGGAATCATATGCATTTACAAATCTCATGTCCTATGTTCTAGCTAAGAGAGACAGGTGATAAAATAAATATGTAATAAGAAGGTAATAAGTGCTTTGGGATAAAATGAAGTGAAGAAGGAGGAGAAGAGCTGGGGGTTACACTTTAAATAGTGTGGTCAAGGAAAGTCTCATTGAGAAGAGTCCTTTTGAAAATATTCCTGAGGAAGAAAGAGGCCATATACATATCTAGGGGCCAAGTCTTGAACATCTGGGGCAAGAGAGACCCAGTAAGAGGGAGGAGCAAGGCTCTAAGTGAGAGCATATTTGGCATATTTGTGAAATAGCAAAAAAGAATGAACGTGGCTGGAGAGGCAAGTGCAGTTTGATAAGGGTTGAGTTGGGGGTGAGCAGTTCCCATAAGGCCTCTGTAGATGACTGTGAAGACTTCCCATTCACTCTAAGTGAGGCGGAAATCATTGGAAGATTTTGAGCTAAAGAGATGACGTGATCCTACCAACACTTTAAGACAGCAGGAGCGGAAGTGGGGAGGTCACTTGGGAGGTTATTGCAACAACCTAGGTGAGATAAGTGAGTGGCCTGAACCAGGTTGGGAGCAGTGAAGGTGATGAGACATAAGTCAATTCTAGAAATATTTTTAAGGGAGACTAAACAGAATTGGATGTGAGACAAGGAGAAGTCAAGGATGACTCCAGAGTTTTGGTCTGAATGCTGGAAAGGCAAGGAAGATGGAACTGGAGCAGGACTGGGGAGCGGGCCAAAATCACTGGTCGTTTGGGTGTATGGTAAGTTAGAGACACTCAGGTGGAAAGGCCAAGTAGGCAGCTGGATTTGCCAGTCTGTATTTCAGAGGGGATGTTCAGAGCTGGAGATTTAAATTTGAAATGTGAAGCCTTACAACTGCATGAGATTATCAAGGGAAGTAAGTGCAGGTTGAAAAGCATAGAGGTCCCAGGACTGTGAACACTCTAACATGAAGATGCATGGAAATGAGGAGGAACTGGCAAAAGTAGGAGGGAATCCAGGAACATGTGGTGAGCTGAAAGCAAAATGAAGGAAATGTTTCAAGGATGAGAAGATCGGCTGTGACAGATGCTGCTACTTGTAACAAAGAAGATAATCACTGAAAATCAATCATGCATTTAGCCAGGTGGTAGTCACTCTTGGCCTTGCCATCCTAATGGATTTAAGGAGAAGAGCATTCGGCAAATTATACTTATGAAAGAGAGCAGAACTATGGCGCAGTGGCTCAGAGGGAAGTGGGGCCGAGGAAAGGGACTGTACATATAATACTGCCTACGTTAGGCCTCTTTGAGAACTTAGAGTTCAGTAAGATATTCTGACACAAGTGGAACCAAGGAATTGATGTCCTAAGAACATTTTTCAAATACAGACTTTATTTGTTAGAGCAGTTTTAGGTTCAGAACGAAATTGGCAGGAAGCACAGAATTTCCCCCATACCTGTGCCCCCCACCACGCATGCACAGCCTCCCACTGCTCACATCCAGCACTCGTAGTACATTTTTACAGCCAGTGAACCCACACTGTCATGTCATTACCACCCAAAGTCTATAGTCTATGTTGGGGTTTGCCCTTCTTGTTGTACATTCCATGGGATTTTGAAATCATACAAACATTTTAAGAAATGTAAAATAAGTTGATATGATAAGAACACTTAACAGGAGGTCTACCCTCTCAACAAAATTTTAAGTGCACAACACAGTATTGTTAACTACAGGCGCTGTGCCATGCAGAAGATCCCTAGTATGTCTTCGTCCTGTGTGACTGAACCTGTATATACTGTACAGTTTCCCATTTCTCTTCCTCGCGGTCCCAGCAACCACCATTTTACTCTTTTTCTGTGAGTTTGATTATTATCCAAAAAACAAAAGATAACAAGTTTTGGTGAGAAGGCGGAGAAATTGAAATCCCTGTCACTGTTGGTGGGAATGTAAAATGGTGCTGCCACTGTGGAAAAGAGTATGGAGAGCTCTCAAAAAATTAAATATAACTAACATACGATCCCCCAATCCCACATCTGGGTATATATATCCCCCCAAATGAAATCAGGATCGCAAAGAGATTTTAGCACTCCTATATTTACATACCTTGTCACTAATTATCAACAACAACCTGTGTAGTCCAGGCTATTGTCCTGATTATTCAGATGCTGAGACTGAGGCTCAAGGAGAATTGTAACCAAATGGCTAGAAAGAGGCCATGGTAGACTCTGAACCAAATTATTGGTGTCTGACAGCAAAACCCATGTTTCTTCCTTTGCACCTCAATAACTTACACACACACACACACACACACACACACACACACACACACACACACACACACCAGAAACAAGTAACTTCATTACTCACAAAAAATCTTCCTGGGAAAAAAGAAAACTCATGCATCTAAAGAATATTATGTTACTCAAAGGAAAATAGGTGAAAATATCAGTCTGTATCATTGAATGCATTCTCTTCTTTCCAGAAAATATAAGACAGCTCTAAGGAAGTCCCAGACACAGTGGTGTCCAAGAGGACATGTTCAAATACTTTATGAACTCAGCTGGGAAGATTGTAGGTATTTGAACAGTTCCCTACTAAGATTTCTATGAAATGTTACTATGTTGTGGCCAAATGAACAAAGTACACGCTATCCTTTTTGTTTTAACAATTTTCACAATTCCAGTCACTTACCCAGAGAAACAAGAATAAATAACATTCAGTAGAGTACCAAAATCTGGATGGAATGGATCAAGTTTTCATCATCATATTACACCACATTAAATTGCTATTTTAGCAATAATGTCAGTGATTATATATTGGCTACATACCTAAATGTTGGTTTGCATCTATCATTTAAATACATACCATACTAAATAGTATCATTGTGCAAAAGCCAAGAAGTATTCAGTGGTTGGTGTTTTTTCTCTTCCAGAGACACAAAGAAGCTTATTCTGTTCTCCAGTATCCAGGTGTGACCTTGGAAAATACCTTGAAAATTCCACCCATGCATTTGCTTGGGAAATTAACTGATTTATTAAGTTATAAAAATATACTGGCTTTTCCATCTGAGTGAGTGAATGAAAATGGGTAGAAATGTATCATTTCTAGCTGATAAGTTTATATTGAAACCTCGAAAACATTTCCAAATAAACAGCCCTAAATAGGCTAATAAACTAAAATGTTTGTTATACTTATTCATTTGTATTTAACCTTCACTTGTACATATGAAAATTAGATTAAGACTAATCTTTTCATGACATTTGGAACTTGTCTTTTCAAAAAGTCACTTGCTATAAATGCAAGGTCAGGAAAACTCAAATTTCTTAAACTTAAATGCAATGAGTTTACGGCAACAAAAGAATTTACAAAAACATGAGTGGGAGATGGTAATCATGCTAAGTACACCTTCTCTACATACACTGAGTGTCAGACAAATGAGAAATATTACATAGCATCTGCATACAATATCAAGAGTTGAACTTGAACTTCATTGCAAAATGGCCTTGATAACACCTGGGGCTGTTTACAGAAAGCCTATTTCAATTCTCCTGAGCCCAAATTAAACAATCTTAGATGTGGTACTTACAAGGAAACAAAAGGTCTATTTGTTTTATATCCTGAACCAAAAAGAAAAGATATGAGTGGCACTAATTACCATCTTTCTATTCTCACTCTCCTGGTCCGAAGCAGCACTGTCTCATTAACTAGGCACTCTTACTCACGATGGATGTTAAGTGGTCAAAGACAGGGGCTTAATAACTTCTCGTATAGACTAGCTAGGCTGCTGCTGGTCCCCTAGTTTCTGTTACTTGGCTTCTTCTTGGGGTAGTTGAGAAGAAAGCATCTAGATTAAGGCATTGTGAAAAATTACTAAATGTAGCCACAAATTATTTGTAACTCCAGTTGTCAAGAAGTGGAGTTTATTCCCTACCTGTTAAATTTGGGATGCTTAAGACCTACTTTGAACAACAGACTGCAGTGGAAGTGAGGTTGTGTGTTTCAAAGCCCAGTTTTCAAAAGACCCTGCTGCCGCTTCTCTTGCTGCTGGGAACCCCTCTGCCACCATGTAGACAAGCCCAGGCTGGCCTGCTGATCAACGAAACACCCTGTGGAGAGAGGTTCTAGCATCACAGCTGTCCCAGCCTTCCCTGATGAGGCCCCAGACATGTGAGTAAGCCTGGCCAAGAAAAGCCAAGCTGAGAACAGACCAGAAAGGCCCCCCAATGAGTGCAGTCCAAATTGCCTAAATGTGGGGTATTTGTTACACAGCAATAGATAATTGTTATAAGCACTAGATGAAAAAGCAACTATGCTCAATACAGCCCTCTTATGATTCCTTCTCCTCTCTCCTTTCCATTGAGGGGATGTTGTTTCTTTCTTTCTTTTTTTAAATTAAATGTGTTGAGGTAACATTGGTTAATAACATTATATAAGTTTCAGGTGTACAATTTTATAATATATCATCTGTATATTTCATGGCATACTCACCACCATCCAAAGTTTAGTTTCTTTTCGTCACCATATATTTGACCCCCTTTACCTTCTTCATCCTCCCTCTAACTCCCTTCCCCTTTTGAAACCACAGTATTGTTGTCTGTATCTATAAGTCTTTTCATTTGTTTGTCATTTCAATTTTACGTCCCACAAAAGAGTAAAATCATATGGTTCTCAACTTCCTCCTTCCTCCGTCTGACTTATTTCACTTAGCATGATACTCTCAAGATTCAACTATGTGTTGCAAATGGCAGTATTTCATCTTTTCTTATGGTTGAGTAGTATTTCATTTTATATGTGTATATATATATATTTTATATTTTATATATATATATACATATATATACATACACACACACACATACACACATATATACATCTCTCTCTCTCTCTCTCTCTATATATATATATATATATATATATCTCACATCTTCCTTATTCAATCATCCACTGAAGGACACTTAGGTTGTTTCCATGTCTTAGCCACTGTGAGTAGTGCTGCAATGTTTTTAAATCTTTTGAGTAGATACCTAAAAGAGGAATTGCTGAGTCATATGGTAATTCAATTCTTAATTTTGTGAGGAACCTCAATACAAGGCATGCTGGCCAACAAAAAAATTAACTCTAGTCTATTGTACACTTTTAACCAAAAGAAAAGTATTCTTCTGAGTTGAAAGTACTACAAATTAAGGTCCTCGGTGACAATAATCTCCAAAGAATCAATGAAAATACCCCACAAAACAAAGACTGAATTTTAAAACTCTTCCAGGATCAGAGAGCATAACACTGTCCTAGGAAAGTACCAGGAAGGCTTTTCTCCTCCCTCACCACTCTCCTGCTTCTACTCCATTCTGCTTTGATGAGCAAGTGGGGGATGGAGCTGAGGCGAGAAAGAAAGGATCATGGTCCATTTCCTTGGCCCCCTGTAGAAGACAGTAGCTAGGTGGGGGAGCACTTTTCAATTAATTCAAGTTTAAATACGATTATTGTAGATAGGTGGCGCATCGGAGGGATCTAATCCTTAACTTGAAGCTACTACACCTCTATTTTCCAGTAGAAGGCCAGGATTAGTGCAAGGCATAACTAGACACAGTTTTGGTATTGCATTTGAAAGGGAAAAACTGGTGTGCTAACCACTTTGACTCAACTTTTGGTTTTGGTGTCCTAAAAATGCAACTAAAAAAGAATCCAATAATCACCTGTCTCAGAGATGGCAAATTATTTCTGAGCTTAGTGGTTTCTAAAATGTTCCTAGGAGCTTCTGTTTTCATATGCCCCATCAGTCTTACATGTTAGAGAATGAAGCAGTAAGAAGAAGGAGAAGATATTATGGATGACACCCAAAAGAGTCTGCTTGTAGTAACAGTCATGGATTGGTATTGATAATATAACTTATGAGACACATGGGCTTCCCTCAGCACCAAATTTACTTACTTTTTGTAAGTAAATCACAGACTTAAATGTAAAATGCAAAACTATAAAATTTGAGAAAAAAATATAGAAAAAAAATGTTCAAGTTTTATATTTGACACCAAAACTGTGATCTACAAAAGAAAAATTTAATATATGAGACCTCAACAAAATTAAAAACATATGCTCTGTGAAAGATCCTATTAAGAGGATGCAAAAACAAGCTATATAGTAAAAGAAAATATTTGAAAACCACATATCCAACAAAGGGCTTATTTCTGGAATATATAAAGGACTAAGAGTGGTGGCTGCCTCCTGTAGTTGCTATTTCTAGATTAAGCCAGTTGTCTCTTTCTCCATTTTTTATCTTCTAGCATCTGCTTAATCAAGTCCTTATATTAAATTCACTCTGTTAAAATATATGGTGGAATTCTGTTTCCCCATGGAACCCTGATATAAAATCACCATCCTCAGAGGTAACACACGCCAAGGGCAAAATTAATAATTCTTGGGAGCTAGTTGATGGAACATCCTGGGCTTTAGTTTTATGTCAAGCTTCCAGAAGCAGGCAAAGTAATAGGTGAAATAAGAGCAAGGGAGGAGGTTCAGCCTTTTGAATTGACTGCAGTGCTGATATCCCTGGTCCAGGGAGAAGTCACAACTAAGAAAATACTCATACAGGTTCTGTTGCAGGAATTCTTGCCAACCTGGAGCATAACTCTTTCTGCTCTCTGACATACACCTTCCATAAGTAACTGGTCCAGGAAGAGCTTGTCTCATTCAAAGGGGAGCAATTTTCCAAAATTAACCTGACATGTTATATGTAGATATATACTATGCCCAATACGAGAAAACAACAGCGTAAGAATGAATAAGCAAAAATCTAAGAAAAACATTAGCATATACAGTCAAGCAGTACATTTTTAAATGATATAACTAAATAAAATTTATTTTTGATTGATGAGATGCTTTGGCATTAAAAAACTAAAAGTGTTACATTAATAAACCAAAAATAAAAGTCAAATAACTAAAGGTGATTGTGTTTTTTCAATAGATACCAAATATTTTCTAAAATTCTGTACCCACTTTTAAAAGTGTTTAATAAAAGAATTCTTTTAAAATGTTTTAAATAATATTTATGAGAAATCAACATTAAATAATTTTGAAAATTTAAAGGCATTCTAACTAGCATCAGGAAAAAGACAAGTGTGCTCACTATATTATTTGATGCTACCTTGAACAGTCTATTAAATGGAATAAATCTAGAAAACAAAATGAGGGGGAAAAATGAGGAAGAAGCAATTTTATTTACATAAGATGTGATTTTATACATAAAAAAATCCAGGTGATATAGCTTTAAAAAGCTACCTGAAACTAATATAACATTATATGTCAATTATATCTCAATTTTTTTAATTAAGTTTTTATGAGTTAATAGCTTTGTTTCCAGTTAGCCACAACTAGTTAGAAAATTATGATCTTGTTGCAGAAAAATCGGACCAGCAAGAAACCAAGCACCACTTGTAGAGTTGAAGAACTCAGGTTTTTTATGCCGGTGGTCCCAGAAGAGCTAGCGCTCTGAAGATCTGGGCCCCGAGATCAGAGGCAACCTTGATTTTATAGGGCTTATCTGTGTAGTTACAGTTGGCATGGGCTGATTGTTTAATTTGTCCTCAGGTGGTTACAGACCGCGGGAGTTGCTGTGGGTTACAGGCACCCCAGGAGTTGCTATGAGTTACAGGCAGTCATAGAGTGCGAGATTTTCAGACAGGGACTCAGGCAATACATCTGTTATCTAGACATAACAAGCAAAAGGGAGGATAAGTCTTTAGTTAATTTCGAAGTCACCCTGCCCTTTGGCCTATGCAGCAAGCATATCTATAGAAGCAGAACAAAGAGCTGATTATAAAGTTAGCCTTTTGAGTGGAAAGTTCCTCTTCAATCTCATTCACAAAAATGACAACTAAAATAAGTCAACAAGAAAAAATACATAAAAATATAAAGAAAACAATGCAAATTTACTAACAAATATAAAATGAGGCTACAATTTAATGAGAAAACATATTATACTCTTGAATAGGCAAACACAAATAGCATAAGGATGTCACTCTTTCAAAAGCAATACATAAACATAATGCTTTTTCAATCAGGATATCAAAATAGTTTTGGAAGAACTTAATCAATTGATTCTAAATTTCATCTGGAACAATAATTACATAAGAATTACCAAGAAATATTTAAAAAACAGAATAATGAGTGAGACATGTCTTATCATTAAGATGTCCTTAAAAGTTATTATAATTAAAGTAATATGTTACTATATCGAGAATAGACAAATAGTTCATGACACCAGAATATAATCTAGAAATATATCTATTTAATACATGGAAATGTGACATATTAAATCAGTAGGTAAAGAATGGATTATTCAATATATGGATAAGGAACAACTGAATATTCATTCTGAGTAAATTAAAGTTAGATTCTTGCCTTGTAAGATGTATAAATATGAAACAGTCATGTTTTATAAAACTGTTACATAAAAATTTTTGTAATTTAAAAAAATTTTTTTTTAGAGAATGACTTTCTCCATAAACTCCAGAAGACAAAGGAAATTGAACATAATTCCTAGGTTTTAAATTTTAATTTTCTCTATGTTGGAAAAGTGCAAGAGACAAAGTAAAAAGGTAAATGGCAGATTAAGAAGAGAATGTTTGCAACTCAGGGGACACAGAGGGGCGAGCAGTGTGCTGCAAACTGCTTTCAACTTGAGGGCATTTGTTGAACTTGGCGAACCTACCCTTCAGGTTTTAACAGTTCGACAGAGCAGAAAAGGCCAGAAGAAAAGGCCAGAAGAGGCAGCTAGGTAGGACACTCTTCCCCACCTCATGGAACACCAAAGGGCTACACTCTCCCTGAAGAGTTAAGCTAGAACTGACACTGGCCCTACTCCATTGAACTATAAAGATATTGCCAGTCTCAAAATGGGTTGTCAAGTAGCATAACTACAACTCATCCTTAATGTGATCATACAGTTTGGATTCATTTAAACTAGGGTTTCAAAAAGCCTAATGCCAAGAATTTAATTTAGAATGATCCTGGGCTGGTAGTGTCCTCAGAAAACTGGCAAAAGAAAACAAAATCCTTTCTTTGGAAATGTACCTTTCCTAGGTCCCAAGAATTTCCCTCCCCTTCCTCTCAAAAAAAAAATTTTTTTTTCTAAGGAAAATGAGGGACTCTCAGTCAAAATAAAACAGACCAAAAAAACACAAGCATTGCGAGCGAGAGCATCAACAATGGCTAGAAAAAACTGGCCTGCAAATACTTGAGATCAGTTGTCCTCAGAATGTAGACCCTAAACTAATCGCATCAGCATTACATGGAAACTTGTTGGAAATATGAATTCCTGGCCTCCACACCAGATCTACTGAATCAGAAACTAGAGGGGCAAGGCCCATCAATCTGTGTTTTAGCAAGTAATTTTGATACACACTCAAGTTTAGAAACCGTTGCCAAAATATTAAATTAAAAACCCCAATACATAGTGTAAAGAAGTTTGATGTGTTTCTCAAGAGAAGCTTGAAAACGGGACAAAAGTGCCAACAATGTTGAATAAAACTAAGCAGAAAGTACGATATCTGGAATTTAAAATTGAATTGATGCATTTAGCAGTAGAGCAGAATATAGCTGAAGAAAGAATGAGTTTCCTGAAAGATAGAACCAAAGAAATGATATAGAATGAACTACAGAGATAAAGAATAGGAATATGAAAGTGAGGCTAAAAGATATGAAACATAGAGTGAAATGTATTCTGTATTTTACAATATAAAGTAAAATTTAAAATGCTTGTGTGATATAATCAATGCAACTGAATTAATGTGTACACATTGAACTCTGCACCCCCAAAACAGAGAAGTCCACAGACATAGGGGCCTTTTCCTGGACACAGAGTTGGGGAGGTTGCAGTCTGAGAGAACTCTAGTCTTTAGGCCATTGTCATTCAACAAAGGATAAGAGTCACAGCAAGGGTGATGGTAAAAAGGTAAATAGATGAGCCTGTGGCAGCATTCCTAGAGAGGAACAAGGAAGAGCACACAGTAGAAAGTCGACAGCCTTTACCCACAACAGATTAGTGGGGGTCTAAATAAGTGGTTTAAAATATTGGGTTAGACTAACATCACTAGGCTGGAGTAATCTTATATTTGAATCGTTTTTAAGAAAAGAGTATGAGAACCATCAAATTTCAATTGGACTTAAAGGGAAAAAGCCAGACTAAGTATCTTGGCACTTTCCTGCAAGAAAATTCAAGACTTGTATTCACTAGTAAATTGAAGAATGCAAATTAGAAGCTGCTCATGACAAAGAATCAGTGCCAATGGTACTCACAGGTAGTTTGCAATATGTAGGTTTTATATGTTTTAGAAAGCATATGATTGAAAATTAGTATCAATTATAATGAAAAAATAAAAACTCTTAGAAAACTACGAACAGTATGCTATCTCCTGGACATGATAAAGGATATCTAATTTAAAATAGTAGACAACATTATACTTTCACAAGTTACCCAAAGATTATCATTAAAGAATAGGTCGCAGATGATTGCTATCTACAAAATTACTCTCATCTGAGAGCAAAATAAGAAAGTATACTAAACAACTCTACCAAATTAATTTATAGGCCATGAGAATCTAAAATAAGTACAGTTGAATCAGTACATAAGTTTTCTCTTTGTCTTTGAGATTCCTTAATTTTACTATCCTGTGCTTAGATGTAGGGTTCTATTACCTAAACTGTGAATTTTTTCAACTCTTTTATCCTGTGAGGTCTTTTGTACTTCTTTCATTCTAAAAAATAGAATATTAAATTCTATTTAACAACAGGCAGTTACTTTTTAAAAAGAAACCAAGTGGAAATAATGATTGAAAACTATAATTGCTGACATAAAGAACTGGGTGGATGGTATGAAAGTCAAAGTGAATTCCACAGAAAGACAATTTTAGAAGCAGAAGATTAGGTCAAGGAGTCCTTCCGGAAAACAACAGGAAGTAGTTAAGGGTCAACACACTGATATAAGAGTGCCAAAAGGAGAGGGGGAAACAAACAGAGGGGAGGGTGCATTTGAAAAAATTGATAAGGACTGAACATTTTTAAAACTTGCAAAGAGAAAAAGCAAATCATGTACAAAGAACCAAAATATATCAGACTTCTTGACAATATCGTTAGCATTAAGAAGACAGTGGTGAGACTTTAAAGAGACCCAAAGAAGAAAGTCAAATGGCTCTGCACAAAGCATGGGAAGGAATTTCTTTTTTGCTTCTGAAAGACAGGAAGAGAAAAGAGGAAAGATGTGGAGAGAGAAAGCAGTCGTGGAGAGAGAGGTGATCTGAGTCTGGAGCGGATATGGCGAGACGCAGCCAGAAGAAATTTATCAGTTGGTAAAGTAGCCAAAGAATATTTAAGGACAACAATTTTTGAGATTCAACTTAAAGTGATTTACAATGTTTTATGGAAACTACTCTCCAATGCCCACCCCCTTGCTTCAGAAACTTATAGTAAGGTATTCTATTCTCTTGAATGATTTCTGTGTGTGTGTGTGTGTGTGTGTGTGTGTGTGTAGAAGTAACTCATGGAAGAGGTTGAATGTAATATCTGGACTAATGTGTAATGGCTAAGACAGTCTCAGTGAAATGAGAAGCTTGGAGATCAGGGGATCAAAAAGATATAAGCCCCCAGGAATTTTTAGAAATCTTGGAAGAGAATGAGGGTAGGACTTCTACAAAGTTTTAAGCCAAGCCTATCTGGATAGCCAGTGTAACCACACACAAATTTCATTTCTTTAATATAATTTTTTTTTCTCTGATTCAAGCTGTTTTTGCCTAGATAATGGCATTGTAACTCCCTTGCTTTTTCCACCCTTATCCTTCTGCCTCTGTGTGCTGCTCCTTTAATCATTAAGCCTTAGGACATAAAATTAACTGAACCTCAGGTCTATAAACATGAATACTAAAGATAGCATCTTGGCTGTAGATGTGTTTCAGCCCCGGGCGCATCGAGGCAAAACAGCCCCATTGGCCACAGGACCAAATGGCATGGCGCCATGGCTGATTCCAGAATGGGGCACATTGACCAATTAACCCAATCCCATCCAATCAGTGTGCCCATGATCCCAACTCCCTTGGTTTCCATGACTGATAATTTTCCCTATATAATCTGTCCTCTCAAGACACCTGGGTAGCCAAGTCATTGAGCAATTGCTTGCCTGTGTCTCCGAGACTAGCAATTCTCTAAAATTCTTACTTTCTTTGCTGTGAAACCTGCATGTATCTCATTGCCTTAGATGTGTGCAAGCAGACAGACCCCTTTTGCTCTGGTTAACACCAGGCCCTAGGAGATTTCATTTTAGCTGAAATCCAGATTATGTAGTACTTCCACTTCCAGAACAAATCTTCTCTCTCCAGGGTGTCTCTGTGCCTTGAGTTCTTCCAGTAGGAATCTCCTGATACATGCTTTTTTAGTTATCAGATCTTAATTAATTGCCTTGTACTCAGCATTTTATCTTCATTAGCATGTCTTTATTCCCTTCTTTTTGTCAAAACTCAGCATTTTGCCAAAGTTCCCCAAGCACCTCTCTCCTAATTTTCCCGGCTCATTGATTCATGAAGTCACCTCAGAAACCACCACTCACGTAGTTTCATTTTAAATATACATGAATTGTCCTGAACTCGAGGGGTCTGAATGTCTACAAGTCCATTGTATGTTTAGAAAAAAAGATTGTTTTTTTTATAACATTGACTCCATGTCAAACTTTTCAAACTTTTTCTGTAAAAGTTTGGTAACTATTTTAGATCTTACAGGCCATATGGCCTCCGTCGCAGTTATTCAGTTCTGCCATTTTGTGTGAAAGCGGCCGTAGACAACATGTAAACAAATAGTTGTGGCTGTGTTCCAGTAGTATTTTATTTACAAAAGCAGGCAGTAGGAAGGATTTGGCAACCAGCCTGTTTGCTCTACACAAGCACTTGCCAAAATGAATACTAGTCCCCTAGGATATCAAGTACAGTGAAGGCCTATGGATGACTAGATGCAGGTAATGCTGGCCCAAGCTTCCTGTGAATATCCAGTTCCTCCCCAAACTGTTCATAGATTTCTGAAGGTGAATTTTAGTTCTAGATTTTTGCTTTTGCATAGGTTGCCTCTGGTCTATACCTGGTCTGCCCCAATTTATGCATAAAACCATTCACTCATTAATGTACTTACTAAACTATTCATACCATATTTGGGGGAATGTATCAGTTTGCTAGGACTATAACAAAGTACCACAGACTGGGTGACTTAAATGATATGAGTTTATTTTCTCAAAGTTCTGGAGTCTGGAAATCCAATATCAAGGAGTCCCCAGCGTTGGCCTCTTCTGAGGCCTCTCTCCTTGGCATGAAGATAGCCATCTTCTTTCTGTGTCTTCATATGGTCTTCCCTCTGTGTGTCTGTGTCCCAATCTCTTCTTCTTGTATGAACATCAGTTATACTGGACTAGACTCCACCAAAACAACCCTCTTTTAACTGAATTACTTTTTAAAGATGCTATCTCCAAATACAGTCATGTGCTGAGGTAATAGAGAGTGAGGACTTCCACTTCCCTTCAATGTAAAATTGGGACTAACACAATTCAGCCCATATTTCTGATAATATAAACTTTTAGAGAGTTGTATGGTCATAGGAAGGGGTTACTATAGGTATTACATAGCAAAATATTCAATCAATTGGCCATTTCTATTATTAAAAGTCTTTCTTGACCACTCTGCCATTGTTGGTTTTAACCAGTCTCTGTGTCCCAAGTGGTATCCAGATTTCCACCTTCTTCTCAGCTCCCCTTTTATCCACTCCCTTCACAAATCTTTGCCTTCTTCTTCTGGATTGTGTTCACACAATTACAGTTCACCCGAAGACTATGGTCAACCACATGGGCAATGACCCAATCATGCCTATGTGTGATAAAGATTCAAGAAAGACTGGTCACTGACACTCAGGTGAGTGTGCTGGAATTAATTGTAGTAGAGTAACTAAAATTATTTTGAAAAAGAAGGACAAAGGCAAAGGATGCAAACTATCTGTTTTTAGCTTATAATAAAGCCATAGTAATCAAGACGGTGTGATTTTGGTGCTGGACAAAGTGGTCAATGGAATATAGATTCTAGAAATAGAGTTACACATACATAGTAAATTTATTTTCAATAAAAGTGCCAAGCGATTCATCAGGGAAAAAAATAATCTTTTCACCAAATGGTGCTAGAATAATTGAATAGCCATACGCAAAAAAATAACCTCAATTTTTGCTTCACACCAAAGAAAAACATTAACTTGAAATAGATTCTATATCTACATATAAGAATAAACTAAAAAAACAACAAACTTAGTGACCTTAGATTCAACTAAGTGTTCTTAAATATAACACCAAAAATATAAACTATAAAACATCAAAACAATTGGACTTTATCAAAAATTAAAAACTTTGCTCTTCAGGAAATAATGTTAAGAAAGGTAACAAAAAAGCAAGCCACATACTAAAAGAAATTATTTACAAAACATATACCCCACAAAGGACTTGGATGTAGAACATATAAAAAGCTCTTACAACTCGAATAAGACAACCAATTTTTTAAATGGGCAAAAAATTTGAATAGATACTTAGAGAAATAAGATATACAAATGACAAATAAGTACATGAAAAGAGGCTAAGCATCATTAGTTATTGTGAGACTGCAAATTTAAACCATGAGACACACCTATATACCCACTAGAATGGTTAAATGTAAAAAGACCGACTATACTAAGTGTCAACAAGGATCCAGGGCAACTGGCACACACTGCTGGTAGAGTTATAATATGTCACAACTATTTTGCTAAACTGTTTGACAGTTAAACATACCTCTACCATGAGACCCAGCTATTCTACTCTTAGGTATTTATCTAGTCTGGGGAAATGAAAGCACATGTCTACATGAGAACTTGTTTACAGCAGCTTTATTTATAATAACCCGAAACTGGAAGCAACCCAACTGCCCACTAACTAGTGAATGGATAAACCAATTGTGATTAACTATCCCAAGGAATCTTACTCAAAATAAAAACAGATGAACTATTGATGCAAAATTGTATGGATGAATGTCTAAATAATTGTCTGAATTAAAGCAGCCAGACCTCTACCCCCTAGAATACATACTGCATATAATTCCATATATATACAACTTTAGAAAATTCAAACTCATCTGTAGTGCCAAAAAACGGCTCAGTAGTTGTCTGGACCAGGGCTGGATGGTGGGATGACAAAGGGGCACAAGGAAACTTTGGTGTCGATGAATGTCTTCATATTATGATTATGGTGATGGTTTCAGGGATGTGTGTATATATATATATATATATATATATATATATATATATATATATATATATATGTATATGTCAATATTTATCAAACTGTACACCATAAAGATGTGCAGTTTATGTATGTCAATTATACTTCAGTAAAGTTGTCAAAAAGAGAACTATTTGTAATGTCAAGTAAAAAATCAAAAGAAATACATGCATCATGCACAAAAATTTAAAAGGTTATAGCCCGTTGTGTGGGGTGATGAAGAGACTAATTTTCCCTGGGAAGATGCCTTATCCTTGAGGACAGGGTCTCAGTGAGAGAGTTCTTTGTGGCCTAGAGGACAGGGGAAAGTGGCCAGATCAGTGTACTGCATAAGTCAAAGGAAGGCAGTGGGGTCAAGGAGGGGAATACACCCCTGTCCAGGACTGAGGGCAGAGGCAGCATCCAAAACAAACCCTGAATGATTCAAACGAAATAGGAACGAAGCATCTGAACAAATACGTGGAATTGGATATGGTTTTGGGTGGGGTTTGCAAGCAGTGTCCCCTTCATTAAACAGTATAAGTTTTGCTCTAAGGATAGTCAGATCTGTTGTCATATTACTAATCAAATACTATAGTTTATTTTTCAGTGTGAGCCTACATTTGCGTGTCAACATGCTTTGTAGGACACATCTTTTTATTGGTACTGTGATGCTTTTATTGCACATGTTTGTTCACAGGAATCTAGTTCCTGGGGAAATTTTTTTGTCATTTTAAATATTTTTTTAATTTAAAATTTTATTTTATTTTTTTGGGGTAGTGGGGGAGTTATTTTAAACTGAAGTTCGCTTCAAGGCAGTTAAATAAGACCAGTGGTCTCGAGTGATTCTGAAGGTACACTTGTAGCTTCCTTTAAGTATTCAAAACATTTTAATATAAAGTTACATTTTTTAATTGTATAAGAACTGTATATTTAAATAAAACATTTACAGTACACAAGAAGAAGGAAAATTCTCCCATAGTCATGCTATATTAAACACCACTGTCAACTTTCTTTTGTTTACTTCAAAATTTTAATGCACTTTTTAACACAGTAGTGGTGACTATAATACATATACATTATTGTTTCTTGAAAAGAATATTTTTATCTTCGTAAAGGTAATTAATTAGGTTACTGGGTTTATTTCCACTTTATATCTGGGAATTATATCTTGTCAAGTACAAAGGATTTATCAGTGCATTATATCATTAAGAGATAGCCTACCTAGAGCCAGAGGAGAGAAAGAGCAATCAGGGGCATTGTTTCATAAACTATGTAAATGTCTAACCAATGTACTGTATACTTGAAACTAACTAAATAAATAATAAATAAGTAAGTAAGTAAGTAAATAAATAAATAAATAAATAGAAATTTAAAAAAGAGATAGCTACCATTCTCACATGGCTCTTTGTCTGATAAGTAAAGGACAAAAATTAAAAGAGTATTAGTTACAGATAGCATTCACTAATAACTTGTTCAATAGTAACTATATTCATATGCTACATTTTAAATCAGCTAAAGGAGAGTTAACCATAACCAGACCTGTTTTGAGACTTAGCAAGAATCATCAGCTTTCTGATAAACTTTTAGGTTGAAGAGGTTTTTCAATGAAAATGTTCGCATTTGATGAATGCTAATTACACAGTTCCAAATCTTCTTTAGCCAATGCATTTGCAGCCTTTATCCAAGTTATTTTATAAACATCTAAAACAGCTGTCAACAATCTGAGGGGGAAGCTCTTCAATCAATGAATTGACAGAAATGCAATACTTAGATTTTTCTGAGCAGAAGGCAAGAGAACATAATATACATCTATTTAGGGATGTAGCCAGCAATGAAAGGGAACGACTGATACTGCCATTGTGTTTTAAAGTGTTGAAAATTTTCATGCTCATGGGCATGGAAAAAACATTGTAAGAGCACATTACTGCGGGAGGAGGGCCACAAAGTCAAATGGGACGTTTGAGTGTCCTAAGGATACAAGCAGTGCAATCTTATTTCCCATCAATAAGAGTGCTTCTAGTGGTATACAGCAACATTGTAAATCATATTTTAATTAAAATTTTAGTACTTGTTGATGTTATTTGTTTATTGTCTCAATAAAACATTTTTAACAGATGACATCTGGACATTTTGCTTAATTTCTCTCTCTCTTTTTTTTCTGTAAAATTCTTTAGTAAATCTAATTGTTGAGAAAGGCATCAAATTGACAGCTCTGGAAAATGAAGCCTTTTTATTCAGTCTTAAAATCTGTGTGCTCAGAGAAGAACTGCCTTCATGCTGTTATTGGCCTCAGTTTTGCATTAGAGAGACTTCTTAAGAGAAGGCTGAGGTCACTTTTAACTTTGATCTAGCATTTGCTTCTTTGCTAAAGTTGCAGCTTTAAGTGTAAAAATGAGCAACTCTTATAGCAGTGTTTTCTGGATCCTCATGTGTCAGAAATTAAATTGAACTCACTATGTCTTTCTATCTGCAAGCAGTCCAGAAATGATTCTTGAACTACCATGACCTACTTAAAGGTAACCCAATATTTTATTTGTGAGAATGAAAGAAAAACCCTATGTGCTCTGACTTTTCATGTCACCACGTCCCTAAATGGGCATGTAACAATTTTTCTCATGCCAGTAACCAAAAAACATAATTAGGGTGTGTAAGTTTGCAAAAGTTGGTCTGGTTAAGTCATGCTGACAGAATACCTATATTCATCTTTGAAAGTTTGATACTGATAACTGAATATAAGAAAATGTCTTGATGTGGGTGCTATTCCTTGATAGAAACATCAGTAGTCATGACATATTCCTGGGCAATTTTTTAAAAACACACAAAATAACCTTTTAACTTTCAAGTGAAGATTAAGAATAGGAAGTCCTCTTTGTTGACTCTGAGACTTCTTCAAGCACTGCTAAATAAATTTGTTTGTTTGTTTCCAATTAATGGTTTATTCTTTATTATTTTCTCTTTCTTCCCAAGACTAACCAACTTCTAGGGTTACTTACTAAATGTGAAGAGGAATTTTTACTCAAAAGGCTAATCAGCTATTCTGGTTCTGTAGATATGCTTGCTGCCTAGGCTGTACTCAAAATTAACTAAAGACTCATCTTCCCTTTTGCTTGTTCTGTCTAAGCAACAAATGTAACTGCCTGTACCCCTAGCAACTCCCACACTTTGTAACTCTTTGTAACTGCCTGCAATCTATAGTAACTCTCACGCTTTGTAACCATCTGAGGACAAATGAACCAATCAGCCCATGCCAAATAAGTTCTATATAAGGAATGTTGCAACTGAGCTCTGGGTACAGATCTTCAGATCACTAGCTCCCTGGAACTGCTGGGGTAATAAACCTGAGTCTTCCAGCTCTCCGAGTGTTGCTTGGTTTCTTGCCAGTCTGATTTTTGCAACTTTTCTGCAACAAATGGGTCCAAAATGGAGCCATAAATCAGTTTGAGTTCCCTAGAAGCAGATTCTGAGACAAGGATATGTGTGCAAATGATTTATTCAAGAAGTGCTCACAGAAGAAACCAATAAAGGACTAGGGAAGCAAGACAAGGGGAAAAGGCAAGCAAGGATATGATCTCAGAAAAGTTTGCTGGAGAGGACCAGTCTGGTCTGGCAGGGAAACTGGATTATTTAATTTTGCTTCACTTTATCCCAATTGGAGTCAAGAGAACTGGGCTTTCCTTGGCTGCAGCAGTCAGCCATTGACTAAGGGCTTCCCCAAAGAGACTTGAACTCCCAGGCATTTCCTGTTTTATGTACTTGTGCCCTAAGTGGCTTCAGCAGACCTTGGGCAGACCTCCAATAAAAGACATGGGTGTGGTATAGAAGCAGAAGCATACAAAAGCCAGGGGAGACATGCATAAGAATAAAAGCAATCCAGTTGAATCTGGCCAAGCCTGAACAGTGTCCAATACATGTAGGAATGTTAGACAATATGCCTGGAATTGTGAAGTGAAGATAAATTCTCATTCAGAAACCATGAGCTCTGTCCTAGAAGAATATGAAAATGTCTGAGCAGTCATATCTTGAGTAACACACTCATTATCATGAGAATAAGAAGGCTTAGAGCAGAGATTCCCATGGTCATTAGAATCACCTATGGAGCATTTGGAAATCCCAAAGCCCAGGTCATCCAATACATTTGACCATCCAATCAGAATTTCTGGGCCTGGGGCCAGACATCAGACAGCTTTTTCAACATCTAGTGAAAGTTAAGAACCTTTGGCATAGAATATGGACTCAATGTTGATGGCACTTCCAAAAGGATGTTTGTTTTTATTAAATCGTTTTTGTTTGTAAACAGAACATTCTGCTCCTTGATATAATAACATTTTAATGGGAAAACGTCTTGCTTTTGGTAAAAACATCAGCCCTTTTTCCCATTAACATATTATTTAGTATTTATTTTTAAAATTGTTTAACTGGTACAGGAACAAGCTATTAAGAATTTTGCAGAAATCTAAAGGGAAACTTTTAATTATTTTTAAAATACAAAACAAAGAGGACTATTCTGAGGAATAATAAGAAATCTACCTTTTGTCTTATAAAAATGAAGGGAGGATTCTTGAAAGATGGCAGAACAGAAAACACTAGGACTCCATTTCCCCACCTAGATAACAATTGTACTGGCAGGATCTGTCTCACTTCACAATTTTGTAACTCTTGAGTCAACTGAAGGCTATCAAATTTCCAGGGAAAGACTTGTATGGTAAATTGCACTTAATTTCAGTCAATTTCATGGTAGCATCTATGCATCTCCCATCCCTGGCTCCACAACAGGCAGCTGTGCACATATTTCAGGAGCAGCTTGTATACAGCTTGAAGGAGCCAGGGTAGATAATAAGGACCCTGCCTCCTAATATCAGGGATCTGTACTCTAATTCCTGATTGCTACTTCTGATCACAGAGGTACAGATGCACAGTATGGACACAGACAGTCATTGTTGCACTCCCTTCACTGTTTTCAGGCTGAAATGACTGTCAGGGGTTTTAAAGAGACAGTGTCTTTTTAAATTTTCTTTTGTTTTTCTTTCTTTTCTCATTTTCCTCTTTTTTTTTTTCTCTTTTGGGAGCCAGGCATTTAAGGTGTCAGACATTCAAAAGCATATATATATATATATATATATATATATATATATATATATATATATATATATATAATTTAAAAAGTCATCGCGCCTGCCCAGAAAAAGGCACAAGTTCAGAAAAGACCTGAGAAGACCTTAAGTTTATACCTCAAGCTGATTCCCAGCACAGAGATAGCCTACAACAATCAAAAAATAAAAACAATAACAAAAATGAAAATCAGCAAACCCTGGAGAAGAGAATCTGATTTCCAGAGGTACCACATTATTAGTTTTAAATGTCCACCTTTCAACAAAAAATTTGCAATGCATGCAGTGAAACATAAAGGTATGGCTCAAAGGGAAAGATTAAACCCAAAGGAACTGTCCTTGAGAGAGACCACTTAGAGGACTTCCTAAACAAATATTTGAAAATACTTATTTTAAAGATGCTCAGAGAACTAAAGGAAGATGTGTAGAAAATCAAGAAAATGATGTACAAACAAAATGAAAACAATAAAGAGATGGAAAACCAAGAGAAAAAGAGAAAAAAGAAATTCTGGATCTGAAAATTACAATAACTAAAATTAAAATCTCAGAGTGGGATTTAAATGCAGGAAGAAGAAAAAAAACAGTGAACTATAAGAGGGGGCAATTGAAAATATTGAGTCTGAGGAACGAAAAAAGATTGAAGAAAAGTAAATGACTTAAGGAACCTGTGGGACACATCAAGCAGATCAACATATGCATTGTGGGAGTCCCAGAAGAGGAGAGAGAAAAAGGGGCAGAGAGATAATTTAAGGAAACAGTGCCCCCAAACTTCCCAAATTTGGTGAAAGACATGAATACAAACATACATGAATTTTAATGAACTCCAAGCAGGATGAAATCAAAGAGACTCACTCCAAGACACATTATAATTAAACTTGAAAGACAAAGAAAGAATCTTGAAAGCAATAAGAGAGAAGTGACTCTTCACAAATAAGGATCCTTAATAAAATAATCAGCAGATTTCTTATCAGAAACCTTAGAGCCAGAAGGCAGTGGGCTGATATATTCAAAGTGCTAAAAGAAAAAGGAACTGTGAATCAAGAATCCTATATTCAGCAAAACTGACTTTCACAAGTGAGGGAGAAATTAAGACATTCCCAGATAAACAAGAGCTGATGGAATTTGTCACAGTAGACCCGTACTGCAAGAAATGCTACAAGAAGTCCTGCAGGTTTAAATGAAGGACCCTAGACAGTAACTCAAAGCCATATAAAGAAATAAAGAGTTCAGTGAAGTTAAATACATAGGCAATTATATAAGCTAGTACTAATGTAACTTCAGTTTGTAATTCCACGTTCAGTTTTCTACATGATTTCAAAGACTTATACTTTAAAAAATTATTAGTCTAAAAGCTAGCATTACTTTAAATTTGGTTTATTACCACATTTTTTTCTACCTAACTTAAGAGACTAATGGGTAAAAAATCATTAGTTTATGTTTTTGGACACAATGTATAAAAATGTAATTTTGTGACATCAATAACTGAAAGGGGGTAGGGATGGAGCCAAGTTTTGTACATTATAATTTTAAATTAGAGTGTTAAAATTTTAGAATATAGAATGCAATCACCATGATAACAGCAAAGAAAATATCTATAGAACATACACGAAAGTAAATGTGAAGGGCAGTTAAAAATTTTATTGCAAAAAATCAACTGAACATGAGAAAGACAGTAATATGGGAAATGAGGGACAAAAAAAACTATAAGGCAAATAGAAAACAAATAGCAAAATGGCAAAAGTAAGTCCCCTTTTATCAGTAATTAAGTATAAATGTATTCAATTCAAAAGACAGAGATTGGCAGAATAGATTTAAAAACATGATCTAACTATGCTGTCTATAAGAGACTCACTTAAGATCAAAGACACAAATAGGTTAAAAGAAAAAAATAGTGACTACATATCAGCATTATTCACAATAGTTAAAATGTGGAAGCAACACAAATGTCACTGACAGATGAATGGATAAGCAAGATGTGGTATATGCATATAATGGAATACTATTTGGCCTTAAAAAGGAAGGGAATTCTGACATATGCTACAATATAGATGAACCTTGAAGATATTGCGCTAAGTAAGATAAGCCAGTCACAAAAAGACATCTAATATGTAATTCTACTTATATAATTTTCCTTGAGTAGTCAAATTCATAAGGATAGAAAATACAATAGTGGATATCAGGGTTTGGGGGAAGAGAGGAATGGAGAGCTATTATTTTGTGAGTTCAGAGTTTCAGTTTAGCAAGGTGAGTATCTGAGATGAGAATGGTGGTGATGGTTGCACAATAATTTGAATGTACTTAATGCCACAAGCTGTAGATTTAAAATAAAGAAAAAAAATTTATGTTATATGTATTTTACCACAATAAGGAAAAAAGAGACATTGCTATAAAGCTAAGGGAGAAAAAGTTTACGTGGAGAATGTAAAGTCAATGAAGGAAAATGGCAAGAATATGATAGAAGGAATATCTTAGTAAACTTTCTCTAAATCCTCATTTTTACTCATTCTTACTCTGCATTTGGAGAATAAGCTTGAGCCCCTGGCCAAAGGAGCATTTCATAAAACGTAGATATAAATAATTAGGGCAAGTTAGTGTTTGTAATGATGAAATTATTTCAAAAGTCATTAAGGTATTTTTTTCATATTATACAGGGTAATTTTTATTTACTGTGTGTTGTGTGCATGTGTGTGTATGTGTGTGTGAAGAAATTAAGAATATCTAAGATATTTAAGAGGTGATTCTGTTTTCAAAATCAATCTACCTGGATCATGTTTTATTTTTCCTTTGAGTATTTCATTTTCATGTTATTAATAGTATTTTTTTCTTTCTAAAGATAAAGTCACACTTTTCTATTGTTAACATGTGCTTTTAGTATTCAAAATATGCAAAAGCCAGTGTATCCAAATGTGACACAGTTTCTAGTATGCTTAAAAATCTAATTAGGTTGTTGTGAGAATCGAATGGGTAAAATATGTAAAAATGTTTTGAAAAACATAAATTATTGAATAAATATAAGGTGTACATTTTGTTCTAGATATGGTTGTAAATCGAATTTTGGATAAAAACAAGTCTTACAAAATGAAAATTTGTAAGATAAAACATGGAGTTGTGTATAATGTGCAATAAATTCACTCTGATTAATTTCCAAAGGTGCCAGACTTTGTTACTTCAATTAAATAATCTTGATCACTGAAGAAAGGCAGGTAGGAAAAAAGACAACTAGTGTTTTATATAATCATTCATTCAACCAACAAGCATTTATTAATAGTCTAGTATTGCATCATGCATAGTCGAGCTGGGGATACAATATAAACAAACATGGATCCTGCCCTCAAAAGATTTGAAAAGATGCTTAAGCTCCCTTTTAAAATATCCCCATTAAGTGGTTGTTGCAAAAACCATACCTTAGCTTGATCAACATCCCTCCCAATTTCTTTCCTCCAATAAACACTTACATTCCAGGTTCTAGGTACTGGTACTGTTTGGAAAACTGTTAGGACTAGAAGAGTAAGCAAAACAGTTTTAAAAAATTACTTCCGTGCTGTACTACTAAAGCTGGAAAGTGAAAGCCTCCCTTGCAGCTAGAGTTCCATACGTGGTTTAGC
Organism: Eidolon dupreanum; assembly: GCA_028627145.1. NCBI lineage: Eukaryota > Metazoa > Chordata > Mammalia > Chiroptera > Pteropodidae > Eidolon > Eidolon dupreanum. The sequence continues at coordinate 46,291,870 of CM053515.1, read as the reverse complement.
TTCTGCCAATCAGAGGCACCCATGGGAGACTTAAATTTGTAACTGGATTAAAAGGGAATGGATGGGCAGAGCATGAGGCATCCATTTGCTTCTCCAACTTCAGCTACAGCTTTACCTTCTCTTTCAATAGTTTTGTAAATTAGTTAATACGTGGTTTAAAAAAAATCCCACCCACAATTGAGCACAAACTGATAGTGTTACTAACCCAGTGCTTGAGTCTATGTTTAGCACATATTCCTCTTTGCTGCTAGGAAGGTGTGAATCTACAATTCTGATTATGTACGTACAAAAGACAAAAGATGAAAACCAAAACCTTATGTTCTTTTCTTATGTTCTCTCTTTCTAACAATAGGCCAATGTATTGTTTAAAAATCTGGAAGTCGTGCTAATTCTACTATTAATTTTCTCTCACCTGCTATAAACTGCATGAGTTGTTAAATTCTTAAACTGAACTCTTGATTCTGACATAAAGAAACACATTGCTCTGATTAGATAAGTTATAAAAATATATAAAAATATGAATGTTTGACAAGTGCATGCCATGAGGTCAGCAACCTATATTTAAGAGTACCAGATATATAAATACAATGACAGGAAATCGTGGATTTATCACATAAGCATAAATATTTCTGAGCTTCAGTGGCCATTAAGAATGTAACTGTAATAGTCTTCATTTGAAAATTGAAATGCTTATTTCAGGAATCTGCATTTCCCAGGATAAAATGTTCCTTTGAGTCTCAAGTTAAAATAATATTGTGCAGGTGTTTCCAATCTAATTATAGCAAACTTTATTCATCAAGAAATGAGGTAGTTCAATCACACACTAGGCTGTGATATGCTTGTTGAAATTGGACACAATTTCAGGTTTCAGATATGATACTTGATTTTGGTAAACACTTGGAAAATGGGCCAGGAAAATTTCTTCAATGGAAATAGAAAAGGTGGCATGCAAATACTCAAGAGTCATTTTAAGGATATTGAAGAATAATTTTTTAATTGCCCGATTTGATAAATTGAGACAGAAAATTCTACTTTGTAGGTATAAAACGGAGTAGGTTAATTGCTCTCAGAGAGAGTTTAGAAGTGGTTCTGCATAATGGTAAAATGAGTTAGATGATTCCCTTATTTTTATTTGCAACTCTATAAAACATTTAGAAAATAAAACTATCTTGATCCATTTGGCAGGAAATAATGCTTTCCTTCTCAAACTCCCAAATTACTTTACAATTCTTTCATGACTATATCACAGTCTTTCTAGAATAATCATATTCGTGTAAATATCTCTTTCCTTCTATAAGTTTATAAGCCGCTGAAAGACAGGTACCATCTTAATACCCAGGTGGTTCCTATTACAGAGACTTGCAAAGTATGTATCAATGAATATTGGGTAATAGAGATAAAATAGTCTTTGTGTAGAATAAATTCTTTAATTCCTAAAGTACTAAAATTCCACTTTAGTTGGGCAGCAAACTCAGCAGAGATGTTAGGCAGTTTTATCCATGTCTTAAAATTATGAAATATTCAGTTCCCTGGTCAGCCTTTCTGGAAGAATCATTTGGGTCCCACAGCTCCAGCATTCCTAGCCATCTTTGAGTAGGCAAAATCTGAATAGTTTAGGGTTCATGTTTGTATGAGGAAGGTTGCAACATGAAGATGGGAACAGCCTGACGCAGAATGTTGTGGGGATGTCGTAAATGGAGGGTGTGAAATCAGCCTAAAGCATCCATATTAAAATTTCACACACACACACACACACACACACACACACACACACACACACACACACACACACAGTGCAGGCCAAATAAAAACATATCAGAAGGACAGTTTTTGATCTCTGAAAAGCAACGTAGGCAGATGGAATCTTGTGTCCTTACACAGGAGATGTGATAGGTGTGAACAGTAAGAGCAGCAGACATGTTAAATGGATTTGAGTGCTGAAGCAAGAGGAAGAATGAACTATGTCTCCAAGTGAATGATAACAGTGAGTAGATGCCATGGATACAGGTGAGAGTTGAGGGCTCTTAAGATACCCTTGCTTAATTTGCAATTCTGTGTAGGATAGAGCATAATACAGAGTAGTGGTGTTAGGAGTGTGTGCTCCACAGCCCTGTCTCCTGGCTCCATCACTTCCTAGTTGGGGGACCTTATGTAGGTTATTTAACATCTCCATCTCTCAGCTTCCTATGTCTAATAAGAAGATAATAATAGGGTCTCACTCACTGGGGTCTTGTTATGATTAAATGAGAAAACTTAGAACAGTCATATAATTCTCTCTAAAAATTTTAATGTTTTATATGTGTATTTCTGTGTATATGTACATAGAATTTATATAATTCTTTTATATTTCTTAGAATTATATCCTATGTTCTATCTAAATCCATATGCTTCTTCTGATAGAGACACTATAGATATGTTGCTCTTACCTTCTGCAAAAGAGTAAGAATAAAAATCACACTTCAGAACGTTTCTCATTTCTCAGATATGGATAATAATCTTCCACTTATTTGCATTTTCAGGTCACATCAACTTCTTAGGAGCAGTGCACTTTTTAAGTTCCTTCCCTACTGTGTAAAGAAGTACTTCCTCTATTTGTCCTAAAATAGTCCTATCTTGCCTCGAGAAGTTTACTTTGGGTCTAGTTTTCTGAAATTGATTTTTAAGTCTGTGTTTATTTTAGTCATACTATTAATGATTTTATTGATTTTGATTATATTCTTTCTTAATGTTTTTCATTCCAAAAAGACCTAGTGTCTTGACTATATCCAATCTATAATCTTGGCATTTAGTTCCCTTTTTCTAGATCTTCTTTATCTCCACTCAGCATCTATCACAGGGGAGTCCTATATTGAGCTCAAATCCATACTTAGGGCATAGGGAAAGAAACAGCCATAAGGTCACAGAACGTTTTCTACACATTATGATTGCAAATAGGAGATCCATTCATAATCTGACCACCTTATCGGAATAATTACTTTCACTGTCTACATACATTTTTTAAAAAATGACATAATCTATGCCAAACAATTATGAACATGGTCAAGAAGATACTGGCCCTAAGCACACTGGTCCTGAACTTGTGTGTGCTCCAAGTCATTTTTAATGCACAGCAAATGGTGTGATCAATCCATCTTTATGTTCCATGTAAATTTGTTTTATTTTTGATAATGAAGCCTAGAGAAATGATTCTTGAAGCATCATAACAGCATTGACTGACAGCTCCCTAAGTGCTGTGTCTTTCACAGCAAACATAACTGACAGCTCGTAGGTAAAGAGCATATGTAGATGGATTGGGTACATATTGAACACAGTGGGGGGAAAAACAAAGAAGATATTTTTTCTATTTGTTTTTTTATTAAAATTCAATTAATATGATAAAATATATGCATCTTGGGAAAACAGATTTAGTTTGTAGGCTGAGACAGTGAGTTGTTTTTTTTTTACTGTTATGGAAGCTTGATAAATAGCAATTACATACTAAAATTACCTCTCTTATAAATATTTTTAAACTCTACATTACTCATTTTTATACACCATGCATATAGTTTATTTATCTGGGAGTGGTCAAGATAATTAAAGACTTTTCAAGTTGTAGATTTAAATTCCATTCAAGTTATCTTTTGTGGGCACCTGCCAGTGTAGATTAAGTTAAATATCCAGCCATATTAAAAACAAGAATTCTGCAATGCCACTTATAGGTGGCAAAAGAATTGAAAGCAGGGACTTGAATAGATACTTGTACACTCACATTCGTAGCAGCATTATTCACAACAGCCCAAAGGTAGAAACAATTCAGCTGTCACTTGACAGATGGATAAACAAAATACGGTATATACATACAATGAAATATCATTTAGCTTTAAAAAGGAATAAAATTCTGATACATTCTACAACATGGATAAACCTTGAAAATGTTATGCTAAGTAAAAAATTATAGGCACAAAAATACAAATACTGTATGATTCCACTTATATGAGGTCCCTAGAATAGTCTGATAAGTAGAGACAAAGTAGAACGGTGGTTACAAGGGGTTGAGGAGAGGGAGAATGGGACTTGTTTAATGTGTTCAGAGTTTTAGTTTGGGAAGATGAACCATTTCTGGAGATGGAGGCTAGTGATGGCTGCATAATGATGTGAATGTATTTAATATATGATGGAAAAGGGAATTGCCACTGGACTAAATGTGGTGGAATTAATCTGACCTACTGTGAAATAAGAGATTAAACTCAAAGATTAAAACAAGAATTCTGACTTATTTGGAGGGCTTTATACTGGGCCTTACCTGCAGATATAACAGTCTGGATTGGGACCCAAGAATTTGCATTTCTAATAAATTCTCTGGTGCGTTAGTTATCTATTGCAGCATAACAAATTATCCCATGTTTTAGTGACTTAAAACACACACACACACACACACACACACACACACACACACACACACACTCATAACTTCTGCAGCCCAGGAGTCTGAGATCAGCAGTCCTGGCTCAGGAGCTCTCATGAGGTGGTAGTTTAAAGCTGATGGAGGCTGCAGTCACACAAAGACTTGACTGGAGGATCCACTCCTAGGACAGCTTACTCTCGTTGTGGTTAGCAAGAGGCTGACCTCTCCATAGGGCCGTCCCATTACATGATACCTGAGTTCCCCAGTGGGTATCTTGAGAAAGAGAGAGGGAAGCAGGAAGCCACAGTGACTTCTTTGACTAGTATCCAAAGTCATACATCATGACTTCCACTTCGTTCTGCTCTTCAGAAGCAGGTCATCAAATCCAGCTCACGTTCAGGGAGTAGAGTCCTACCTCTTAAAGGAAAGAGTATCAAAATATGGTGGAAATTTAAACACCAATATGTTGGGTATATTCCTTGGAGTGCTGTAAGAAAATCCACTAAACCGAAGGTAGGGGGCCTTAAACAACAGAAATTTGCTTCACAATTCTAGGGGCTGGAAGTCCAAGATCAAGATATCCGGTAGGGCTGGTTTCTCCTGAGGCCCACAAGAGAGGATTTGTTCCAGATCTCTTTCCTTGCTTCTAGTGGCCTCAGGTGGTCCGTGGCTTGTAGATGACTATCTTCTCCCCATATCTTTACATTGTTTTCCTTCTGCACATGTCTATCTCCATATCCAAACTTCCTTTTCTTTTTTACAAGTATTATTGTCATATTGAATTAGATCTTACCCTGATGACCTCATTTTAACCTGATTACCTCTGTAAAGCCCTTATTTCCAAATAAGGTCACATTATGAGGTACCGGAGTTAGGACTTCAACATCTTTTGTGGGGACACAATTTAACTCACAATTCAATCAGGGAATGCTGATGCTCTTGCTGCAGGGACCGTGATTTGAGAATCACATGTCACTCCCACTTTATCCCCTTATTACACTGATGAGAAATGTAGGTTTTTGATAAACTAAATGAACCACCAAGTGTCAAAGAGTGAGTCTGTGCCAGGGCTCAGATGAGAACTCTGATTTTTTGATCCACATTTAATGCACTTTTCATGAACCCTTTGGCTATTTTTGATCAAAAGTTCTTTGAAGATCTTGCTTATCCATGGAATCCATTAAGCATCTGTTTTATTTCTAGGCTAAGGGTTTTCATATTAATTCGCAAATCTCTGTGGTTAGAGATGTTTTCTAGGAATCCTTTAAAAGGGTGTGTGTGTATATATGTATTTTCTGGGGACTACATCATTCAGTATTTAAGTTATCACACTGGGCAGGAAAAAAGAGAGAGTAGGGAATGAAAAGGAGATAATAAAGGAGAGAGAAGTAAGGAAATTAGATATGAAAAACATAGGAAAAAGAAATAACTGTACCAATTTGCACTCCTGCCATAGCCTGCCACATCTTTCGATGTGAGTCAGGGTGGTGAGATGAAACATGAAAATCGATTCCCGTCATTTGCATCTATAATAGACATTTAGAAATTCAGTAATAATAATAAAACGAACACCTGTATATCCACTAGTCATCTAAAAATAAGGAACATTAGCAGGAGTGTTGATGCTGACTCCTGGGTATGGCATCCCTCTCCTTCTTCCCTGGATATTTACTATCCTGAAGTTTGTATTTATCATTCTCTTGCTTTCCTTTATTGTCTTACTAAATAGACATAAACCCTTAAACAATATATTGCTTAGTTTTGTCAGTTTTAAATTTGACATAAATGAATCATACTGTGTATGTACATGTGACTGTTTTTTTTCTGCTTGGTGAAACTCATTTGTATTCATATGTATTGCTGTGGTTCATTCATAGTCATTGCTCTGTGGTGCTCTTATCCATCCACCATCCTCCTATCAATAGATAAGTTATTTTCATTGTTACAAAAATTATCTTACGTATATCTCCTGGTACTCTGCAAGAACTTCTGCAGGGTATACACCTAAGAATGTAATTGACGGGTTGTAGATTGTTCTTGTCTTAACTTTAGATCATTGATCAGTTGGTTGATTTCAGGAGAGCAGTACCAATTTACACTCCCACGAGCAGCATCTAACAGTTCCTGCTGTCTTACATCTTAGCAGCATTTGTTGTTAGTCCAACATTTTGACTCTATGTTTACCTTACCATTTGACTTTGGAAACAAACTCTCACATTAGACATGACTCCACCATATTAGGCTTCTGAGACTTTATGATCCTGGTACCTGGGATACTTGATGCCTATACCATAACGGATGCTCAGTATATGGGGGAAAAATGAAATGAATATAAGCTTTAGGTATTTGGTAAAATTACAGTTTTTTTCATATTTTAAATGTTTATCAATACATTTTTATTCTAATCTTTCCTCCTGCCTCCAAATTTTGCACAATATCAATCTACAGTGGTGTATTTGTTCCCAAACTCAAAGGTTATACAAGAAATTTAATGCAGCAGTCCAAGCGTTGCCCCTAAAAGTGAGAAATGTATTACATATGCTTTACTGCAATCTAGAAAAAGATTGTAACATGAATTTTAGAGAAAAAAATAAAACCTCCACAATTCCTGAGCTAATTTCACTACTACTTAGTTCTTACATGCTCCAAAATGTCATTTTAAAAAAATGCTATAAATTCTGCTTCTATATGCCTTTTTGATTGTTTTCTACTTGGTTAAATTTCCAATTAAGTTTAATTTTTTTTTTTTTTTACAATATGTAGTAACTGCTGTTTAAAGACATCTGTTTTAATAAGCTATAAAGTTTGTTTCCCAAATGCCAGTTCATGGACCACTGCTAATTTCTGATGAAAGTTTTACGAGCCTAAATGGTAATAACAAAAAGAACTACAGAGTGAGATTTTCATACAGCCAAATGCATTCCATTTAAAGGACTGCTCTTTATTCCAAGATTATGTCATTTCCACCTTTTTAATGTTAAAGTGTTCCATGTTTTAAGCATCGGTGGTGATCGTAGGTGGCATTTATTTGCTTGACAACTTTGTGTGACCTCAGATTTTTTGTAAGTTTGTGTTATAATTTTATCGATCCTGCAAACCTAAACGTTTGGAAACCCTTTCAGAGCCGTTTACTACACCATTTAAAGTGTATTCTGTGTAAAGCGCCCGGGGAGTTTCCGTCGGGAGCACACGTCTCGGGAAGGTAAAACATACTCATCTCTCTTCAATACCTATTTATTTATTTCTGATGGGGTCTCAAGTAAGGTTTAGTACTAACACTACGGGGAGTGACATGCAGAGATAAGACAGCGTTTCGTTCTCACAGGTTTTCGGTTTAGCCTGTTAGCAATATAGTTAAAAACAACAACAACAACAACAACAACAAAAACAGAACAAAAACCAAAAACCAAAAACAAACAAACAAAAAAACGTAAGAGTGCCATGGAACCCAGTGGACTGGCAGTTGCTGAAGGATGGACGGTGGAGACTCTGAAAAACAGGGAAGGACAGAGAGAAGGGAAAACCCATGCTAGGAAAGCAGGCAGACAGGAACCAAGGCTTGGAGTCCACTCTTGCGTGAGGAAGAGAGGAGCGTAGGCGTTAGATTGGAGCAGTGAGGAGCAGCATGGAGAGGGAGGTGCGGGCGGGCTGCGCAGGTTCTGCAGTTCAGGGTGAGCCAGTTGAAGGGGCAGCAGTGCCCATGGGAAGGAAGGGTTGGTTAAAGAGTCACGTGCAAGTCAGTACCAAGGAGCCTTGGAGAGCGACTTAATTCAAGACGTGCGGAAGAGGAAAGAAGCCAAGATGTATGACTCACTCCCTCCACAACTCGCTGTCAGCGCGCGCCAGGGTGTGGAATTGGCCACGCCCCGCGGGCTCAAGCACCCTATCAGCTACCTTCAGCCGCAGGACACGCCCCCTGTTTCAATAATCCTGCGAAAACTTCTACTCGACCACCTCGGGAACCCGGCCCACTGGCGCCTGCGCAGTCCCCACGCCCCGCCCCCGCCCTCTGCACCGTCTACAGTCAACATGGCGGCCCCCTGTGTGTCCTCCGGCACTGCAATTTCCTACCGGCTCCTTCTCAGGGGAAGAGTTAGCCTGGCCTCGGGACAAGGCCTCTGGAAAGCCGCAGCTGCTGACTTGCAAACAGGTTTCGCATTCCAGGTAAGGCCTGGGAGAAGTGGGAGCACTGGTCCTCATAGTGCGAGGATGTGGAGCCAGCGTCGCCACCTTCCCTTGGTATCTCGGATGCCCTCAGACGGGTTCCTAGGGTCTTAGAGCGTGAGGTTGAGAGAGAAGTGGATATTGTTTTGCACCAACCACTTTGGATGTTGTTTCAGGATTTCGCAGAGTGCAGTGAGGGGCGAAGTTACCTGCAGGAGTAACTAGAGCGACCCTTCCCTTGACTTTGGCTGCCAAGGAAAGAGTCCTTGCCTAGGTGTGATGTTGGGTCTCCTTCCCGCGTGCCCCGCGGTCCGGAAGGGAGGAGGGCCACGCCAAGGAGGGAAATGAGAACTGGACTCCTGCAGTGGCCTGGAAGACTTAATGGAGACAGTCACACAGTGGAGAGGATAGATGGTGACTTTTTAAAATGCCTTCCTTGCATCTGTGCAGTTTCTGTTTTCATACTTTTCCCGACATTTTGTGGAGAGATGGAGACCAGAACTTGTACATTTGATCCTAGGGGCAGTGGGAAGCTGCTTTCCCCTTATGGTTGGATGATGATGCCATTCACTGACATAGGATCTTAGAAGGAGGTACAGATTTGAGAGGGAAAACAACGAGTTTAGTTTTGGATATAATTGCATTTTAGGCATCTTTGGGATGTCCAAGTGGAGATTTTTGGTGGGCCCAAAGATAGGCAAGTCTATAGTTGGAGAAGAGAACTGATTTACAAATCCTCTTTTACCTTGTAGAAGGTAATTGAGGTGTTGGAAATGAATGATTACCTATGACGGTGTACTGAATGAGGAATAAGCAGCCGGACAGGGTCTGGAAGGACAAACTGTCAAGGAAGAACAGCCCCTAAGAGATTGAGAATGAGCGGAAGTAGGGGAAAAACCAGACACTGTGATGTCATGGAAAACAGGAGAATGTTTCAGGGAGGGAAAATATTAACCAGTACCAAGTGTAAAGTTCAATCCTGTGATCTAAAAACTTTATTGGGAAAAAATAATCTTTTTTCTGCCTTTTTTCTTTCATATTTTAACCTAAATCAACCTATGCATCCATTCATTTATCCATCAAACTATTCTTTTTACTTTTTATTGGAAAATATGCTGAAAGTTTAAATTTTTCTTGCATCTCTTTTGAATATGTCCTGTATACCCACAACTATCTATAAAAGGGACTGTAGCATACAGAATATTTTTATTGTTGACACTTCATGTGTGTACCAGTGAGGGGGTTGCTAACTTTCCCTCTCTGGAATTCCTGAAGCTATGTACCCTTCTATAACTTTCTCTATGTTCTTTTAGTTATATGCAAACATACATGCATACACATACTTTTTAAAAAATGGATCCCATTGTATTTTTTGCTTCTCTAACTTACATATGTAATAGAAACCTCTCCAAGTCACCTATTGTGTATCCAACTTATATAGTATTCTGTGGTTGGAGTGTATTAAAGTTATTTTAACAATTGATGGGCATTTGCTTTCTTTCCATTTTCTCCTCACTAATAAAATGTCCAGTAAACCCTAGTATAGTTTCTATATACTGATGCTTTTATTTCTTTTGAAGAGAGTTCTAGTTGTGAGGTTTTTGCTCTAAAAGATGTGTACATCTTAAATTTTAATAGCTATTTCCCTATAGCTTTCCAAAAAAGCTGTAGCAGTTCACATTTAATCACTGATATATGAGAATGCCCTCTCTTCTACGTGCATTAGATATTATTACTAATTTTTCAATAAGATGGGTGAAAATTTTCTTCTTGTTACTTTAATTTTCATGTCCCTGACCACTCTTGAAAGAAGGCTCCCCCGCCCCCTTTTGGCAAATACTTACTGAGCACTTTACGTGAGCCAGGCACTGTGAAGTAAACACATCATAGTCTAACCAACAATTACCAGACAGTATCCAACCTTAGCTCTCTCACAGCATGATCCTGGGACAGCTGAATACCCAATTCCTGAATAACACCACAGCACATGTTTTACCATATGAAGTACAGCTCAGATATAACTGAAAGACTTTACTGACCCCATTAGACTTTTAAAGATTATGTATATAACCATATTTATAACCATATATACATATACATATATGGTTAAAGACATTCATAAAGCTTTTTTCTGGCATAGAGCTTGTCTGTCTTAAATATTAATGTTTCTTCACTTCCATCTCCAAAATTAATAGTTATATTTCTCTTAGGAGCCATGTTTCATAAAATAATGAAAATCTTAATCATTTCTTAAATGCAGCTTTTTTTGAGGGGGAGGGGTCATAACCAATTAGTTATGAAATCCCTTCAGAAGTTCCAGACAACTTAAAGATGGGAAGAAGACTAGAATAATAGTAATAAAATGCTTCTCATACAGTGTAAATATTTTTGCATTTTGTTTATATGTGTAAGTGTAAGTGTGTACTAGGTGGTAATATAAACAGTAGCTATTACTGTGGATCACAGTGAGAACACTGATGCAACAAGGAAAAGGAAACAAGTTTTGTTAAGCTCTCACTCCTGGATGCTCATTTGGGACCCTTACTAGCAGATTTTTTTCCTGCATGCCAATCTTGTGGCACATGTGTTTCATATTAATGCCACAATACAATTGCAAATATCTAAGTGCCCCAAATCTGGGGTAGAAGAAGGACTCTTACTCATGAATGGCTAAACTTTTTAGATTATAAGCCCATGAATATCAGGGATCTACATACAGTGTACTATAAGGGTTACAGAGGTAAACACGGAAGAGCACAGAAGTGCAATGCTTATTTCAGATGGGTCATACTGTGTCAAGTGGTGGGCAGCTTCACAGAGGAGGTGACAGTAGAGTCCTTAGGAACTATATGCATAAAGAGGTATTCTGTTCTAGGAAGATGTAATAGGTACACAAGGGACAGAGATGTACATAGTCAGTGGATTCTGGTGACAACAAATAGTTGTGTATAGTAATTACAATAGGTATAATTGGTGAGAAAATGGTGACAGACAGGATTGGAAAGTTTGGCAGGGTCAAGATGATCTGTTTTGCTGCACTAAAGTACTTGAATTTTTTTATCTGTCACAAATTATATTATTATATAAACTATTATAAGCAGTTTATAGTCGTGGTGTACTACAAAGGTTACCTATGAATTCTTAAATCCTCTATTAATATAATTTAATGTAGGAATGCTAATTTAGCTTTCTGTAATATTTCTGACTTTTATAATATGGAAAAGCAATAGACTGATTTCTATTTTGAACAGTACTTCTATAAAATATCAATAATACATCTTTTTAATTTTATTTTCTACTAAGCACTTTCTTAGTACTTAAACTTTCTGATTTTACTGAGCCAATATGCCCCTGTTGAATTGGACTATCTACCAGAGAAGGGAGATTGATGACATTTGGTAACTGAGCTCGTCTGTGTGTGTGTTTTAGTAAAAACATTGCTGTCCTTGTCTTAAGTAGCTTCTCATTTCATCTTATGGGCTCCTGAAGGTTGTAATGTTCTGTATTTATCACAGCATCCAGTTGGTCTACAGTAGTGTATTACTAAACTTTAAAAAAACTCTTTGAAAAACGAATTTAAAAATTGACTTGCATTTGTATCAAATGCTTTATACAGATCTGTAAATTAGTTATGTTTTCCTCCACGTAATTTTCAAATTTTTAAAAAAATTCCAGTTTATTAGCAATGGAAAAGAAAACCCTTTTGGTAGGATAAGTTATTCCCTTTGATATTTCATCTTGTCCTTTTAAGGATAAGTTTAGTGTGCTCCTCATTGCTTTAATTATGGAAAATACCCAGACATTACAATTTGCATTTTCCTTATGTAGCAGTTTACAAATTTATTTAAAGAGAACTTAATGATAGCTGTTAACATCTTTCCCACCTTTTTTTCCCTTATAAAATAAGGTAAGTAAAGTTTCTTAAACCGTGCTTTATTGTTGTAATTAGGGTAACGAATGAATTATTTATTGCTGCATAGTAATTATCTTCAAATTTAGCAGCTTTAAATAACAGATATTTGTTATCTCACAGTGTCTGTGGGTCAGTGTTCTAGGCACAGCTTAACTGGGTCTCCTGCCCAGCATCTCCCATAAGGAAGCAGCCCAGGTGTTGCCTGTGTCTACAGCCATCTCAAGGCTGGAGGGTGGAAGTCTACTTTCCAGATCACTCGGTGTGGGTGTTAGCAGTGTACATGACCTGGTAGGTGATGGGGCTGGCTGTTGCCATCGTTCTTGCCACATGGGTTTCTGGGGCAGCTCACTGCATAGGGCTTCCATCAGATTTTTCAAGAGAGGGTAAAAAAGAGAGAAGACAGAATCTCTGTAACCTAATCTCAGAAATGATATTCTATCATGTTAGTAGTATTCTGTTCATCAGAAGAAAGTTGCTAGGTCCAGCTCACACTCGCGGGGAGGGGACTGCACAACAGCGTGACTACCATATGGAAGAATCACTGGGACCTGTCTTGGAAACTGCCTTCCTACAACAGTGAAAGACTCACACATACTTCTTTTGTTATTGTCTAAGTGTCTCATACGTTTAGGTCTTTCCCTTGTAGTTGGTTGTAAAACTCTTGAGAAAAATAACATGACCTTTATATCCCCCATGGTGACACCTAGCACAATGTCTACAGATGTCTCCTAGATGCTCACTGATTGTTTCTTGAATTAAACTTGTGAAGAGTTATGTGTAGAGACATGTGGGTTTCCATGTGTATGTGTGCACATTTGCGTACTTGTGAACACCTGCTACATTACTTTTTGCTGAGTAAGATTAGTAACTTAAATGAAAAAACTACATTTTTACCATGTCGCATGTTTCTTTGTCTCAGTGTAGCAACATTCTCATTTTTATACCACTCGATTTTCTTTTACAATTATTTCGGTTAAAATTTAGTACATAGCCTGGCCCATAGTTGCTCAAATTTGTTAACTGAACTTATAAAATAGTTTACTTTTTAGAATTTTATTATGCAAAATAAAGCATATTCAAGCATATAAAAAAGTAGAGAAATATAATGAATCCTATGTATACGTCAACCAGCTTCAACAATTATTATTTTGCCAATCTTGTTTCATCTATCTCTACCTTTTTTTTCCTAGAGGCTTTGAATGTAAATCCCAGACTTTCTGTTATTTTACATATAGGTACTTAAATATGCATCTCTAACGGGTAAAGATTTTTTAAAAAACAAAGCATCCATGCCACTATGAACACATCTAACAGAATGAACAATAATTTAATATAATCTATTACCCATTCAATGTTCAAATTTCTCTAGTTGTCCCAACAACAACTTTATAGTTGTTTTGCTTAAATCAGGATTCAAACAAGGTCCACATATTTCATTTGATTGGTAAGTATGTTAAGTCTCTTAATTTAAGTCACTGGTGGAATGGATATAAATGATGAGTTTTGCTTAAGTAGTATAGTAGATTTCCTTGTTTGTTTAACCTGGCATTTATTTCCCCTTCGTAGCAGCACCTCAGTCTCAGGAGGAATGAGTTCTTCCCCACTGGATACAGTACAGAACTATAATCTGTGGCACCCTACACGTGGTAGCTGCATTACATATTCCCTCCCCTGAGCTCTTAGGCAGAGAGACAAGGGTGGTTGTAATACCATTTATCTAAGTGGCCACGTTCTGACTTCACTGAATGTGCTGCTGTGGATTGTTGTAGTTCCTCCTTTTTAGCTGCCCAAGATGCTTTGAATCCTTCCTGCTTCAAGTTTTGTCCTCTGGGCTCCTATTAGCCTTCTAAGAAATGTCTCTTTTGCTTAAGTAAAGCAAAGTCAGTTTCTTTTGCTTGAATCCAGAGACCACTAGTTTTAACAGTTTACACCTGTTCAAAAAGATTATCGTAATCTCTCTCTTATAGTCCTTCTATTGTTTCTATCTACATTTTCTCTAATCTGACTTCAGTCTTTACCTTTTTATTCCTCAAAGTATTTTTTTTTTACCTTTTCTATTCAAATTAGCAGCAGATTCTTCTTTGTTCATTTTTATACAGTTGAACAAAAAGGAAACTCCTTAATACTCCTGTAATACCTCTAAAGTAGTGCGTAGCCCTGGCATTTGGCCAGATTTGGGACATCACTGCTTTGCCAGGATGTGTCTGCTTCTTTGGCAATCTGCTTGATTGAAATTATAGTCGTCTGACCCACTGATTATCTTAAAAAAAAAACATATCTGTCAAGTTTCATCTATACAATTTCGTAAAAACAAAGTCAGGAAAATTCACTGTCATAGCTTTTCATTTGGAAATAGAACCATTATAAATTTTTCTTGGTAATTATACTTAACAATGGCAAAATAAATTCTCTCTAGGAATTCTTGTTGTTCTTAGCTAAAGATCTGGTCATTTCACACTCAGCTTCATCTTAATAGATTGTATTAATGAATAATGGATTCCTTCAAGTGTAAGTATTTTTGTATGAATTCATTGCTGGAATAATACAAAAGATTTAATATATTCAGTAGTCTGGTACTGATGTGATGGCTTTGTAACTTTAATAAATGTTATGAATTTCCAGAATATCATATTCTTAAGCAGTATGTACAAATATTTTTGAAAAGATTCTAAAGATCCTAAAGAGATTTTATGGAAAGTAGGAAATTATGGAAGTGTTTTTTTAAAAAGCCCTGTCTAAATGAACAACAATAAAGAAGTTTACAAATGTTTTTTAAGCCTCATTTATGTTAAAAGTACGAAAGCTACCACCTCATGTCACAAACTCATGTCACAGACAGACCCAGGGTAATTTTAAATCAAGTGAAGAAATGAGTCTTCAAGCCAGTACTCAAATTCTTTACTTGAGATGATGCTAAAATGTTGTAGGAACAAAAGAAGAAAAAAAGCAGTGTGGATGAGAGAGAGATGAAGAAAATATAAAGGAATATTTACTCAATAAAATGGAAGAATTGTTTTATTATAACTACTTCACATTGTCAAGAACATTTATAAAAAACTTTGGGTGAGGGAGAGTTCTGTGAAACGGGATCAGACAAGAAGATATCAGTAAAATAAACTGTTAGGAAAGAATTTTGAAGATAGAAGTGAAATAGGAAGCTAAAAATTCAGAGTGGCTCCAGAATTGACACTGCAGAAAACTAAAACTAAAAAACAAAAACAAAAACAAAAAACATGAAAAACAACAACAACAAAAACATGGAGTAAAGATTTAAAAATCATAGAAAGGGTTGAGAATAAGACTAAAGAAGCTGCTATATATCAAGAGCAGAATAATGGATAATTGCTGTGATTGAAAAAGTACAGAATAAGTAGGTGAGAATTCTTTTTTGGATATTGTTTATTTCTGAAGTTGGTAGGAGAAATACATGTAAACGTTTTATTCAGAGACATATAGATAATCACTAGTAAAATAAAAGCAGGCTGTATAGTGCTTACCAGATCAAAAGATAAATTTAAAACGCTGCAGACCATATAGTAAAAGAGAGAAAATAGGAAGAAAGGATACAAAAAAGATAAAATGAAAAATAAGACAGAATATATTAAAACCCATTTAAATGAGATATTCTCATGTATTTAAAAACTCAAATCAAGTCAAAAGAACAAAACCTAAAATGGCTCAATTTAAATAAAAAATGTGGGCAGTGAGTGGAATGTACAAATGGAACTAACTACAAATGGAAGCTTAAAAGGGTTGCAGTATTATGATCCAACAGAATTGAATTCAGGATAAAAATATTGCTTGGGAATGGAGCACTTTATAGTGTTGAAGGGTACATTCTACCTTCCTGAACTAAATCGTGCATTGACTATACCACTGAAACATACAAGGGAAATTTATAGGAATTGGAGAGATAATCGACAAAGAAAATATTACAGAGCGTGTAGATGTAGATTTCTGTTTCTTTGGTATTAATGCCTTGGGAAATTCCTAGTGCCATAGCATAAAAGAATAACAACAAGTTTGATATCATTACTAATTGTTTAAAAGGATGTGAAAGACCTTATTTCTACATAGAATAATGAACCAAATTAATAAGAAATCTTGATATTTAGTGAAGCAGTTTCTTCATTGTGTCAGCTTAAAATAAGGACCGTGGAATAAAGTCTCAAAACTAAGTCAACCCTATTATTTTAAGGCATTTAAAGATAGGCTGCATTTGTACCCTCTAGCAAGGTATCTGCAGTCTAAGGGTGCTGTTCCCAAGTACAAGTACATGCCCCTATACTCCCATGTCTTCTGCTTGATAGTTTCTGTCTGCAGGAATATTTGCCTCTTTTTTTTTTTTTTTTTTTTTAACATTTGCCTCTTTAAGGGAGTGGCACATCACTATTCTGTGTGTGTCAAATATCACGACTAGCTGACATTGACCAATCGTTATCAAATGTAGATGCTTATAGTAGATAAGGAAGTGGCATATCACAAGTAGTTTTGCTTTTTATGTTTTGAAATGAGAGTAGTTTAAACTACTTTGTAAGCATAGGCTTTTAAAAGCAAGCTTTTGAGCAAAGGACAATTTCTAACAGGTTTTTTAAAATTTTGTTTTATTAGTTTCAAGTATACATTGGTTAGACATTTATATAGTTTATAAAACGATTCCCCTAATTGTTCTCTCTCCTCTGGCTCTAACAGCTTAATAGGACTTTTACCTTGTTTGCAGACTCCTGCCAACTAAATACCATAATAAAAAAGACAATTGTTTGAATATCCTGTTCTAAATGGAGACAGTAGTCGACAAGATTGTTGTTTAATTTTTTTCTTTTTCTTTATATTTTCTGATAGATATTAAGGCAAAGACATACCACAGTTGTAACAACAAAGAAAAATGTTGCAGCCTTAAGACGTGAAATTTATACAGTGGATTTTATTAAAAAGCAGATCGAGGAATTCAACATAGGAAAGAGACATTTAGCCAACATGATGGGAGAAGATCCAGAAACTTTTACCCAAGAGGATATTGATGTAAGTACAGTTACGCTGTTTCGTAGAGTTTTAGGTGTTGAAAGCTCCCTTCTTCAGCTTGAGCCCTTTAGCTCTGTGTAAATTTTAATCAAACTGTCAGAATAAGGGAAATGCCACTATACTTTGCAAGTTGAAACTGTAGTTTCAAAGAGAGGTGCTACTCTGTGTTTGAAGCATCATAAAACATGGTGAGTTTTCAATTTTAACTAGAAGTAGATACTTTTCTTGATTGAGGGTCATAAGAGCCACTATGAATGCTTATACACAATTGGAAATACTTAGAGTATAGTCTTAAATCTAGCTTTCTTACTAAATGATAAAACCAATGGTATTGGAAATATAGTCAGTTTTATAGGAAATGCCTTAAATAAACTTAAACCCCATTTTTTTTTTTTATCAATTTAACTTTACATTTGAATTTTCAAAGTGAGGGAATGTTCTAAGTGATTTGAGAATAGATTAGAATGCTATTCCTGTCCTACTCTTGAATTATTATCCCGATAAAGTAGTAATAATAAATATTACTATTTTGCTAGGCATGCCAGAATAGCTAGCAAAAGAGCTTAAATTGAACGATTTTGAAGCTTGTTCTAATTTTTTAAAAAGTAACATAACATCCCATGGTGATTTACATTTAACTGAAGAATAACATTTTTCTATAGATTTAACATTTTATATGGTTTTAAATACATTATTATTTTAATCATTTTGTGGTTTTAGGCATTTTAGTTTGTTTCCCATCTTTTTGTATACCTTTCCTAATTATTTGTAAATGGTACTTAATTACCTCTTTAAGGCACCAGACCAACATTTTTGCTAAGCCAGAAGGATTGCTTATTGCTCTTCTAGGTCTAGGCGATTTGGAGTTATGGACCTCATAGCCGCTGTCCTGTTTTTGAACCTTATGGTAATCTGGACAATACTTGGGGATATATTTAAAAAAACTATATTTTTATAACACTGGTTTTATCATAGGTAGTGTAGATATTGATCCATTTTTAGAAGAGATGCCTCACAAAAAGGATAAGCATTAAATATGTAAATATGGATAAAGGTAAAAGCTCTAAAACTTTAAACTTTGAACCTAGTGTTCTTTCTTCATATCAGCCTCATTTCATAGATAATGGACACCTGATAGTATCTAGGATATATTACCTAATTTTAGCTACATACTCAAAAAATGATGACTTTTCAGGAAGAATTGAAGGAAAGGACTAAAAAAATAAGATCTTGTCCTTCCTCATTTAATAACATGTATCTTTTTAAAAAGATAAGGAAAGAATGAACGTCTTGGCACAATCGTACATACAGATTGTGTTTTCCAAATTGAGATATAATTTCTATATCTCTGCTTCCTTAAATCTTCTTTCTTAAGACCACTTCTTTTGCTTTTTCCCTTTATTTATTTATTTATTTTTGGCGGAGGGGAGGGGTGACTGCTTTATTGGGATATAATTCACATACCATCTAATTCAGTGGTTTTTAGTCTGTCCAGAGTTGTCTAGCCATCACTACAGTCTAATTGTAGGTCATTTTCATCACCCATGATGAAACTTTGTGCCTCTGGCCATCGTCTTCACTTCCCCCACTCACCCCAGCTCTAGGCAACTATTTTTTACAGTCTGTCTATAGATTTCCTTCTTCTGGACATTTCATAGAAATAGAATCATGTAATATGTGATCTCTTGTGACTGGTTTCTTTCACTTAGCATATTGTTTTCACAATCGATCCATGTTTTATCTTGTGTCAGTTCGTTCTTTTTTATTGCCAAATAGTTTTTCATTGTATGGATATACCATATTTATTTTTATCCATTCACCAGTTGATGGACATTTGGATCATTTCCATTTTTGGTTACTCTGAGTAATGCTGTTGTATACATGTCTGTAAAAGTTTTTGTGTGGTCGTATGTTTTCACTTCTCTTGGGTCTATACCTAAGAAACCATTGCTAATCCAAGGTCATGAAAATTTACACTTATGTTTTCATCTGAAAGTTTTGTAGTTTTAGTTCTTACCCAGGTTTTTGATTCATTTTGAGGTAATTTTTATATGGGGTGTGAGATAAGGGTCTAGTTTCATTCTTTTACATGTGGAAATCTGGATATCTGGTTATCACCATGGCAGTTGTTGAAAAGACTGTTATTTCCCCATTGGAAATTTTTTTTTAATTTTTTTTTTTGGTGGGGTGGGGTCATCCTTACTGAAAATCAATTGGCTGTAAACATGAGTGTTTATTTCTGGACTTTCAATTGTATTTCATTGATCTATATGTTTTGCCTTATGCCAGTATTACATTGTCTTGATCACTATAACTTTGTACTAAAATGTTGAAACTGGGATGTGCTGGTACTCCTACTCTGTTCTTCTGTTTCAAGACCATTTTGGCTATCCTGTACCCCTTGAATTTCCATATGAATTTTAGGGTGAGCTTGTCAATTTCTGCAAAAAGCCAGCTAGGATTTTGCTAGACATTGTCTTGAATCTCTAGGTCAGGCTTGGGAGTATTGCCATCTTAATGTTAAGCCTTCTAATTTGTAAATGTGGGATATCTTTCTGTTTATTTGGATCTTCTTTAATTTTGTTGATGATGTTTTATAGTTTTGAGATTAACTTTGGCATTTTTAAAAAATTTATTCCTTAGGAATATTTTTTCTAATGCTTATATTAAATGCATTAATTTCATTTTAAAAACTCAATTTTCAGTAAAATTGTATTATTAATTTTATTTTTGGATTCTTTATTGCAAGTGATAGAAATATAATTAATTTTTGAATATTTGAATCCTACAACCTTGCTAAACTCATTTACTTATAGTTTTTTAGTGGATTTCTTAGGATTTTCTGTATATAAAATGTCACCTGTACATAGAAATAGTTTTACTTTGATCTTTCCAGTCTGGATGCCTTTTATGTCTTTTTCTTGTCTAATTGCCCTGGCTAGCACCTGTAGAAGTGTTGAATGGACATGGTGAGAGTGGACATCCTCATTTTGTTCCTGATCTTGGAGGAAATCTTAATCTTTTGCCATTAAATATGATGGTAGCCGTAGGTTTTGGTAGATACTCGTTATCTGATACAGGAAGTTTCTTCCTATACCTAGTTTGCTAAACGTTTTTATCATAAAGTGGTGTGGGATATTGTTAAATGCTTTTTTTGCTTTTATTGAGATGATCATGGCTTTTATTGGTATGGTGTGTCATGTTAATTCATTTTTTAATTTTCTTTGTCTTTATTAAAATAGTAACAACTACTTTCATGTTATTGTTAGGATTAAAGAGACAAACAAATACAAAAAAAGCTTACGACATAACTAATCACAAAGTCAATTATAGAGCACAGTCTCATTTCACCTATAGGTTTGTTCTGGGAATGACAGAAGCAAATATAGATGTTTATTTTTTTAGCATTGTTCAATAACATTTTTAATAGTAAAACTTTTAATAATGACCTCGAGCTAACACAAAGTGTTAGATGTCGGTTAAGACTCATACGAATCAGAGATTTTATCCTATATCAAACTTAACTAATACTTTAAAGGATACAGGTTATTTGTTTGTTTTTTACATTAATTGATTTGCGTGTTAAACCAACTTTGTGTTCCAGGAATAAACCCCACTTTGTCAGTGTGGATAATCTTTTTTTAATGTGTTTCCAGATTTGATTTGCTAACATTTTGCTGAGGATTTTTGCTTCTAATTGATGCTGATCTATTAATGTCTTTGATTTTGACATCAGAGTAATACTGGATTCACATAATGAATTGAGAAGTGTTCTCTTCTATTTTTCGAAGAATTTTTGAAGAATTGGTATTAATTCTTCTTTAAATGTTGGCTTGAATTCATCAGTGAAGTCATCTGGGCCTGGGATTTGGGAGTAGGGGGATACTTTTTTTTTCTTTATTACTATTTGCTTTTTAAAATGGCTCTTCCCTCTCTCCTTGTGACCTGCATGTTCCTCAGTAATTGTTCGCAATAGGAAGATCCTGTGACCCAACTGAATTTACCACTAAGGCTATTTTGAGCATCTCTTTTACTACCTTTTTAGATGTACATGAGGCATATTTAGCTCACTGAGAGAAACAGAATCAGTCAACAGTTTTGTAATTCTATTTGAATGGATAAACATTTTCTCAGCATAAGTATTAAAAACAAATTAGATTGTTTGGAGTGGTTAGTTCTTTGCTTGGATGTTTAATCAGAATATTAGCTTTGTATGTTAAAATTATTATATTAGAATTTAATTTCTAAAGAGTAGATATCACCGATAATTTAATTTAGTCACCAAGTTAAAAGTTTAGGCTTACTGTACAATTTCCACGTAGGTAAATTAGGTGCCATTGTCTTTAAATTAAACCTTTTATTATTTTATGTATTAGAAACTTGTTTTTTCTATACTGCTTATTAACCATTTGCTAAAATAATAATAGCCAAAACCATCTATGAAATGCATTTAAGCAAAAATTTTAAGATTTAAAATATCTGCGTTCATATATTCAAATATCTTTAAATTTTTGTTGTTGTTGTTAAGGTGTTTACAACAGACACATGTTGATGTTTCCAACTAGACTACCTTTTTTATTTTAGTTAGAGAAATCTTAAAGGATCCTATCATTCAATCAGGTAGAAACAGTATGTTAAGTTCAGGTTTTTAAAATATAGGATTGTTTTCCAGAGAAGATATGTTTAACATCACTATGTAAATGTAGGAGGGACAACTCTTCTGTACTTTAAAACTGTGTGTGTGTGTGTGTGTGTGTGTGTGCGCGCGCGCGCGCAGTGAAAGTAAGTTGATGTTATTTTGTGTCATTGTGGCAATAGAATATAATAAAAACCTTCCTTAGATTTAGTCAGTAAAGTAATGAAATCATGAATTAATCTAAAAAAACATCCAATTGCTTCTTTAAAATATATAAACTTTTAAAATGAAGCTGTATTCTTGTGAGGAATATAGATGCAGAATTTGTTAAATGGATCTCTTTTTAAAAATCATTATAATTGAAGTGATGTTATAGGAAGATGCAGAACCTGGGATAAGGAGATTTTTTTTCAGTGTAACTAGCATTGTAATGTTTAGGAAGTTACAGCACTCTATCACTTGATTTTCTCATCTCCAACATAATAATAGCTGCTTGCCTACCTAGGGATATAACTAAGGAGAATGAGATTAATGCAATGTGTTATTCTTCTCATTACTATTAATTGCAATAAATAAAATCTGCCATAACTTACTAGTTTTCTAATTGCCTTTGTCATACAAATCTTCCCTGCCACCGAGACCGAATATTGGAAAAATAGTCTGAAATACTGTTGAGTACATTGATTTATCACTGAATGATTTAAACTGGAGGTTGCATTATGTCATAGGCTGGTGTTTTGTCTCCCCTCACTCACTATCTAAAAGCCCATATGGGAGTGTTAGCCATTTTCCTTGACACCGGTGACGTAATTCTTTTGTACTAAACTTTCCTGCAAGTGATAGATCTGCTTCACAAGTCTCACATTTTGTATCAATTAACTCTTTTGACATTTTATTAAATTTAGTGAACTCCCTTTGGCATCTGAGTAGATATAAAAGCGAAGAGGACAGTGAAAACCAATTGTCATCAAGGTTTTAAAATTATATACCCATTATGGTTCTTGTTTTCATTTTATGTTTTTGAAACTATTATTTTTGTAAGAGGTTCAGTGACATATATAACCTGAGAGACATTATAACTGTTGAGTTTCATTTAGCATTTCCATACTGATAAAATGCTTAGTTATTTCTAAAGACAAAAATAAGTACTTTGATATCCCTTTTTAAGCTTCCAGATAATCTTTGTAAGATCATTGTGATTGCTGTTACATATTTAGAGGTTATAATGCTTTTTATGTGTGTTTAGCTTTTAATATATAAATTAAAAGTAGGTACAGTAATTTTTTATGTTTTTTAATATGATCAAGAAATTAGATATTCCACAAAAGAGAATTTTCTAGGTAAGGGAAACCTATTTTTAATTATAACTTATAATAAAAAATACTACCACTTATTAAAAACTTCTTATACATATGCAGTGCTATCTGGGAGCCTGATACACATTCCTTATGGGGTAGTAAGTGTTTGTTATTGAAAAAACCAAAGCAGTACAAGGTCATTCTGTATCCAAAGTTGTTTTGTCTATACTTCCAAAGATTAATTTTTTTTTAGTAACATTTTCTAAAATGATTTGCAGTTTCCCCAACCTTATATAGTAGAGTATAGTGAGTCTATTTTAACATTACTGTGCCTCAGGATTTTCCTTTTTAGTATGGTTGTTAAATTGCGATACCCCGACTGTGGCTCACAGTGCATGTTTGTGCCTGTACTGAATGGTCTGTCTATGCTTAATTCTGGTTCCTGCCATCTCCTTTCCTGTCAAGGTGTCTCTGCCTGTGTGTCTGCCTCTAGCCACTCTTGCCTGCCTTCCACCCTTCCACCGTAATGAAACTTGCTGGGTTTGTGAATTAAATCTAAGAGCCATTGGACTCAGCATGAGGATCTATATGTCCTTCCTACTGAATAAAATCATGAATTTTTGTCAGCTGTTTCTGCTCTCCATAGGCCTTTTTTTTTTTTGGTTGATGTCTAGGTTTATAGCTTTATTCCAGAAAGTTGAGTTTGAATAGAAATCTGGCCTTTGTCCTTACTGAATGCAGCATACATAATTTATGTGTGAAAAATATTCTTAGCTAATTTAATATGCTAGTGTTTCCTTAAAAAGGCTTTTAATAAGAGTTCCGATGTGAATTGGTAAAATAAGAAGAAATATCACAGATAAAATTTTGTGAATAAAAATAATTCTGCTTGTCACTGTTGATATTTAGTTCTTATTTAGATTTTTAATTATTAAAACTACAGACTATATACATGCCTGTTAGATTTTTTTTTTGCAAAATTACTTTGCTATATTTAATGCTCAATCTTGCTATTAAATTTATATGAAAAATTATTTTTAGTTGGGAAAATACCAAATTAACTAAAAAGAAATTAGTCACAAACAGCTATAGATTTTCTCCATTTCAAAAGTTTAATTTTTCCTGATTTTTTAAAGTATATCGAAACAAAAGAAACCACCTTTTGCTCTTTCCTGCTGAACCACTAACTGATAACCTTCAGAGGATCTAACAGGAGGAAAAACCAGTCCCTTCTAACAATCAGTAGTGCATATGATGACTTGCTAAAAAGGGCTTAAAATGCATACTGAATATTTTGAAAATAGGTCTTAATGCTGCAGTTCTCAACCGCTGTTCCATAAACCTTTCGCACGTAACTTCCAGATGTTGATCAGTGTCTAAGAAATATTTTTTGTAACAGTATATGTATTGTGAAGAGGAATCTGTCAAATAAACATTGAGTTAAGTGGGTTTTGTAATTCAAAGTAAAGCAGTTACACTTTGGTCCAAAGGCTATTCTATGTGTGGGAACTATAAAGAAATAAGCCCCAAGTATGCAACAGGGGCAGGGTAGAAACAGATGTCTTCAGATCATGCCCAAGGCTAAAGGCTGGCCAGGTGAGTAGTACAGTCAATGCCCATGGAATTCTGTAGACACTGTCACACACTGTTACGTTACAGTGGACTTGGGATGACCGTTATTGCTAATCTGTTCAGTACTGTTGAGTCTTTTTTAATCTTTTCAAATGTACCATCCAAAATGATTCCTCCAGAAATCAGGCCATAAACACACAAAGTTAAGGACCACTGGTATGTGCATTTTCATTTTTGAGTTACGCAGTATCTGTTATAAATTTTAAGGTGGAAACGTTTTGGTTATATAAAATATTATGAATATGGAATTGCACTTGCATTTACTAATGTCTTTATTCGGGAATTAAAAGTTAAGTTCTACATTACTATAGAATTTCAGGAAAAAAGCCAGCAAATTGATATATAACACTGCTGAAGCCTACCAATTACTTTTTAATTGGTATTATAGACCTCATTCTGAAACCAGAATGTTTTATTCTCCTAAGTGTGAATGTGCTGTATGAAGTTTCTCTAATTGATTTGCTGTGCCCATTCCATTTGATGTATCATTTTTCACAATATTTCATAATTTGTGCTCACTTCTAATGAACAGAGTCGTTAGGACAGGCATGTCTAAGTACAACTGACAGCTAACATTAGGTGCCAGATGCAGTTTATAAAGCTATGTAGAAATGTAGAGAACAGTTTAAATAAATTAGCACCTGTACATTAGTCTCACTTGCTAGTAATTTATAAGCGAATCAGTAGAGATGACATTTAGGTAAGTCATTGATCAAGTTAACAGCTGCAAACCCCCTGCCCAGCTGGGATACCTAATTAATTGAGATTGCATTCCTGACCTCGTGCTTCTGGGCTGAGTCTGCAGTCCTTTTATACTTTGACATAAACCAAAGAATAGAGTTAAATACTTTCCCTTCATTTCAGGGAACCCTTCCATTACCAACATTATAGTTAAAATCTAAAAAATCAAGAAACATGTTTACAAATGAGAATCATATTACTCTATGACTTGCTTGGATTAATTTATAAAAGTTTACATTATTTTTGTAGATATTTTTTAATTTTAGATTCAGATAAATCATGCTGCAGTCTAATTTATAAAGGATTCTCTCTATTTTTATAATTAACTGTATACATATGCTTTTGGACTTATGAGAGGGTTGTGTCTTGGTAAACCCATTGTTAAGTTGAAAATATCTTAAGTCAGAATACATTTTTTAGAAAAAGAAATTTAATACACCTAACCTACCGAACACCATAGCTTAGCCTGGCCTACCTTAGACTTTCTCAGAGCACTTACATTAGCCCATTGTTGGACAAAGTCTCGGACACCGTGAACACACTGATCACGTGGCCAGCTGAGAGTTTCCGGTGCTGCCGCTGTCCAGCATCACGAGAGTACCGTACTGCCTGTTGTTAGTTGAGGAAAGAATCAAAATTCAAAATTTTAAGTATGTTTTTCTGTGGAATGCATATCTCTTTCACACCATCATAAAGTCGAAAAATTATAAGTTGAATCATTGTAAGTTGAGGACTGTCTGTTCTCCACCTTTTTTTTTTCCCCAGAAGAAGCAGGGTTTTTGTTTTTTGTTTTTGTCACAACCAATCACTGAACTGAAGCCATATATGTAACAATTTTTTCAAGTGTGGGTTTAGTTAAAAACATCCAAGAACTTTGCCAAGTTGAATTCCATACAAATTCAAGAACTTAATATAGAAATTGTTAAGGTAGAACTTACTATGGGAAAATACCCTGTGTTTCCTTATGGCTCAGATTTTCTTCAGAGTAAATTTAAAACTGAAAGATGAAGGCATCAACAACCTTAAATCAGAGAGAGGCAGTGATTTTGTATCTGTTTCGGTATGTGTTCATGGATGTTGATGGTGTTTGAATACCTGTTCATTAACCACATACCACATCCAAATTCTCCTAGAATGAGAAAAGGTCTCTTGAAATAAACGTTAAGCCTAAAACAAATAAAAATATTAGGCTAGTAATACTGTTTTCAAGCTTTTTGAAGAATCATTAATCGAGTCACAACTGATATACATATTTTTGTTTTTGTAGAAGGATTGGTTTTCTTGGTTTAAGTGAGTTTTTCATGTAGATTGCTTAGAAGTGAAAAAGTACTTATTTCGGATAATTATGAAATTTCTACCAATTCTGTCCTGGTTGATAAACTTGGTCCAGGTGGGCCAAACTCCAATTCAGATATGAAATGCCAATTTTCCTCTGATTTTAAGGCACTCGAGGGCCATTTCCTGCTCGTGCTTTTTCTCTAGTGCCGGGATGGGGTCACACACGCGTCAGGGAATCACAGGGCACAGCATTTGACAGATTGGTCAACAGTAGCAGAGCCAGGTAGTTCCCATACCACCTTCCTCCAGTGATTTTCTGGTTACCTTAATTTCACCTGTCATTATATTTAAATTCTGCCTTTTTTATCATGCTAATATAGATAGTTCTGAATAACATATCAGAAAACTGCTTTAAAAAACGATTTTAACACTTCCTTTTCCTTTGTTTTTCTCATTTTCTTTTCTAGTTATATTTCTGAACCTTTCCTAACCAAATCTTTACCTCAATTTAAAATTTTATGTGAAATCGTCCAGCTGTCCCCAACCATTTTTGTTACTAACTCTATATTATAAAAAATTATCTTATTTAAAATAACCTCCTTAGCTTTATGTTGAATTGGGAATTTTATTTTTAGTCTTGGTGTATTTTGGGAAGCCCCAGGGACTCAAGAAATCAGCCCATGGAAAAGTCTCTTCCATGAAGTGGTGTCCAATATGGGGCAGAGGCTGTGAGGTGTGAGGAGTGAGGATGAAGTTGTCTGTGGCTTCAGGGAGAGCACGGGGAAGTCTCTTGGAAGAGCCTGTGGCTTTTAAGAGAAACTGCTCGAGAAAGCCAAAGGGCAGTGGGGGTGAGGATAGAGATGGAGAGTTAAATTTTTATTTCAAAGAGCTTGAGCAAATGCCCTGCTACTAAAATAAATGTCAAGTTCCAATACCCTAATAGACCAATTTCGAGGTGTAGGGTGTACCTGCCGCTGGCCTAATTTCTCCTAACCTGACCTTGAGTTAGGGCTAGGTAATCCTGGTAAGGGAAGGCGAAGTCTTAACCCTGGGGCTACGGGATAGAAAGAAGGTCTGAAAGGATAGAAGCAGGAAACTGTTGTGCTCCCTGTGGGGGTTTTGCTCCCATCACAGGGTGGTTTGGAGTCAGCGTCTTCAAAGCTGATACTGAGCTTCCCGTAATAAGAGGTAGCAGTTACTTCAGCAAGACCATGCTGGTGACATGGGTGCTGAAACAGCCGACTGCAGCACACATGTGTGTGCTTTGCAGTCATGTAGACTTTCCAGTAGCTATGTCACTGGCAACGGCAGGCTTTGGAAAAAAAGATGCTGGTAGGGAGACTTACTCTGGACCTAGATTGAAAGCCACACGAGAGTGAGTGAGAGGGGGCGCCCTGGAAGGCAATTTGCAAACAAGGCCCTATTTTTGCAGGCTCCCAAGGACCATGTTGTTCCTTCAACTGAGTGTTCCTATGGCGCAAGAGGAGGTGGGCACTTGTCATTTTTGTCATTATATTTGATGATTTTTATTTTCTTATGTTTTGTTTCTAGGAGGAAAGAGTTGCAAAAACATACAGAAAGAGTTTTCAGTATCTGTCACAACTCGATATTTTTATCTTTTCGTTATCTAGATTAACGATGGAAAAGAACAAAAGAGTGGGGGGGATAACAAGCATTGTGACAATAAGGACCCTTGAATTAATGAAAACTACAAGAGGACCAATTGGGAATCTGGAGACTTTTGTGATATTACTCTCATTTTCACCCCATATGCATGTTTGTGGGTATACATGCACTTAGATTTTCTGCTACTTCCGGTATATAAATGTTTCTCCCTCCTGCCCCAGCACTGAAATCCAGGCTGAAATTGGGTATACGATCCAAATTCTCTTACCTTAGGCCCAGTCTGCTCAGGCCGTTCTGGTCAGTGGCAGAGGGCCTCAGCAGTGCCAAGGGAGGTGTCGGGAACGCCAACTTTCCAGGTGGTTTCCATGATTGCATTACCAATTCAAGCCCCGAAGAATCGAGTCACATTTCTGAGGTGTTAAAGTGTTACTGTCCCACCTTCTTACTTCACAGAAGAGAAAATCAGGAACAGTCATCAAGCCCAGCTTCATTGTGGAAATGTATTCAAAGACTACTTGGTTACTACTCTGTTGTGGCAGTAGATTTTTGCTTTTTAACTTAGACCAGTAAAATTAAATTATGGACTTTGTAACAATTTAATTAAATTTAAAAGCCTTACTAAAATACACATCAGTAGCATCAGTGCAGTGCTAGCTGTACTGCTTGAAGGCTTTGGTCAAATTAGCCGATAGCTGTGTGGTTGCCACTAGCTATGTGTTGTTTAAATTAAAGTTAATTAATATTAGATAAAATTTAGTTCTTTGGTTGCACTACTAACATGTCAAGTGTACATTAGTCATGTAGGCTACTTATTGGCTGTCATATCGGACAGCATAGATTATAGACTAATTCTGTCATTGGGCAGTGTTGCCTAGACCATTGCTCTGACACTTCCCCTCTAAAAAGAATTTGTATTTTTTGCCTTGTTATTTAAAAGAAAAAAAATACTTTGGAAGTATAAGTAATATCATTCTGCTTTTTCATTTTTATATTGTCTTTCATTGAAACAATATAAAATGCCCGAAGTGCTTTTGAAAACAGCTCAAAAATACTACAAAAGAATAAAGAGAAATTTAGAAGTGTAGAAAATGGTTACTTTTATCTGAATGAAAGAACAGAGGGTACTAACATTTGAGAGGGAAGCAGAGATGT
Source organism: Eidolon dupreanum (assembly GCA_028627145.1). NCBI lineage: Eukaryota > Metazoa > Chordata > Mammalia > Chiroptera > Pteropodidae > Eidolon > Eidolon dupreanum. The sequence continues at coordinate 46,262,024 of CM053515.1, read as the reverse complement.
GTTTAGCAGAGGCAAGAAGAAACTTGCAGAGTTAGGAGGGGGCATAGCTGCAAAAGAGGGGAAGACAGAAACCTCATATGGAAGAGACCTGAAAAAAGTCATGAGGTTTGAAAAGAAGTCTTGGTGACTCCTGTCCAAGCAGTCGCACATTTGGAATTATGGTGAGGCCAGACTGAAATCTGTTGGGGAAAGAATGGAATGTTTCAGGAAGTGAGCCTGTGCTTCTAAGGATAGGAATGGGAGCAGGAATTGCGGGTTGTTTGTTGGCTCAGATGACACCAGAAGTCCTGTTTAGATGGGCCTTCCACATGAGCACTGAGGTTGCTCACAAATATGGCAGCAGTTGGCATATGAAAGGAAAAAAGTACACTTCAGCCCTTTGTTACTGCTCCAGGTAATGTGGAAGTTGAAGGCAGTAACAAGGATGGCGAGAAAATGGCCTGACCATACTGGTCTGACCAAGATGGAGGAGCAGGAGGAAAACGTGGCATGTGCGCTAATAGGGGTGTAAACAGAGAAGGGATTAACAGGATCCTAGAGGGGTCAGGGAAGGGGTTGCAGGGAAGGTGGCGTTTGATGTAATTCTCAGAAGACAAATGGGAATGTGTTAAATGGAGAAATAGAATAAGGGTATTCCTGGCAGGGAAAACAGCATGAAAGGCACTTGTTTAGAAAGGTTGAAGTGACTTAAGAAAAGCCAGATGAAAAGTATCACTGAAAAAAGTAACTGACCACCCTCCTCAATACTTCACGTCTTATAATCATGAAAACATTTTTCAAGTACCACCACTTCTGGTGACTCTGATTTGTAAGGACATCAACTTCATTTGTTCTAGGGATAAAATAGGTTTTTATAAAAGCAAGCACACAGCAAGTACTTGATAAATGTGAGCTCTACAAAAATGTTCAGTCTGTGTTAAGTACTTGCCCACGTTCTTGTAACCTATAACCATGTAACCTATAAATAGTTCTGCCACACATCCTGTGTATATTACTTTATTATGATTTATTATTACTTTTATATGATTTTACATATCTCTTATAACAGCCCCTGTGTTTGAGATTATGTGCACATCTGTCTCCACTGCTATGAGTGAAGAATCATATCTTTTACCCATCTTTTTAAACTAGCAGAGTGCCTGAAATTGGGTGGGATAAATATTTGGTGAATAATATTCGTCAAGGTAAATGGTCACTTAATTTTCCTGTAAGCACATTTGGGTTTTACTTGTAATTTTACTGCTAAATAGCTGAATGTCCTTGATGTCAATGAAGAAGTAAACCTATTTTCTGAGAGAACTATATTGGTTCTCTGCGATAGCCAAGTAAGAGCATGTTCTAAAATTAAATCTCAGAAAGTTCAAGTTTGAGCTTTGCCATTTATTTCAGTGCGATCTCGGGCTAGCTGCTTTAACTGCTTCTTCTTCATCTGTAAAATAGAGGTAATGAATGCATGACTATAAGTCTTAAAAGAATGCAGGCAAGTGCTTCACATAGACTGAACATTTTTATAGAGCTCACGTTTATCAAGTACCTGCTGTGTGCTATGCTTCCATAAATACCTTATTTAATCCTTACAACAAATGGATGAAGTGCCGTCCTTACAAACCAGAGTCGCCGGAAATGGTGGTCCTTGAAAAATGTTTTTATGGTTATAAGCTACAATAAGGATTATGTTATTTACATATTCATCCTATTTTCATGTTTACCACTCCCTTTCTTCAGAATTCTGAAATGCAGTGAAAGCAAGAGTTTATAACGTGTAATGCTGTGCCCAGAACATAGCGATAGGCTGTTCAACTTAATACCAACTCTCGGAATTTTCTTGTTCTTAGAAATATTTACTATTTATTTCAATCAAAAGGGTATTCACCAACTTGAGTTTTAACAAGTGTGTATGCTGACTTTGAGTTAAGCAGGCACAGAAAGCAGCAAAATGCCTTTTTTCATAAAATCCAGATAGTCCTTTGTTTGCTTCAGAATTTGTAAGAAATCTGATTAGTGTGCCCACAGGAGATCAGTGGAAGGAGCAGGTCGGGTTGCGTTGGTGCTAGTCCACACGTACTGAGCAGAGGCAGAAAGCATGCTGGGAGTGTGTCTTTCTCTTTTCTTGTTTAATTTGGTTAAAAAACAACTGGTTTATTTACTGTTCCCTTTCTTGTTCTTTTTTTTTTTTTCCATCTTATGTTTTTCATTGTTTTTACTGAATTTGCAGTTTTGCATTTTATCTGAAATGGTATACTTTGCTCTGTGGACCTTCTTCGTAGTATTTGGTACAAAACCCAATATATTTAGGAACAAATATAATATAGTTGGTATAATATAGCATGGTGTATATACTGTATTACTAATCACTGATACAGTATGCAGTATATTATGTAGCATAGTATAATGTAGTTGGTAAATGTATTATTAGAACCTGATAGAGTGAGGAATTATAAATTAGTAAATATATGTTAATTTATTTTAGCTGAGGTTTTCTTTTTTAAGGCAAACCCACTTTCCCTCATCCTTTCAGTTTAATTTAGAATACTTTCAGCAAATTCTTTATTAGCTTGTTTTCTTTCCTTTTTTTTTTTTTTTTTTTTAAATTCAGATTACCCGTAATACCTAGGCATCCTTTGCAATTGACAGTTTATTTTCAGGTTCTACCAGTAAACTTACTTGTGACTTTGCTAAGTCATCTTTTTCATTGGAAATCCAACTGTAGGATGGAATTCTTCACATTTTCACTTCCTTCTAGGACCCTATTTGGTGGTCATCTAAGGTAATAGTCATTTTCACATTTGAAACTGCCAGTGATGTCTTGAAACCAACTTGAAAGCCGTTTGGATTTGCCGCCTTGAAATTATGGTGAAGAGTGGAACTGAGTCTTCCACGTTGTTTAGAATTCTCACCCAGGCCTTAGATTCAATAGTTGCTTTGCTTCTGGCCAGCTTGGGGCTCCTGTGTATCACTGTGAGAACCAGGCCTGAAGTCCAGCTGGCTCACAGGTGCTGTAGGCTCCTGGTACACCCTACTGAGACAGGTTGGGCTTGGGAAAACCTCATTTACTTAATTTTTAAGATTTTTCCCCAACTTTTTATTTTAAAGAAAATTTAAATTTTCAGAGAATTTGAATATTGCATGGACACAAATGTTAGCACATCTGCACAGCCTTCACACAGGTTTCCTTGATATGGATTTGCCAATTGTTAACATTCTGCCACCTTTTCTTTATCTCTCTGTATATATAAATTTTTTTGAGTGAGCCATTCAAAATGCACATACAACACTTTGCCCCTAAATATATCAGCATTTATTTAAAACCTAAATACATACACCCTTTATACCATTGTCTCCCACAATACCACTAGTACATCTAATATAATTGCAATTCTGTAATGTTATATGTAATCAGTATGGAAATTTCCCCACTTTTCCCCAAAATGTCTTTATAGCTGGATTTGTTTTACATAACCCAGACCACCTGTCTTGTACAATTGTCCCTCATTCTGGCTTTCTAATTGCTTCTTTATGATCACATTTAGAATGTATAAATGACACTACTTTACTTACATGATGTTGTAGCCTTCTCATTGCCTCACACCAGGAGGCATATAGTCAATTTGTCCCACTGTTAATTGTCCCTTTGTTAAGGTGGTGACCACTAGATCTCTTTATTGTAAAAGTAGTTTTTCCTCTCTGTAATTTGTAATCTGTAGGGTGGTATGTAGAATCCATGTGAATATTCTATTCCCCAGTAACCTTTCAGCCAGTGACTTTAGCTTCCACTGATGATCCTTGCCTGAAATGAATAATTACCCTGGAAGCTGTAAAACAATAATTTTCTACTTCTGTCATTCTTTCTACTTTTATTAACTAGAATTGTTTTTATAAAGAGGCTTTCCTTTTCTCCTTGTCTACCCTTGAGAGTGTGTGTGTATGTACATGCACACTATTAAACATAAGCATACCCACATGTTGAGTGCTCTTAGAGATGAATAACCTGTGCTTTTGTTGTTTGTATTTATGGGGGAAGGTACCTCCAGGATAAATTTGTAGAAGTGAGATTGCTTGGGGAAATGTATAGATATATAGTTTTGTTAAATAGTGCCACACTACCATTTGACACTCCCACGAGCAGAGCCTCTAAGCTGGTCAACAGAGTGCTGTCAAGCTGTTGAGCTTTTGCTAGTCCTAATAGGTGAAAAATGTTACCTCACTGGTTTTAATAGCCTTTGAAAACAAATTTTTTTTATGTAGTTTAATTGGTTAGTCTTTTTTTATTTCTGAATTTTAAGTCATAGTTAAGACTTTCTGACGTCTACACTTTAAAGGAATTCACCCATATTGTCTTCTTGTGCTTGTTTTTTTTATTTTGTTTTGTTTTTCATTTTCTATTTGTAGCTCACTGACTCATTTAGAGTTTATCCTGGTGTGAGGTTTGGATTCAGTTTTATCCTTTTTCCAAATGGCAATCAGTAGTCTCACATTACTTATTATAGAGTCCATTTTTTCTTCAGAGAAGGAAGGGAACAGCTCACAAAATTAACATTCTGATATTGAAGTTTTTTTGTGTGTAAGTCAATTTTATTGATAAAAGGCTGAATGAGAATGAAGCTTGACCCAGAGACACAACTGGACCCCCTAATGTAATTGAATTTATACCTCACCATTGTAGGCCCCAACTTTTCTGGAGCAGAACTGAATCCAGCACACTGGCTGTGTGGTGGGCAGAGCAGGTCCTCCCCAACCACAGGCTCTCCAAAGGGCAGCACTGTGCCCACACGACCTGCCGTTTCATTCTGAGGCCAGATAGGGCGCTCAGATCCAGGGCCACAAACTTTCACTTGATATCATCCAACAAAAATGAAAGTGCAGTTTTTTTGTTTTTGTTTTTAATTTTGAGAAAGGGGATTGGAGAAGATACAGTAGTTGTTCTCCAGTTGGTAGTAATGCTGCTGCCTCGGAAGTAAAGGACATTTGGAAATGCGTAGGGGTGAGATTTGTCACAAACACTGTGGATGTCACTGGTTCAGATTTTTAGAAAAGGGCTAGGTATGTTAAATGACCTGCAGTATTAGAGAAAGTTGCCTACAATGGAGCTGTCACACTCAAGTGCCAGTAGTAGCATCTCTATTGAGAAACAGACATTAACAAGAACTTGTTTCCCTATCCATTTGTCACTTACTAGCCATCTTGGTTCACAGATCCACTTTTGGGGTATCACAGCGTGTTCTAGTCATCCTTATTTCACTTAATAGAGGCTCCAAAGTGCCAGAGCAGTGAGGCTGGCAATTTGAGTATGCCAAAGAGAAGCTTTGAATTTTACCATAGTTGCATACGTGTTGGAAAAAACACAGAATATACAGGGTTTGGTGTTATCCACGATTTCAGGCATCCCTGGGGATCTTGGAACTATCTCCTTAGGATAAGGGGGCACTACTGTAGTTACAGATTTTTTTTTCTTTTAGGGGATTATGTATGCAGTAATTTATTTTTCATTTAAAATGTTTTGAAATAAGATAATGTATTTGAAACTCTTAGTTCAGTGTCTGGCACATAGTAAGCACTCAATAATTATTAGTCATGATGTTAACTGGTTTTTATAACAATTGTTAATGAACCTTTATGTATATTTTCAGAGAGCTATTGCTTACCTTTTTCCCAGTGGTTTGTTTGAGAAACGAGCCAGGCCAATAATGAAGGTAATTACCTTAATGTTTTAAAAAATTTAATATAGGTTTATATGTTACAATAATTATCTGATGGACTTTTAATTTATTTTACAGCATCCTGAACAGATTTTTCCAAAACAAAGAGGTAAGTTTGCTCAAGAATTGAATAAACAGTTCTTTTTTACTACAGTGTTTTGTTACACATTAGCTCCGACTCATGTATTACGGTGACGCATTCCCATGTCCTGGCAGAGTCACATCATTGATCAGAAATAGTTGATAACTAATAATGAATGATGAGGTTTGCAACCAATTTCTTCTTAATTAAGTAATATTAAAATTACATCAGATTCGAGTTTATGCCTATAATAATATCACATTAATTTATTTGCATTCAAATATGCTTTTTGATGAAGAGTTTGGTACAGATCTGAAAACTAATTCAATTTTTTTACATGACAATTAAAAATTTTCCTTCATATATTCACTGAATATAGATCCCCCCATTTTATGGTCTTTATTGATGTGATTCCATTGTCTTTCTCGCATTGTTTCTGATGAGCAGTTAACCATCATCCTTATCTGTCCCCTGCTATCCCCCTTCACCGTTTATTCTGGCTTCTTTTAAGATTTTTTCTTTATCTTTTAAATCTGTAAGATAAAATCTTGAAGAAAACATACAATAAGACTTAAGGTTGCCAGGAAATAATATATTTACTATTTTCTAGTTTACATTAGGAACCTCTTATTCACTGTGGACAGATGGTAGTTGTCAATTCATTTAAAAAGTTTTAAAGCAGGGAATTATTTCTCAAAAACACTAAAAATATAAATTTATATTTATCAGTCTTTTGCCATAACTCTAGAGGTTTTTTTTTCTTTGAGTATGTATTTCTTCCTCATTTTTTTTGCATAACCCTGCCACTGATGCATTGTCAAAGATTTTTAGTTTTGATTCTTTACGATGGAACAAAGAACTTGAACTTCCTAAGAAATCTGAGTGCAGAGTATTTCTATATTTCTACAGATTTTTCTCCTTATCACACTGAAGCTCAACAAACTTTTTTTAGTAACTTGCCTTTGAGTCTAAAGCAGCCAACTTAGTTTTCATAGAAGCAACAGCTGTCTTTTCTGTTTTCACTCATATTTCATCTGTTTTTATAATATTTAGTTTATGTAATTATAGAAATATATACACTCGTGATAAACAGTAGTAGTGATTTTTTAAGTGGCTCCTCTATTTTTCAGTGTCTCAGGCTCCTCACTTCTCTCTCTTCCTCTCTTTGTTTTTTTACATATCTCTACTAATTGCATCTCTTTTTATATATCCGCCCCTCTAAGACTGGTTCTTTCTGTCAAATTTTACCAGCTTCTCAGCATTAGAAGTTAATTATTACTGTCAGCTGGGCTATAACAACTGAAACTTCTGTACATTCCTGCAAAATGCCCATGTGTTATTTGAGAAATATGTCACTGTTGGTAGGATTTTCTTACATTGCAGTTAACTATATTTAACCATGTTTAAACAATACTTCTTTATAATCAGCAACATATTTTTTGCCACCCACCTACCTTACCTACCTGCCAATTTTGCTGTATGTTGTAAATATAGGTCACACTAGTTTTTATGTTAAAAGATGTGAGCGAATTTTATATTTGAATAGATTATGACACCTGTAATGTGCTACTGCTTCCCTTATTAAAAGATGAAAGCTTCCAGACTGAGTTAATATAAAAATCCTTTTTTACTGTTTAAGTGATAAAAATATTAAGAACAAAGGTATATACTAATTGATGACAGAAGCAAGGAGTAGTACCTAATACTAGACAAAATGGAATTCAGACAGATTAGGGAATGGTTCAATGAGACAAGAATGTTAGTTTATATTGATAAAACCAAAGGTTCATGGAGCTGATGACCATGAACCTTTTTGTACCAAGCATTTAGCATTGAAATGTTTAAAGCAAAAGCTGTTAACTAAGGCTCTAAAGAATTTGAATAACATAGTATGATTTTATAGCTGCAGATACAAGTGCAAGGAATACATTTGCTATGCAGATGCCAATGGAATATTAATAGAATTATGATGTAATAGGTTATAGAGAAAACCTAACAAATTCTAAAAGGGTAGATATTATATAGATTCAATTTTTCTGACTTAAAATCAATAGAATCAGAAAACTATTGGAAATCAAAAGAGGAAATCAAAATTGAAATTACAGACTATTTAGAAGTATATGATGACAATGAGCTTAGTTCCTATCAAACCATATGGGATGTGGACAGTGTGTTATTCAGAGACAAACATGATTATTAGACATTAAGAAAGGCTAGAAATAAATGAACTAAGTATTTAGTTCAAGAGGTGGAAAAAAGAAGTTGATGAACAAAGTGAAGAAATTTAAAAGAAATGGTTAGATAAATAAAATAAGCTAGTTCTTTGAAAATGCCAATGAAGTTAATCAGATTTTGGCAAGTCTGGTGAAAGAAAAGAGGGAAAACATAAGAGGACAATATTAATTTATTTTAAATTTTTTTTAATTAAAGTATAGTTGGCATACAACATTATATTAGTTTCAGGAGTACAAGTGATTCCACATTTTCTTATGATGTGCTCACTACACTAGGTCTAGTAACCATCTGTCATCGTGCAAAGTTATCACAATATTATTAATAACTTTCCCCTTTACCTTTTTCACTCACCCCTCCATCCCCCACCCCTCTGGCAACCATCAGTTTGTTATTCGTTTCTATGAGTCTGTTTTTCTTTTGTTTTATTTGTTCACTAGTTTTAATTTAAAAAACTACACATATAAGTGAAATCATATGGTATTTGTCTTTCTCCATCTTATTTCACCTAGCGTAATACCCTCTAGGTCCAACCATGTTGATGCAAATGGCAAGATTTGGTTCTTTTTTATTATTGAATAATATTCTATTGTATATAGCTACACATCTTTATCCATCCATCGATGGCTACCTAGGTTGCTTCCATATCTTGGCTATTATAAATAATTCTGTAATGAACGTAGGAGTTCATACACCATTTCAAATTAGTGTTTTCATTTTCTTCAAATAAATACCCAGAAGTATTACAGGGGCTTATGATAGATCTATTTTTTAGTTTTTGAAGAATCTCTGTACTGTTTTCCATAGTGGCTGCACCCATTTGCATTCCCACGAACATTCTCCACGTCCTCGCCAGTGTTTGTTATTTGTTGATAATAGCTCATTTGACTGGTATAAGGTGGTATGTCATTTCTCTGATGATTAGTGATGTTGAGCATCATATCTTCTTTGGAGAAATATCTGTTCACATCCTCTATCCATTTTTTGACCAAATTATTTATTTTTTTGTTATTGAGTTATATGAGTTTCTTATATATTTTTTTATATCAACCCTTTATTGGATGTATCATTTGCAAATATATTCTCCCTTTGACTAGTTTGTATTTTCGTTTTATTAATGGTTTCCTTTGCTGTGCAGAAGATTTTTAGTTTGATGGAGTACATTTGTTTATTTTTGCTTTTATTCCCTTTCCCAAAAAGACATATTCAAAAAGATAGACTAATGGCAAATAATTTAATACTCTGTTTTCTTCCAAGACTTTTATGTTTTCAGGTCTTGCATTTAAGTCTGTAATACATTTTGAGTTTATTTTCGTGTACGCTATAAGAATGTTCCAGTTTACTTTTTTTTAACACGATCTGTCCAATTTTTCCAACACCACTTTTTGAAGAGACCGTTATTTTTCCATTGCATATTCTTGCCTCTTGTCATAGATTAGTTGATCATATAAGCAAGGGTTTATTTCTGGACTCTCTATTCTTTTCTGTTGATCTGTGTGTCTATTTTTGTGCCAGTACCATACTGTTTTGATTATTATAGCTTTTTAGAATAGTTTAATATCGGGGAGCATGATACCTCCAACATTGTTCTTTCTTCTCCAGCTTGCTTTAGATATTCATGGTCTTTTGTGATTCTGTATGAACTTTAGGATTATTGTTCTAATTCTGAGAAGAATGCCATAGACATTTTGATAGGGATTGCATTGACTCTATAGATTGCTTTGAATAATATGGTCATTTTAACGATAATCGTTCAATACAAGAGCACAATATATCTTTCTATTTATTTTTGTCCTTTTCAGTTTCTTTCTTCAGTGACTTATAGTTTTCAGAGTACAGGTCTTTCACCTCCTTGGTTAAATTTATTCCTAGGTGTTTTGTTCTTTTTGATATAATTGTAAATGGAATTATTTTATTAATTTCTCCTTTTGATCATTCATTATTAGTATATAGAAACATGATGGATTTCTATATATTAATTTGTATCCTGCTACTTTACTAAATTCATTTATTAGTTCTAATAGTTTTTTGGTGGAATATTTAGGGTTCTCTATAGTATATTGTCTGCAAATAATGAACGTTTTACTTGGATGACTTTTATTTCTTGAATAATTGCTGTGGCTAGAACTTCCAATACTATATTGAACAATAGTGGTAAGAATGAGCATCCTTGTTTTGTTTCTGATCTTATAAGAAAAGCATTCAGTTTTTTATCATGGAGTATATTAGCTGTTGGCTTGTCATATATGACTTTTATTATTTTGAGGTAAGTTCTTGCTATATCCACTTTGTTGAGAGTTTTTATTATTAATGAAGATTGAATTTTGTCAGATGCCTTTCTACACCTATTGAGATGATCGTATGATTTTTATTATTGGTTTTGTCACATTAATTGTTTTGTGGATATTGAACCATCCTTGCATCTGTGATATAAATCCCACTTGATCATGGTGTATAATCTTTTTAATATATTGTTGAATTCAGTTTGAGAATTTTTACATCTCTGTTCATCAGGGACATTGGCCTATAATTCTCTTTTTCTGTATTATCTTTGTTTGATTTTGGTATCAGGGTAATGCTGGCCTCATAGAATAAATTCAGAAGCATTCCTTCCTCTCTAATTTTTTTGGAATAGATTGAGAAGAATTGATATTAATTTTTCTTTAAACGTTTCATAGAATTCACCTGTGAAGCTGTCTGTTCCTGGGCTTTTGTTGGGAGTTTTTTGATTAGTGCTTCAATTTCATTGCTAGTAATCAGTCTGATCAGACTTTCTGTTCCTTCCTAGTTTACTCTTGGAAGGTTGTATGTTTCTAGAAATTTATCCATTTCTTCTAGATTGTCCAATTTGTTGGAAGGTAATTGTTTTTAGTATTCTTTAATGATATTTTGTATTTCTGTGGAGTCAGTTGTAATCTCCTCTTTCATTTCTGGTTTATTTATTTGAGCTCTCCCTCTTCTTGATGAGTATTGCTAGAGGTTTGTCAATTTTATTTATCCTTTCAAAGAACTGGCTCTTAGTTTCATGTTCTTTCTAAGTGTTTTTTTTTTTTTTTTTGTCTCTATTTTGTTTATTTCACTCTGTTCTTTATTATTTCCTCGCTTTTTCTTACTTTGGTATTTGGAATCTGGTGAGAGCCTGCTTCTTGGTTCATAGACAGCTGTCATCCCCTGCGTTCTCACATGGTGGAAGGGATCAGGGATCTCTCTGGAGTTCCTCTTATGAGAGTATTAAGCCTATTCATTAGGAAATAGCCTTAATTACCTCTCAAAGGTCCCACATCTAAATACCAATATATTGTGAGGATTAGGTTCATATGAATTTTTCAAAAGGGGGGAAGCAAACATTCAGTCTACTGCAAGTATGTATAAATACAAGTAAAAACCATTTGTGTTTTTTAAAAACATGCAAATAATCTTCTATATTTCAGTAGGTATACTTATGTAAATGCACCAAAGGAGTCCAGAACAATAAACTCTAACCTTGCCTCTGGTGGGGGAATTCTAGTATTTATTTTTTATAAGAAGCAACAGCACTGCTTAGAGGAAAATTTATAGCATTGAATGCATACATTAGAAGAGAAGATCTAAAATCAGTCATCTAAGCTTCTGTCTTAGGAAAGTAGAAAAAGAAGAACAGATTAAACCCAAAGTAAGCAGAACAGAAATAATAAAAATTAGAGCAGAGATTAATGAAATTGAAAACAGGAAATCAGTGGAGGAAGTCAGCAAAACCAAAAGCTGGTTCTTTTGAAAAGGTCAATATAATTAATAAGCCTATAGCCGGGCTAACTAAAAAAGAGGAGAGTACACAAATTACTAATATCAGAAATGAAATAGGAGACACTGCAACAGAGCCCATGGACATTAAAAGGATAATTAAGAAATACAATGAATAACTCTGTGCCCACAAATTTGATAACCTTGATGAATTGGACCAATTCTTTGAAAGACACACTCTGCCAAAATTACATGAGAATAAGTAGATGATTTGATTAGGTCTATATCTTTTAAAGAAATTGAATCAATAATTAATAACCTAGAAGACCTTAGGTTAGCCATGGCTTTTTAGATATAACCAGAGACATGATCCATGAAAGAAAGAATTGATAAGCTAATTTCATTAAAATTACAATTTTCTGCTCTGCAAAAAATACTGTCAGGAGAGCAAAAGGAAGCCAAAGAATGGTAGAAATTATTTGGAGAAGGACTTTTATCCAAAATACACAAAGAACTCTTAAAATTCAACAATTAGAAAACAACCTGGTTTAAGAATGGGCCAAAGACCTTAACAGACACGTCACCAGAGAAGATACACAGATGGCAAGCAGATGAAAAGATGTTCCACCTCAGGGAAGTACTAATTAAAGCAACATTGAGAGACCACTACTCACCTATTAGAATGGCCAAACTCCAGAACACTGACACCACCAAATTCTGGCAAGGTTGTGAAACAACGGGAATTCATTGCTGTTGGGAATGCAAAATGGTATGGCCACTTTGGAAGATAGTTTGGCAGTTTTTACAAAACTAAATATATTTTTATTATATGATCCAGCCATTACGCTTCTTCATATTTACCCAGAGGAATTGAAAACTTATGTCTACATAGAAACCTGTACACAGGTGTCAGTAGCAGCTTTATTCATAATTGTCAAAACTTGGAAGATGTTCTTTAGTTGGTAATTAAACCAGTACATCCAGACAACAAAATATTGTTCAGAACTAAAAAGAAATGAGCTATGAAGCCATGAAAAGACCTGGAGGAACCTTAAACGCATATCACTAAGTGAAGGAAACAGGTCTTAAAAGGTTGCATGTATGATTCTGACTATATAACTTTCTGGAAAAGGCAAAACTATGGAGACAGTGAAAAAGTCCCTGGTCACCAGGGGTTAGGGAGAAGGAAGTAATGAATAGGAAGTGCACAGAGGGTTTGTAGGGCATCAAAACTACTCTGCTTGATAGTGTAATGGTGGATACATGTCATTATAAATTTGTCCAAACTCATAAAATGTATAACACCAAGAGTGAACCCTAATATACTCTATAGACTTTGGGTGATCATGATGTGTCAGTGTAGGTTCATCCATTATTAAGAAATGTACTACTTTGGTGGAGGATATTGGTGATGGAGGTGGCTACATGTGTACATGTGGGGGCAGGGGTACATGAGAAATCCCTGCATCTTCCTCTCAATTTTGCTATTAACCTAAAACTAAAATGTGAAGTATTTAAAAAATAATAAAAGAGTGTTTTGTATAATCAGTGTTATAGAAAATATAGATATCTGAGGGGCAGTATCAAGAGCAACAAAAACAAATGCAAATAAAACTTAGAAACATAGATAAGAGGTTTATATGAAAATTATAAAACTTTAAGGTCATAAGTGAAAATCTAAATAGCTGAAAAATGACTTCGTGTTCCTGTAAGGAAGGATAATATTGCAAAGCAGGTACCTTCAAAATTTTTAATAAATTTCAGTCAAAGTCCTGGTAGGACTTTTGAGAGAAACTTGTAAAGTTTATTTTAAAAAGTAAATATGCAAGAAGCAGTGAGAAATTTTTTAAAATAAATAGTAATGAAGGAAATTTTGATACTACCAAGTATCAAAATACAGCAAAAAGCTGTATTTCAAATTTTAACAATTTTGGCAACAGGATTTATTTTACAATTAATATGAACTGCGAAGTGCGCCATCTTTTTTTTCTTTATATAAGATACATGATGGGGCATCTTAAAATCTGTGACATCTTTGTTTGAATGAAATCAAGTGTATATGTATGTAATATATATATATATACACACATATACAAACACACATATGAAATCAAGCATGCACCCACTCAAATGAAATGAGACACAACTCAAAAATCACTCCAAGCTTTATGGTAGAGTCTCATGTGCAATCATGATATTTGTCTTTTTTGGTCACTTTCTGGCTGTTTTAACAATATAGTGAAAATTGCATAGTAAAGTTGTAAATATTGGAAAATATGCAAGATTTCATGATGTCTATGAAAATGATTTTGGAGAAGTATTTAATTCATCCACAAGCCATAGGCAAATAAGAATCTCGTTTTATTTTTCAAGATAAACTCTCTATCGGGACTTTTTTTCACCATTATGAAATTTTGGTCTTCATTATAAGTGTATCCACTTAAAGTGGCCCATGTGTAATACCAGTTATCCTCAGAAGGGAAACATAACCAGGTAGTATTTCAACAGAAAAGAGTGTAGTATTTTAAAAACTAATGGGTAACGACTCTTTGCTGGACAAAATACTTGAATTTATGTTTCACAAATATAAATTCCAGATACAATAAATTTTGTAACATAAAAACAAATAAAAATTTCAAAAGAAAATATAGGAAAATAATTTTTAGAAAGCCCAAAGTCTTAAAGCATGCTTTCTCAATGGAGGTGGTGCTTCCCGCAAGGGAGCATAAGTCGGTTCATAGGAGGTGAAAGAAATCTCAGCTTTACAGTGTTCCAGCCCTTCAGAGGGCTACAGTACATATGAACAGACATGTGCAGTAGTTATCTGTGGCATGAAAATTTCATCGGGAGGAAGGCAGTTGCAGGGAAAACTGTCTAAAAAGGCTTTTTAGTACAGACGATAATGAGAAACAGTTTAAAAATATTGCCATAGAGGAGAAGTAACAAATTCTACAAATATGTGTATTTTAAACTTCTTCATTACAAAAGACACCATAAACAAGATTAAAAGGCAAGTGACAGATTGGGACAAAAGAGTTTAAAACTTATGAAATGGACAGAGAAGTATAATCTTTGATGTATTGGAGTTCCTACAAATTGTTAACAGAGAAATAACTCAATAGAAATATGGGCAAATATGGTTTATTTACTACAGATACTCCATTTGTCAGTTCATTTGTTATTTATTAGATGTGAATGACCATCTGTATTTCAGAAGGAATGACATATAACACCTTTTTAGGGCCCCTTCTGTTTTAGACGTTTTAAACTCTCAGAGGTATGTCACCATGGAGTTAAAATAGATAATGTGGCATGGAAAAACCCATTTCATTTTTTTCTTTATTATATTATACCTGTTTGTAATTTTCTAAATGAACTACATTATAGACTTTCTTCTGTTTTTTTTTTTTTTTTTTAAGAATATGGGAGTGCATTGTATTTATAGCCAAATCAAAATTTTTTTGTTCTAATGGGATGATTTTGCTTGTTTTATGTGCTTATTTAAAACAAGTTATAGAAATTCTGATGGTGAGATATTTAGGAATATTTTATCAAATATAAACATTGTTTTATATTTGATGGATATTAAATATCCTAAATATTTACATTAAACATGCTAAACTATTAAAATTCTAAATATTAGTGCTTTTTTGTTATTTTCAAAGTTAGAATTGTACATGTCTCATAACTGCAGTTAAATACAGCTGTTTGGTCTCCGTATATTTTTATTTTTGTTTATTTGTTTTCATCTGGCTTTTTATTAGCGACCCAGTGGGGAGAAGATGGCCGTCCATTTCATTTCCTCTTTTATACTGGCAAACAATCGTATTACTCATTAATGCATGTAAGTATATTACATTTATGATAAATAATATGAACTGTAAGCTAAGTAACTGATCGCACCAGAAATTTTGCTCAACTTTAGCATTTACCTAATATGTTTCCTAATGGACAAAAACAAGACTTCCAGAGGTAAGGCAGTATGTTGGAAGGCTTTATATTTTTATTTTTGCTTAAGGTAAATATCATTGAATTTATAACAGCATGGTTTGTCCTTAAAATGCTTTCACTTAACAGACTGGGATTGTGGTACTAAGATAGATGCTCAACACCGAGAAAGCACATGTATGTGCAGTCCCAGCAAGATGTGAGGTGGTAAGGGGGCTGCGCACAAAACCCTGTCAGGGACCGGAAGGCAATTCACCTTGGGAGACAGTCAAACAATTATCTTACTTTTTGTTATTCATAAACAGTTTTTGCTTTTCGTAGGCTAATGAAGTCTGCGGGTCTAGAACTGGGGTCCTGCCAAGAGACCTAAGAAATGGTTTTTATTACACTCTGACTTCCAACTGCACTGGAGTATGTACTGGGAAGTTTTTGTTTCAGAACTGTAATTGTTTGATAGCATGCAGATTTGGGAGTTCCCTAGAGTTACTTTGGGGGTAAAAAAGCCTGGCTAGTTTAATAGCCCAATTTCAAGCAACAGAACCCATTTTCTTCTTAGAACATGGTGTCAGGTTTTATTTCATTCACTGTATAATTTTTTTTTAAGTTACAGAAATAATCACTGGACTTCCCCCACCCACAGTCAAATTTCATGTTGCTTGAATCCCATGCACACATTTCCTCTGCTTTTTAGAACTGTCTTGTGTGTCTTTGTGCTCCGCAAACCCAAAGGACAAAATCCCCACTTGTCAGGTACATTTATTTCTTGGGGAGAAAAAGAAAACCTCCTTTTCGTTTTTTGTTGACCTTGGGCAAATGAGCTTCTTGCCCTGGCAGAAATGAAATGAATGATAAATGTAGAGTATGTCTTTGCTGAGTAATGGAGCTGCGGTTCAGGCTTTCCAGGGAGGTTGTCTCCGCACCGCCCGGGGCTGCCCGAGGACCCCTGCTGTTCATTTAAATAGGTATGTCAAATCTGCCTGCAAACGCCGCTGGTTTGATCTGTGGTAATATTTGTGAAGGTTCCATATGGACTTGAGCCCCCTGCAGTGCTAAGAAATAATGTACAACGCTTCATGGTGCAGACGCAAATTTTCTCTGAAAAGGGATGCAGTGCTGCGTTTTAGCTGTCGGAGGGGATGATGGAGCTGACGCGCTAGGCCTGTCAACTTGTTACACGGATGGGTTGCACGCAGCGAAGCTGTGGAAAATCTGTGCCTTTTAACTTTTCTACTTAATCACGGTTGTAGCATTGCCTTTAGACTGTATGCTACATTAATTCTCTTCCTGCCTTCTGCCTTTCATCCCAAGTTTCACGGAAAAAAGTAAAGCATGCAGGTCTTGTAGGGGAGCCTTATCAGACAGCTGTCATCTGACAAGCCATTTGCATTTGTTTTGGCTGAAACTGAGCAACCCAAGGGCAAGATATTTTGTTGTGTTCCATGGTAATGAAGAAATTACACATTGTAGAAGAGGCCTAACTTTATTTTTAGTTTGTTTATGTGTTTTAAAGGTATTATTCAAGAAATGAGTTGGTTTCTCAGTGGTTGAAACACTACCATATTCTAACTGAAGTCAAATTACATCTAATTAATAAATATTCTTTGTTTTTGAATAATATAGCTTCTGTTATATATAGGAGAATTCTTGGGCTTTTATGTTTTAGTGAAGTTCAGTAATTTAGGTCAGTTTATTTTGCTGGGGGTTTTGACTCCCCAAACCATGTGGGGTTTAGCATTTGTTTTATTGCTCGTCAAAAGAGTTTACACATAAGGAGTTACAGATATTTTGGTTTAACTCGAGCATTTTAATTCAGATAATTACTAAAACCTTGTATTTTCAAAAATGCCTTCTATGGATTTTAAAGTAATTACATGTATGGCAAAAAGGATAAATGTTTTCTAAATATATGCCAGTCACTTTAGCATTGTGCACAGCAAATGGTATTAATACAGCTCTAGTCATGCCAGTCTCATTTCCTAGAGGATGCAAAGCAGCATCATCCCAGATTCTGTTTGTTCCTTTGAAATAGCATGTGACTTAATACTCACTGTTTGGCTTACAAACGTGGTTTTATAGTGAACTCACGCATTGCATATAAAGTAAAATGATAAAACTTGAAAACTGTTTCATGTTAACTCCCTCTTTTGTTATACCATCCCTTGGTGGGTGGTGGTGGGGGGGCGGTGGCTGCTGTTCCATTCTCTGTGTGACAGTGAGTCCACTACTTCTCACTGCAACAAAGGAGAATACCCCCAAAGACTGTGGCGGGCATTAAATAAAATACTTGGAAATGAATCATTGGTACCATTTGTTTTAGTTGATATAGTTTCTTCCCCATGATGGTAAAAGACACTGAGCCAGACTCGGTTTTTCCTGTGTTGTCGACCAGCTATAATCGTGTGAGGCATGGCAGTGATCCACCAAGCTTTTTGACCAAAAACACAGATCTGGAGCATGTACACAGTTCTGTCAGGAGACCTTTCTGTTGTCGATTAGCCATTTTGTCTTTATGCCAAATCTTTTTTTTTTTTTTTTTTTTTAGTATTTGGTTATTGTTGGCATATTAAGCTTATATATTACATTTTAGCAACTAATGAAAGATAGTCCCAGTACAGCATACAGTTAAGGGATAATATATGATGTTTTAGTAGTGAACACTTTCCAATTGGCCTATAGTTAGTCCATCTAATTTTTGTGGAGAAGTGGAGAGGTTTTTGAGGGAAGAGAGGATAAGGAAGGAAGAAGGAATATATTGTTCCTGCTCAAAAATGAAGCATGGTAGAGACGTATAAACTGAAGAAAAATTTGCTGGTCCATGGGGGTTTCAGACTCTGCAAATGTGGAATGTTGTAAGGGTTTGTTAGCAGGTCAGTTGGAACTCCCATTTTTCTACAGGTTACAGTGACACCTGTCTCCAGGTTCCTGGGAAAGTCAATAACAACTTATTTATTTTCTATTACAGTGAATATGATATACAAATGTAATGAAAACAGTATAAACCAGTGCTAACAAGTAACTTCTTAAGCAATAAAAGTAACTTAAATAAGAAGAAATGAGAGACTTAAAGAGTTTCTCAAAAGACAATTGAGTACTGAAAAGGAGGCTCCATGTTTTTTTTGTACCAAAAATAACTGGCTTTCCATTTCCTTAACAGCCACTTAACCAGTAGAACTTATATAGTATTCAGACACAATTTAAAGTTTCAGTTTAGGGTTTCAGGAGTGGGATGAAGAAACAGGGAAAGAATAACAGAGGTTTCACGAAGTAGCTGAGCAAAAGTGTAAACGAAAGGGGAGAGTTTTTGAAGAGCAAATGCCATCGAACAACTGAGTTGGGAACAGCCTGAGTCTAGGTGAGGGACAGGTAAGGGATAGGCCAGATTAGTGTGCCATGTGGGTCTGCCAGCCTGCTGGGGTCCCCGCTGTCCACAGCAGCTGGAGCCTGTCCAGGCCAGCCACTCTGGTGGTGACGAGGAGAGTGGCTGTATCGTGAGCAATACGTTGGCGACCTGGGTTGTCGTGGTTGAGTTTGTGCAGGTCCTTTAATCTTAAGAAAAATATTAATTCAGTTTTACTCATTTCATTAATGCACATGTTTCTGAAAAATTTTAAATTCACTCACTAAACGTGAGTTGGAAATTATTTAAAACTCATTATGGGAAGTGATTATTCACTCTGAAGTGGGAACTCGTCTGTAAAATATGATTCATTAAGTCAGGGCGTGTCTGCAGTGCAGCCTTTCCCAAAGGGCTTTCTGAGGTACATAGGTTATAAAATACTCTTCAAGAAAGGGCCTCTGATGTTAAGTTTGGGAATACTGCACATTACCGCCTCCTGGGGAACTCTGATAAGGAGATTCTTATTAGCATGGTAAAAGCTGCGAAGTCCTTCAATAAAGAAACCTGTTGAGTTAACCCAATGTTGCTCAAACACACTGGGTCATGGAACGCTTCCTCCCCAGAGCACCTTGTAAACAATCCTGTGAAACCAGTGCTTGGGAAAGGCTGTACAGTCTGTTGAAAGCGCTGTAGGTTGTCAAGTATATTAGGCATTCATTGAAATTTTATATAAGCTTACCCCACCCAATCTTCAAGATGAGGTTAGGCAGCTCTAAAAACAACACTGGGAATCTAGCATCTTAAAGAATTCTCATTTATATTTTAGGACGAGCTTTACAGTAAACAATGGAGTATTATTACAGCATTTCTGTAAATTGAAGGAATGACATGGCCACAGATGAAATTTTTACTTCCCTCCCAAAAAAGCATAAAATTAGGGAATAAGATCATGATATACTTAAACTACAGTGCTGGGCTAAAAAAACAAACAATCAAACAAACAAAACAAAAAACAAAAACATTTTAAATAGGAAAGAAAACCAGGGAATTCTAATTTTGAGAACTTATGCATAAATAGGATTCATTTTCCTTTTGAAGGAAGCTCCTGGCTTATTTAGAAATCCTCCAGTTTGTTGTGAATGTGCAGTGACCCTCCGTGTTTGCATTGGTGAACCCCAGGATGAGCAGCCCCAGGAGACTATGCAGCCTCACTGGGCGAAGGTGCCAGCCTCTGTGAAGCACAGGCCCTGGGGACTTAGAGTCACAGAGGTCGCTACTTCGTTTATGTCTTCACCTTGTGGTGAATGTTTAAAACTCTTGATGTAGCGCTCTTATCTTTAAAAATGGAATGAAAATAGTGACCGTTCTCACAGTGAGCTGTTGTGAAATAACTCCTTTACAGCTATATAAAGTGCTTATTTTTAGTAAGCTACAGACTAGTGCTGACATATCTGCATGCTGTGTTAAGACTTTCCTTGACAGCAGGAGTTAATTCAGTAATTAATTCAGCAGTAGAAATTGCTGTTCCAGAAGTATCTTAAATATACATTTTCCTCACATAGGAGTAAATATAACAATTATGAAAATTAATTTTTAAAAATGGATTCAACTTATTGCCTCTGTTGTTTTGATCAGATTACTTCTTTTATAATACTATAATTGCTATTATAATGTATGGTGGCGCTTTCATTTAAGCAGTAAAAATATATGATATCTGAATTACAAGCACTTTCATGTAATTACTCCTGGGTGTGAACTTTCCCGGAGTGCTTTTCTACAAGACCTGCATACGAGACTATTTCCTTTTTCACGTCTACTAGCATTACGTGATGTGTAAACTGGATAGCATAGTGTGCTTATAAACCGATAGCAAGCATCTACAGTAGAAGTGTGTTACTTGGAACTGTAGATAAATAGCAGAAACCCTGATAAGTGAATTATATTTATCTTTATTTCATTTGATTTTATACATGCCAGTATCCAAAAAAATTTAGAAGATTGTTATTTAGGAAATTGATTTTCTGTGATTTTTTTAAAAAGACATTTTACGTCATTTTTCTGTTACTGAACTAGTATCTAAGATGATAATTACTTTTAGTATGTTACTGTATAGTACAATTGACTTTTCCTGTATCACTATCCCAAGAAATGTTATTTGTTTACTCTTCTTAAAAATGGAATTTCTACATGATTAATTTAAACAAAACATTTTAGAAGAACTAAAATCAAATTTTTAAACCAAAACTAATATTGCTCACGCTCTTAGAAGGGTTTAGTTTAAACACTTCTTTTCTGCAACCTGAGCATCTGGTATTTTCAAATTAGGCACCTTCTAAATTTGACTCATACATTATGGAAATCTGATGACACGAGGGGTGGATAGGCTTGCTTTGATTTTATGAAATATTAATCATAGCTGTGATTAATGATTCAGCATTTCACATCTGGGTTATTCCTGTCATATTTGAAAATTATGCTATTAAACACTGTATATAAACTTAGTGTAGGTGGGTCATACTAATTCTCTAGTGTCCCTTAAAAATTAAGCGGAAACTTAACAATATACCAGAAGCTACCAGTGATAATCTGTGATGTTGACAGTTCCTGGCATATTATATACCCTGATGGATTTTTTTGATGTAAATTAGTACACATCTCTTCAGGGAGTTGAAGCTATAGAGTCTACTTTCCAGAGAACTGTTGTTTCTAACTAACCAAGATAGAATTTCAAGAGTGGTTTACTATGCAAAAGAGAAAGAAAAATAGAAATGACACACCAATAAAGTTATTTCTCAATTATCCAACTCTTGAATGCCATACCTCCTCATCCCTGCTATCATTTTTTGATGGGTCAGGCACTGTGCTAAGTAGTTTTCATACACTTTCCTATTTAAAGAAGTAAATGGGATGGCTTAATGAGCATTATATAATTTGATGGATTACAACCATCAAAGTGTAAACATTGTCATAAATGAATAGAATTTACTATGTTTTGAAATTTGACACGTACTTTTCATGGGTGGTTTTCTCATTCCACATTTTTTCCTGATTATTCTACTGGCACCTTTTATAAATTCTCCTGGAGCTAAATATAACACTGGCTGGCAAGAGCATAGTGAAAGAAATTTTTAACAAAAATATGGACTTAAAAATTACTCAGAAGTCACTAGAAAATGATGATGAATTTAGCAGCCTAACTCTGACTTAAAACTTGCCTATGAAACAGGTCAATTATTTATATTTTAGTTGCCTTGGTTATTCCAGAAAATTAAATAAACACTTAGAAGCAGAGGAAGGTATCTTATTACTGTTGTTGGCATTCTTTTGGATTCATGGGGGTTTTTTAGCTAGATTTGGAAGACACAACAGCCCTGACTTACACACTCTCAGAATCTCGCCTGGAGCAGACCAGCTGAGAGACTGGCACCATCCTTTTACAAGAGTCCCCAAATGTAGCAGTCTGGCTGGGGCCCTGATTGCCGAAGGGCTATGCTAGGTGCACAGTGAAATGCTGTTTGTACTGCGTCTGCCTGCTTTTTACAAGTGGAGGAGGATTCATTTTGGGTCCCCCCCCCCTTTATTTTACCTGTTCAAAGCACTCAAGAATTGCTTTCTGGAAATAGAGATGCATAGAAATTTTTCTGATATACTATTCATTTGAGGTCACAACCCACTATCTGAGCCTTTAGAAATGAGTCAAAAGTACCCTAACCACAAACAGTAAAATGAGTCTTAATAATTCTTGGGGGAACAAATTACAAAATTTTATATTAAGTTGAATAGCAAGTACATGTTCTATATGTGGATGGTTCACATTAGTTCTTGCTTGCTTTATGGTGGGCAGTTGTTTGTTTTAAATTGTCAAATATATTCTTCTGCTGCTACAGTTGATGGATTTGTAATTTGGATATAGTTGTAGAGATAGTTGTCCTTTGTATGGACGCTGGAATGGAATTAACTTAATTTGTCCCTTTGCTATCTTGTTGAGCTAGGCTCTCTAGTCCTAGTGGACAGATCCAAATGTTAGTGCATGTAGCTTGGAGGCATCCTTATTATTGATCACTGGGCCCCAGCCCAGAGGTTCTTTCTCAGAAGGTCTGATGTGGGGCCTGAGAATTTACATTTCTAACCAGTTTTAGGCTTGATGCTGGTGCTGCTGTCCTGGGAACTTACCTTTAGAATTGCTGATTCTAAACATAGATTGTTTCACTATGTTTGAAATACTCGGGTCCACTGTTAGAATCTGTCACTTACCCCAGTTTTATAGCTTCTAACTATTGCTTCTTTTTCTTTCTGCTTCTTTTCTTTGTCTCTACTGAGCTATTGATTCTATTACCCTTATTGAAATACAAAAGAAAAAACACTTTTATCAGTCTCCCCAGCCACAAGAAATGAACTTTCAAATTCTTATGATTGTGAAGTCTTAGCCCATTGAGTATAGCCTCAGCTTTTCTCACCTATATGTATGAAACTCAGAGGCGCAATCTTTACATCCTTTTTTCTTTCCTTTTTTTAAAAATATTATTTTCCCCATGTGAGAAATGGATTTCAGAATGAAGATGATAATAAAATGCAAGCACTGGTAAATACAAAGACAGTGACAAAAGGACACTTCTATTAGAACAAGCTCTTTATTAGTAACATCATGATATAATATGGCAGTCTAATCAGAGCCCATAAGAAATTGTCCCCTCCCCCAAAACTCGAAATGATTAATTAAGACTCTTTGAGATATGGATGAACATCTCTATCAGTAACAACTTGTGTCTTCCGACATTAGCTAATGATATTGGAAGGTGTCATGATTAGCAAGAAAAAATGTCATTTATATCATCTCTAACTGATCCTTTTAAAAAGACTGTTCATTAGGTATTAGTATGGTAGATTATGTGTAAATTATAAATGAATACACACATATTGTATGTGAGTCTTCAAATACTTCAGTTTGCTTAAACAAAAAAAATTCAGAGACAGTTACACTATTCCACTTGTAAATGTATTTTATTGATAAACTTTATTCCCACGCTCTAACAAAATGTCAAAATTTCCCCTACTTACATTACAACAAGTGACATACATTAACAGACTCTGTTAGAAAGTAAATTAACAAAAGAAATCAAATGATAAAAAAGAAATACAATAGGACTTTTTTTAAGATACAAACTATATAGTGAGGGACTTAAATATTTTGTAAAAAGTTAATATTAGATAAGTAATTTGTCTGTAGGTACCATAACTTTCATTTCTCTAAGTTAAAAGTGCATATTGCTATATAAATTAAGATTTTTTTCCCTAAAGAAAATATTCCTGTTTGTGGAATTCTAAGGAAAATAAATAGTTCAAAGCTTTGGTTTATTTTTACCAACCTCACTGGAGTTATTTCTTAGAATTGTTTAAAAATCAGTTATTTAAAAATCAATTTATGCATGATACTAAATTCTCATTGAAATTACTCTCATGTTCATTAGTTTGAATGAGAAATAGTATTATTAAAAAGCATTCTCAGTATTATTTGCTATGACGCTAGATTATTTGAGGAGGTCACTTTCAAAATGAGAGTATTCAAGGGACAATACAAAGTATAAGTAATAGTGTACCATCCTCTTATTTCAGCATGTATATCTTATTTACCATAGGACACGTATGGGAAGCTACTCGATGTAGAAAAACATCAGAATCAGTTGCGGGCCAAAGGTCTATTTTCAGAAAAAGCTAAAACCAAGTAAGTTGTTTTTTAAGCATACCTTAAGCCTAAAAATTGGTTCAACATTTCAGCATTAATCATTGCAGTTAGGGGTCAAAATAATAGGTGATTTTTTTTGTTTGGGAGGAAGTAAATATTAAAGTTACTATTTCTCTATTTCATTTCATATTTATATGTTAAATGATAATTCATTACTGTATTTGAGTATGATATCCTCAGAAGCTTTGTGTATATAGCTGCACATTTACTTAACTTTTACATGCTTTAATTTTAGTGGGTATTTCCAGGTTTGTGCTTCCTTTTAGCAAACAATGACAGGTGAGGTCCATCAACCTGAGCAACCAGTTTTAAATCTTGGCCTGGTAATTCACAGACTTCTTATGCAAAAGTCACAAGTCTTTGAGTATACCTTATTTAAGTCGTAAATACTTCCCCTAGCCCATTGTTTGGACTTTATTACTACTTTTCCCCATTGACAGGTTAACTTCGGGTCGGTAACATCTCCTTCCAAGTAAATTATAAAAAACGACATTTTCATTTTTAAGAAATCTTGTGGCTTTTACTATCAAATGAGTTTCACAATGGCATATTAATTCTTCAAACAAAACATTTGCTAGACTGGGTATCTTTTCTAAAGTGGATTGAAGAAATGAAATAGTATGTCTGAAAAATAGTTTACTTGAGTGAAATTTTACAGTGATATAATACAGAAACTTGCTTCCCAATCAAGAATTGCTACTACATGTGGGATCTTTTGTGATATAACTCTAATTGCACGGTTAATTTAAAAGAGAATATATGTGATATTTTAACAGAGATCTGATTGGCAGCAGATGGCTGATTAAGGAGGAACTAGAAGAAATGTTAGTGGAAAAACTGTCAGATCAAGATGTGAGTAATTAATCTTTTTAATTTAAGGGGACCTGTGCCATAAGAATGCAGACAATTGCTGTATTTAGGATCCTAATAGTAATGTTCCTCAGAGGCAGGTGTTTCTAAGACAATTTTCCTTTTTAAAACATATTTATAGTTGACTTCTGCCATGGGAGAGCCTTATCTGTGGTCAGGAAAGTGACATGCCAGGTCTCCAGATCCTCCTTTTGTAAATGCACTTGCGTCCTCTGCCAGTTGTTCTAGGGAAATGTGGCAGATGTCATTTTTCATCGCCTTCAGTCAGTAAAGCAGATAGCTAATTTTACAAGCTAATGATAAGTGTAAGGAGCTATTACAGGTTAAGTAGAAAGGGGACGAAGCACACTGTTATCTCCATACAGGTTCCTTCCTGCTTCTAGGCTGACCCAACTTTGTGCAGTTTCTCTAAGGCCACTATTTTTCGTCTGGGAAAGACCACCTGTATTAGAATTACTTGGATTGCTAGTTTCAAAATATAAGATTATGATTCAGACGTTGCTCAGAATTTCCAGGGGTGTCACCCAGGAATCCATATTTTTAACAAGCTCCGCAGGTGAATGTTATATCCTATAAAGTTTGTGACTCCTGCTTTAAGTCCCAATCAGATTCTTCTTTGGCTAACTGTTCTAATATGTGCCAGCATCATCAGAGGAAATTTGATGTTTCAAATATTTTGATGTTCTAAATTTAGATTATTTCTAGAAGATTTGAATATGGATAAATTTCAGAATTGTTCCAAGAAGAGTATTTTCCTTCTGTGGCAGTGGCTAACGTTGTTAGTGCCTTGCCACCACAGAATTGCCCTCTAATAAAATTGCCGTTTTTCTCATTTAACATATTAGATAAATTAATGATTTGGAAAAGTTGGAGTTTGCTTAACAAAAGTGCAAGGTATTTGATGAAGGGTAGATCTGGAGTTAATTTCTAATATCCTAACTGCCAAGACAGTCTTGCTGCACTTGGATCTAATTGAAAACCTCCCTTTGCCTTTTCATTGAATGCATCATTTCATTGTTTCCTCTCTTTTCCTTTGATTTTTATAATGCAGGGTTTTTGGTTGTTTTTTTTTTCTTCCTCATTTTGAAAACATCCCAAGGACTTTATTACAGGTGTGCAGCTATGAAGACAAAACAAACATATACATATGTATATGTCTTCTGTACTTTTGGGGTTCTGGCTATCAGAAGAAATCCCGAAGCTGATGACTGGTTACAAGATGAGGGAGGCAGCAGCTGCCAGTGACCTCTTCAACAGTAATCCTAGTTGACGATGTTATAACTGTAGTTACCCCTTAGGAGGTTTACCGGTAGTCACAGTGCATGTGATAAAATTGACAGAATAGCTGAGAACAAAGGACACAGGCCCGTAAATGGAAGGGAAGAATGGAGCTTTATCAGGCCTAGTACCATAGGTGGTTAAATATTTCACCCTTACTTAGAAAATTACCTTCTCTTTTGTTGTAATATCACAGAAAGCAGTAATTGAAGCAATCCTTTTAATCTTACTGGTGAGATTTTTATATATTTTAAACCATTAATGGCAGATTTTCACCATAAAGGCAATGGTAACAAAGGTGAGTGTGATTTTTAGGGTTGGCAAAAACGTAAATAAGGTTATCAAAAATTGGGTTTCACACTCCATATTAACTAAGGATCTTGAGTATTAGTTGTTTCCTTCTCTGTAAACACTTTAGAATGATTATTCTAGCTTCTAATTTTAAGGGGTTAATACCAAGTTGTTTACTTTCTAATCACATGTTCGAGAACTATTAAAAAAAATGCACAGAGTAGCAAGGATAATTTATTTCAAGAGGTTGCCCTTTAAGTCAAGTATCTCTTGAATTTTTAAATAGCTTGATTGTTCGGTTTTAAAGGAAATCATAAACATTAAAGTAACACAGCTTGAACAGCTAAAGATATATTTGCCAAATGTATTATGAAATATAATTTAAGAGGTACATTTTCTCAAAATCAAACTCTTCCCATTTTACTACACATAACTGACTGAAAATTATTTATGAAGCTCCTCTTGATACAGTTCTACTAAAGGAGTAGAAATTATACTTGAAGATCATCTAAATATTTTTTGAAAATGAATATAAATCTCAACTTCATACAATCAAAATACAGAGAATCGGACTTTTCTTTGAATGATAAATCTCTTTGTTTTTTGAAAGAAAAGAGTGAGTACTAAAGATCCATAGGGCAAGTGCTGCATCTGCATGCTATTTTAAAAGCAGCGTGAGGGTGCATAAGTGTCATCCTGTCAAAATTCATCAAGAAAAGCAACATTGGAAAGATCAAGTCTATAAAAATAGAAAAAATTTAGCAAATGCAATTACACTTGCATCTTTTAATGAATTTTTATTGTCTGCAGTATGCACAGTTCATTCGGCTGCTAGAAAGGTTATGGGCGTTACAGTGTGGTGCCACTGAAGAAGAATTTGTACGGAGCTTCCGTAGGAGTGTAACTATTCAATCAAAAAAACAGCTGATTGAACCTTTGCAGTATGACGAGCAAGGAATGGCCTTCAGCACAAGCGAAGGTAATGACATTCCGTGGAGAGAAAATAAATTTAGTGATGATTGAGAAACTACAGTTATTTTTATTTGCTGTTGCTCTCTGGTATCCATTTGATTTGTTTTTGCTACATTGGATTTCCTCATTTTAAAGATTCTTTTGAAGTTTTTAAAAACAGAAGGAACCTTATACCATCACAAGAAAAAATGTGGACACATTCCTACACAATCATATTAACCCTTTTTATTTCCACATATTTATGTTAAATCTTTTTATTTTCACATTTTCAACTGGTAGAAACAAAATATTTACAATGAAGATTTTCATATATAAAATGAAAATGCTCAGTGAATCTACATGTTGGATGCTAAAACTGTGAAACATGTGAAAACTTTAGATCTTCACATTTTCCATATACATTTACAAAGATATTTGACATAGTCTAACTTTAAAAAATCAACTTAAATGATACCTTGCAACTCTTAAAAATTTAACTTTATTGCTTTGTCATTTTCAACTGTGTTCAGAGAAATGTGACCTTTCCTGAGGATTACTTTCATTTCTGTCAATTATATTTTATTGTACTTTTCAAATATTTTTTAAAATTATGTGACTAGATAAACTCTTATTGAATATAAGAGAACACTACATAAATTGGTTGCTTTTTTTAAAAAAAGTAATATAAATATGAATTACTTTGTTGGTTGTGAAAACTAATTAAAAATCATTGTGGTGTTCCTCAGATGGAATTAACGAACAAAATTACCTTATAATTAGCTTTAATATATTGATTATGTTGTAGCTTACCTGTTTTATTTTTGTTTGACTTTCAGTAGTAGTTCTAGAACTTTCCTATGTACAGTGCTATGTATTGTTATTCGGGAAAAGAAATTTTTAATGTAGCTTTACTGTCTCAAAGCATTGGTCTTTCAGATGTTTACTTATAGAAATTTTATGTTTTTTAAGGTAAAAGAAAGAGTGCAAAAGCAGAAGCAGTTGTTTATGAACATGGAAGTGGAAGAATTAAAGTTAATGGAACCGATTACCTAAATTACTTCCCCGTGATACAGGACAGGTTAGTGTCTGCTTTTGCTTTTGCTTTTTGTTTTTAAAGAAAATGTACTTCGTAATACATAATGATCAATTCATTAAGGCTCATGATTTTCGGATTACATTAGTCTGAATGATTATTTCTCTTTACCAATGTAATTTATCAAACTCGCCAAAGGGAAGCTATCACTATTTTTTATATAGTTTTCCAGATTTTTAAAAAGCATCTCTAGGATTTTTCATTAATTGACTCTTTCTCCTCTCCATCAGATCCTACTGGAAATTGAGTGTTTCAGATATAGCTTATGTTCTGAAATGTAGAATGGAATAAAAGTAGATTTTCACTTTATTTCCCTAGTTTAGGGGTGGGCATGCACAAAAGAAAACAACAAAAATCAATCTTGGCACTTGCCATCATAAATATTGAAAAAAGTCTGCTCTGTCACTTTGGATTTTTTCCTATTCAGTGGAAATTGATTATATATGTATACTATATAATACACACACACACACACACACACACACACACACACAAAGAACAAGTAAAGAAACCTGCCATTTGTATATTAAAATAAGAGCGCATCAGGCCTTGCTTAGTTCCCAGTGCTAAATATGGCGGTTGTTTTTTGTTGTTTGTTTTTTAACTTTATATCCTATGGAGAAATAGACACGAATCATAAATGAGTGTTGCAATTCAAATCCTCTAAATATACTTATCTTAGGTCTCTTTGTGAGTCCCAGACAAAGGCCTCTTCTCGAGACAGTTATTATTTTCCAGTGGTTACTGTCATTATCCACTAGTAGCCAAAGTTCTGCATGATTAGTTCCTCCTTTTTGCATCCTCCTCCTTTTCCTGAATGTGTAGTGGTTTTAGGGTCAATAGGGGTAAAGCTCTTATGCTCCCAGCACTTCTGTAAGGAAAAGAGGAACCTGCTGATGCCACGTGAGCTTCTGGGCAGAATGATTGCTTTGGGAAACAAATGTGTGTTTTATTTGTGCGTGTGTTTGTGCCACTCTAACTCCATTTAATATGAATTAAACTAATTCTGCCATCATCCTCACAGAAAAACAGATGGAGGAAGCTCTTATTTCCCTTATGAAAAGCCATAGGGACACATAACTTTGGCATTGGGGACTGCTAGGACAAATGGCATTTGACTGATGCCTGTCTGTTAATTTGTTTTCAGATATAACTGAAGATTTAACACCAAATCTCAATTTTGGCTTGATCTCAAATTCAGTTCTTAGAATTATTCTTCATTTTGAATTCAACAGGCATTTATTGAAGATTGTCTGTGAGTCCAGTCTTGTTCCTGGCATTGTGAGATATCACAGCTGTTTAAGATGTGATTTCTATCATGGAGAATCTTCCTTTCTGACTGGGAAACCTAAGGCTAGTCCCATGGGAGTGGGACCCAAACCATCTCATCCTCTGAGTAGTCGTAGGGGTTTAGGGCAGCTGTGCTGGCTGTGGACTGGCTTTCCTCTTGGAGGAGCAACTCAGGAGCTTACGAGTTCAGCAGCAAGGTGACATTAACCAGTAGGAAGAATGCTGAACCACGAATCAGGTGATCTTGATTCTAGCTCCAACTCTTAGCTCCGTGACCTCAGCCAAGGTGTTTAAAGGTCACCTCCCTAATTGATAGGAGGGAGCTGAGTTGCTTGCCTGAAAGTCAGTTGAACTGCTTACTTATATTTTCAGGGACCTTTCTTTTGGCTCTTTTCACACAAACAGCAACAGATCATTGGGAATGTTGGTGATGTGGCCTTCCCAGCACGATCAGAAACTCTTTATTCATTCGTTCACTTGCATGACAGCCATTTATTACTACGTGCCTGGTACTATGCGAGACAAAGGTTAATAACCTTTCTGATTTTGAAAGTCCTTTGCTCAATCAGTCAACCACTAAAGCAACTCTTAATTGATCATCTGTACAAAAGAAATACATTCCTCACACAGCACTAACTGTGCAGCAGAGGAAATAAGGTTAGCATTTTAAGCAATTACAGAAAAATGAAAGAGTCTGCCATTATATATATATATAATATATATATTATATATAATATATATATTTATATATAATACACACACACACACACACACACACACTAAGTTACATGCCAATAGAATTGGTGCCATAGGAGTAGTGTTCAGAGAAGATAGAAATGAGGAAATTGTTTATTTTTGTTCCAAAGTAATTTTTATTATATAAAAGGAACAAAATAAATTTATTCTTTTGGCTCAGGATTTCATCTGGGATCCCTGAGAGGAGAGAAGATTTGTGAAATATTTTCATGCCACATAACTGTTTTTGCATGTACCAGTTTGCAGTCTATATTAACTAAAACCGATAGCTCTATAATCATTTTAGACTACTACCCTTTTAGTATTTCTCATCACTTATAAATTTAGCACCTCAGTGTGCACCAGCTCCCTGACTACCCAGCCTCCTCTTTCCTTGACCATACTGGTGATGTGTCATGAGTAAATTATAATGTATATTTTCTCCTGAATTTTAGTCTAAGTTTCTTTAATAAGCATTTGTTGGAGAATCTTAAAATTTTAGGAATTAAGGCAGAAATGTTTAAGCTCCCAAACACATGGATGACCACAGTGTCTCTTAGTAATGTCACTGTGTCACTAACTCACCTGTGTTAGGCAGTGCAGAAAACTCTGTGACATGTGCACATGATAACCCCACAGATGCGATCTTGGCCTCTTATTTCCTTGCTGGGAAAAAGAAATGATGGAATTAGATTATCAGTCTCTAAATTATTATGATAACATGGCTATTATTTGTAACAGTAAAATTTTTATAATATTCCTAGTTTTGATTCAGTTGCTTCGAAACATTTGTTCAAAAAAGCAAAGTATAAATTGGTGTTGTTTCCCTACTGAAACAGAATTGTTACAGATTCCAGTGAACTGTGCCCTCTGAAGGTCCTGTCCTTACACCTCTCCGCATGCAATCACTTGGCTAGTGTGGTCCGGGGATTAACATGTAAATGTCTTGTTTGTAGCCATCTTTCAGCTTCCCTGTGTTATAAGAAGCTTTATTTTGGGTCTGTAAAGCTACAGTGTTAGACAAAGCAAGCAAAATGCAATATAAATTGACTTTTCTAAATAAAACCTCAGCAGAGATATGAAGGCAAAATAGCAAAATAAAAGTACTTGACAAAGGAGGTGGTGAACGTTGCACCTGGCACATAACTGGTGTTCAACAAATACTTGCTCATTTGAGCAAGAGAAGGTCCAGAGCCGTGTTCTGTCTGTGGTCCATTTGCTCATCCTGCGGTGCCTGCTGGGGACCACGTGGGCACTCACTCTTGAGGGCAAGAGGCCTGAGTGGGGTTGTGCACTGTGTCACCTGCGCCAGGCAGGCAGCAGGACCCTGCGGTTTAGAGCGCTAGTAATATGAATATGTGTTTCAGTGGGGGTGGGGGTGGGGGAAGATGGGTGTGGTTTCAGTAACTTTAAGAACTAACCATGTCAGGATGAGTATTATATATATTATAAAAATGCATATAGTATACTTTAATTAGTGAGTCCAGATGGCAATTGATAACTGTTTGGGAAAGACTATTAATGGTGTATCTGATCATTGAATCTAAAGAATTAGATTCAGTTGGTTAATGGAGTTTCCTAACTTTAGGACTTCTTTACGAGGTTATTTCCAAGCCTAGCAAAGTTCTCATGACAATCAACAGTGAGATAGAATGTATTGCTATATCCAAGAAAAGCAGAAATAAACCTTGCTGTCAGCAAAGCATTTTAAATATAAGAAATATCAGTGTTTCTTTGTATAATGGATAGATTAAAAAGTATGAAAATGCAATGATAGATTGATCGAGAAATATGAATGTTGGCATGCATAGTATGGTTTTTATAAATGTTCAGAATGTGAAAAGTTTATAAAATCATGTGTTTTATGGTAAACTTAACTACCTTTCTTGTGATGTACTTTAGAGAACAGTTGATGTTCCCTTTTCACTTTCTTGACCGACTTGGAAAACACGACGTGACCTGTACAGTCTCGGGGGGCGGGAGGTCGGCGCAGGCTGGAGCCATACGCTTGGCGATGGCCAGAGCTTTGTGCAGTTTTGTCACTGAGGAGGAGGTCGAGTGGATGAGACAAGGTATGAGTTGAGGTGGGAAGGGCATGGTTGTCCGCATTCTATCTATAAGTGTCTGTTTGATTCTTGTGCTACTTATCTGAAATCAATGAGAAAACACGTAGCTGAATATGCATTATTGCAGTTTGCTGGCTTTTCTTTTCGTGCTCTGGGACCATATATTATTTTTTAGTTTTGATTTCTATGAAATGAACTTGAATTAGAAAACAAAAACGGAGGCATTCCCAGCATCAGGGGAAACTTATGTTGACCGTAAGGCATACATAACCTTTTGTGCAGTTTAACCAGTGCTGCTCAGTTGTATTTAACAGATGATTTGGCTGTTTTTATTTTGTCATAGGAAGTTGTAATTATTCGATTTAATGGTGAAGCCCTTAAGGTATTTCTTTTTGAAATTATTGGAGATCTCCAGTTTTCCATTGCAATATCGAATTTTATGTTCTCTCTCTCACTTTGTGTAACACCATCACCCAGTCCGGAATATGAGAGGCCGCACGGTACGAGAATGAATATGCAGTCGGTTGGTTCCTTAGGGCACTGCTATAGCATTTATAATAACTCAGGGTGGTTCTACCTGAATGTTTTCTTCACACTGTTTGTGAGAGGAGGACAGTGCTGTGGATGCTGCTAGGAGCTACGGGACCTGGGCCCGCAGCTCCGCTCTGCCCCGACCCCACCGCTGGAGTTCTGAGGTAGTGCCGCAGATACGGGCCACCTACGGCTTAGCCTCTTCAAAATCCATTTTCTTACAAACAGTTCACTATTTTGTGGAATTCTTATCTGGTCAGTAAAATAATTTAATAGTCTCTTACTAACAGTTCTGCTAGTTTGAGTTACTTTGCATATTGAAAAGTAATAAAGCATTGTTATTTACCATTTAAACTAGAATTTAAACAGGCCTTTTCTGCATTTTGTTCAAAATATTGTTTCATTTCATGCCTTTTAAGTACAATTAGATTGCAAATGCTGTGGTTGTATAATGAGCACTTGAAGGTTTCCTTTGCTGCATGGCCATTGGAAGACCCCAATGAAATGCTTAAGCCTTGTACATTATGAAAAGAAACATGAGTGTTGGAAAAGTAAAAATAAAACACACACACCAAAAAATCCAATGAAATTCTGTGCTTTATTTACATATTTATAAAAGCACTTTAAAGAGCTTTCTCATCATTGGTTTTCTTGAAATCTGTGGTCGTTACTAACATACTATGGCTGCAGCCACTACCAGCTGCTTCATTTGGGCCATGGAAGCTTCCAGTTTAAACTGACTTCATTCTTTCAGAATAAACTGTTTATGCTGAGAACACACCCCAAACACTTATTTTTTAGATTCTGAAACAAAATACCAGGGATATTATTGTAACACAAATTAGAATAACACAGTTTTTTTCTCAAATATGTTTAGTAAGTCATATGTGCACATATATTCATGTAGCTGTTAATATTTGGTGTGCACAGACTTCCTCATATTTTGCTGCACAACACATTTCTCTGCCTCATGTCTTCATTACAACATTCACATCTGTAGTAATGAGCATGCAGGATAAGTTCCATCGTGGTGAATAAGACTGCCCACTCAGGAGCAGCTTTAAGTTGGACAATCTTAAAAACCAAAAAGGAGTCAGTACTCCTGGATAAGGAAAGCAGATAGAAAAATGTAGCTGGCTTTTGTCTTAAATTGGAAACATACCCTGAAAGAGGGAAAGCACACCACTGTCAGGCTGGTGATTCATCGTGCGTCTGGTTGCTTTCCCCTGGAGTTTTGCTACGAAACAGCACCTGTACATTCACATGGCTCGCCTCCTCCTCTGCTAGGCAAATGTGTTTTCCATGGTTTGTAATGGCTTCTCTCTTTATGCTGCAGCTGGACTGCTTACGACCGATCCACGCGTGAGAGAACGGAAGAAGCCCGGCCAAGAGGGAGCCCGCAGGAAGTTCACCTGGAAGAAACGCTGAGTGTTTCTTCGTGGGAAAGGAGAGAAAATGCTGTGCACATGTGTCTGCATGTGGTGGACAGGCAATAAATATTTGCTGGCCACTGTGGGCAACACTGTCAGACATTTGAGTTGTGGGATGATTTATTTTTAAATGCTACCTTTAAAGGTTACTTTTTAAAAATAATTTTAAAAATGGTTTGGCTTCAGTCTGCTGCTTTATTTTTTAAATTTTTTTTCACAAGATAGTTTTAGACACGTAATTCACAGAATCTTGGCAAACTAGACCTGAAGGGAACATTGAGCAAAAAAACCCAGTCAAGTTAACCTCATTTTGCAGACAAGGAGACCCAGCCCTAAAGATTAAGTAACCTGCACAGCTACACTGCTAATTTAATGCTAGAACTAGACTTGAACTCATTTCTCCCGGTTCTGTTGTTTTCCACGCAGCATTTGTTACAGCATAGCTTTCAGTGTGGAAACTGGAGAGGGCTTGTCCTGGAGAATGAAATTAGCGTAGTGTCTTTGTCAGGAGCTCAGCAGAGCCAATTCCCCCGCCGCTCAGCCCCTGGCAACCACTGTTCTCTTCTGTTTCTGAGTTTGACTTTTTTTTTTACATTCTACATATAAGTGATGCCATGCAGTATTTGTCATTCTCTGTCTGGCTTACATCACATAGTATAACATCCTCCAAGTTAGGTACAAACTTCAGTTACAAGGTGAGTTAGTTCCAAGAATTTAACCTACAACATTGTATTTATGGTTGATAACTCTTTTATTTCACTGAAGTTTGCTAAGAGGGTAGATCTTAAGTTCTCACCAGAAAAAGAAGATATGAAGTGATGGATGTGTTAATTGACTCGATGGTGGGACTCCTTTCACATTGTATATGTATATCAAATCTTCATGTTGTACACATTAAACGTACTATAATTTTGTCACTTATACTCAGTAAAGCTGAAAAAAAAAAGATAACAAACCAAATGAGAACAGTAGCCAAGCCTGTAGTCGCTAACGGCTGTTTAATAAGAAGAGACCAAACCGGAAAAGTGCTCCTTGTCCCCAGTCCCCAGGAGGTCTCAGCAGAGGCACCTGAGGAAGGAGATACAGAGGCTTCTGTCTGAATGAAGTTGGGGTGGGGTCAGAGTCCCTGGCTGCAGCTCCCCTCAGAGACGGCCCTGCACTGGCTGTCCCTGACAGAGGAGGGGAGGGCAGCCCCCCTGGGAGGCCTGCCGAGGAACACCTTTGTAATTGCCTGTGTTTGAGTCGGAAAGGTGACACACAGGTTTCAGAGCAGGAGCTGGACTCCTCAGTCCTAGCTAAGTGTTAAACTGAGTTCATCGTAGGATACTTAAGGTCCCTTAAACTAAGAAACTTTCACATTTTAACTTTACTGCAATTTTGCAGTAGGTGTTTGAGGGGAGGAAGGGCAACTGGTGACAGAGTTACTTTAAATCCCTTTCAGTATAATCGTTTTAATTAAGTAAATATATCACTTCAAGAATTACACTCTTCATGGTCAGTTTTCCTTTATGTAGTTATATAGTACTGATTTCTTTATAAATTTATGTTTATGAGAAAGATAAGTTCTAAAATGTGTGAGTGCATATCAAATCCTTATACAGTAAAACAACACAATGATGGAAAATGAGAGTGTCAGTATGATTCTATAGTCCCCGCTGCATTATTCATCTCAAGAGGTATTATAAAGTATGTCCTGTGGTTCTTTGCCACAGTCATTCTCTAGTGAAACTGTCTGTGGCAGGTTTTGTACCGCCTCTGTGTATTGGAGCATGTTTTTACCACTTCAACAAAAAAGAAGTGACAAGTGGATCCTCCGTGTGCTGTGGGTATGTTGGG
Source organism: Eidolon dupreanum (assembly GCA_028627145.1). Lineage (NCBI taxonomy): Eukaryota > Metazoa > Chordata > Mammalia > Chiroptera > Pteropodidae > Eidolon > Eidolon dupreanum. Next base: position 46,224,895 of record CM053515.1, on the reverse strand, counting down.
ATCTTGTATGCAGCCAAGTGGTTCCATCAGGATTTAGTGAGCACTTGCTACACTCTTGGTACATCTGGCAATAAAGAACTGAGGAGAGTGTATGCTCTCTGGTCCTTTTTGCTTCAGGCCCTCCCTCCCAGTGTCATGGAGGGGACAGATACACAGGAATCTAATGAGAAATCACTACTGTTACGATTAAACCAGAAATAGAATTAAAAACCAGGGCTTTGAAGGGTGGTGACACTTGGCTAAAGAGGGTGTAGGGAGAGGTAGGAGTGTGAATTCAGACAATAGTGAGGAAAAGGAGGAAGAGCAGTTAGGGGATGTTGGGGAGCAGGAACCTGGCAGGTGAGGGGTGTCGCTGGTGAGGGGAGGGAGATGTGTGGAATCAGGCCAGAAGGAAGGATGCTGGGGCAGGTTGTGGAGGGCCAGCATGTCATGAGATTGTCACTGTGCTGACAAAGGGGGATCACCAAGTCTTTTTTTTTTTTTCTCTTGAAGTATAGCCATGAGGGTTGAGACTAGAACAATGACTTCAAACTATTTTAGCAACAGGACTTTTTTTATTATTTACTTCAAATATTTAGTAGAAACAAAGTACATAACATGACAACAAAATCTAAGGCTTGTTAAGCCCCATCTTTCTGCGAGGCACCTCTCAGTAGCTCAGTGCTCCAGGGAAATGATTCAGAGTGGGGACACCTGTCAGGAGGCTGCTGCAATGCTGAAGGACCCGGGGTGGAGCGCCTGGGCCAGGGCAGCAGGAGAGAGAAGGCAGCGGTGGCCCAGAGGGACGTTTCTGAGCCAGCATCGACAGTCCAGACTGATTGAGCAGGCAGGGGCAGAAGTGATATATGACATGGAGCACACAGCTGGCAACACCAAGAACCAAGAACACTGGAAGAGAAGTTGCTGGAAGAGGGAGAAGTGACACCAGACGGGGTGACCTGGCACACAGATGAGCGTGAAGGGCTGACGGGGGCAAGGGGGACAAATCAAGCGGGCTCCCGATTTGGGAGGCTGTCACTTGGGAGAGGTTTTTGGAATCTGAGCTGGGGTCAGCAGGGTGGAAAGTACAGTGGAAAGAAGACTGAGGCTCAGCTCGCAAGAAGTAACCGCCCAGTCTGAAGGAGGCAGAAGGAGGTGTGGTGGTGGAGGAGGAGGGAAACCCAGGCTCAGGCAGTTGAGGAATTGCTCACTGGGAGAGAAGGAGGCTGCAGCTGCGTTTACCTATGGGGTCTGGAAAGTTCCTGGCTCCAGCGGAAACACTGGTTTCATGAACTGGACGGGTCACTCTATCCCTGGAGTCTGAACCTCCTCATGTCAAATTGGGGTTGTCATCTGCCCTGCCAGCTCCACCTGCCCTTCTGCGAAGATCAAATAAGATGAAATGTGAAAGCGCCGGGCAAGTGGCTCTCCTGCAACTATCATTTGAGGCCTGGTTTCTGGAAGGTGGTGATGGGAGGCAGGCAGAGCAGACGGTCACAGTAGGCCCAAACTCTTGTGTCTCTGCTCAGCATGAGGCTGGCTCCTTTGTAAAAAGGCATTTCTGCAGGAGCCAGAGGCAGTTAGCTTCCAGCCCCAGATTCTTGACCTTCTCAGCTACCTTAGTGGGAAATATATACTGGGAAGTATTTTCCAAATCTCCAATGTGCACATAGCATGGGGAAGGGCTTATAGGGGCTTTTTTTTTTTTAATGGGCATTTGACAAAATTACTACTTTGAGGTAACAGAGCCAAGGCTTCTATAGCTTCTACTCTGCCAAATACCTAAACACTTTACAAATAAGAACTCATTTGATCTTCACAGCAACCCTACGAGGTAGAGACTGAGAAAAATCAGGGCTCAGGGAGGTTGAGTAACTTGCCCAAAGTCACACAGCTGGTGAGTGGCCAAGCCAGGCTGAAATCTGGAATCCTGGCTCAGAGTGTACTCTGGAACACCAGGCGGGACAGGACGCGGCCCATGAGCCGGTCAGGCAGCCTGTGCTGGATGGTCTCCGTAGGGAGAACACTGACAAGACAGAAGACTTGATGGCAGACATAGAATTTCAGACAACTAATGACTGGGTAAATATGGATTAGCATTGATACTATGCCCTGCAACCAAGCTAGAGCCATCGGCACATTCAGGGCAGGGTGTCATAGCTACGCCGTTGAGGTGAGACCATTATGAGGACAACAAGTGGGTCATCTGACTGGTGGAGAAGGTTCCGGGTGAGGCAGGATCCACTGTGAGAGTCCAGTGAATCACAGTGACGTGATTACACCAGCAGTTTGCCTGAATGGCCACAGCTTACGCCTGTTGTCTTATTGTAGCTGGTAAAGAGTTCCTTTACTCTCCAAGGTGTCCTGCTTTGGGTAATAAGTTATATGGTCACTCCAGCTTTCGGAGGCTGTGAAAACGTTGAAATACTTTCCAAAGTTGTATTATGTATCATTTTTTTCTAGGCTGTATATTTTCATCACTCCCATGAGAGACCCACAAGGGTCCATTCCTATGATTTAAGAACCACTGGCATAAGGAGGGGTTTCCTGGGTTTTTTTTTAAAGGAAAATAAGTCTGGATTTTGTGTGCAGCCCTGAATGGGTGTTGGTAGGAAACCACAGCAAGAGGCCTACACCAGGCAGGCGCTGACGGTCAAGGGTGTTGGTGGTGATCTTTATCACAAGCTGGCAGGTGAGTCTAGGAGCGCCGCTTTATTATACCTAACAAATGTGGTTCATATGGTTTTTATTGTAAACTATTTAATGATAAAAGTAAATAAAAGACCATCCCAAGGCAGGATGTGGAAGTCTCAGAGCACAGTCTGGAATCGAAGTGTGGCCTTGGGCATGCTGACCTTAACATCTTGACTGCTCACGGGAACTGCGGGAAACATCAGTGTTTCTCCAAAGATGTTGAGGGTTCAGTAAGATCCACGGGAGCCATGGAGCCCAGAGGAGGTGCTCTGCAGATGTTAGTTATGATTCTCATCAAAAAAATCTCTCCTTGACCTCTGTCATCTGGTCAAACATAATGTGCGGTGGTCTCAGAGTTTGGCAGAGGAAAGGCACAGAGGCAACGGTGTAAACTGTTGAGTTCCTTGAAAATGAATGGCACCTATTCGGTATGTTTCTCCTTTTGTAGCACTAAGTTTATTGACTTGGCTACTCAGAAAAAAAAAAAAAAAAAACATGACATAAATGGTGGAGTAATTTGCCCTGCAGACATTGAGTGTGTTCTGCCTCTCACGGCCATCAGAATCATGGGAGGTGCAGCCAAGTGAAGAACTTACAGATGTGGATGAGGAAGAATCAGTATATTGTATTTTACAAATATCCAAGTCAAGTGCTCTCAATAGAAAGGCCGTAATGCATTCCCCCAAATCAACTGAAAAGGAATCAAAAATAAAAATCATCATTTCACAAAAATTATTGCCACGTTCTTTGGTGAACAACTTTATAGGCTACTGAACTTTTATTTTTATTCTAAGCCTTTGGTTAAAACACACAATAGACTTGTTACTAAAAATTGAAAGTAATCTTTGAAATTTTAAGCTATAAAAACTACTGAACTTCAATACTGTGAGCAAAATCTTATCAAAGAATTTTTTTTACCCTTTCACAGAAAATATAAATTACTACTAAAGTGCAAAAATGTGATAAAATTTTTTAAAAGAAAAATTCAAGTCATATCACTGTATTACTTTTCCATCAACACAGGCCATTAGCTTTTTAAACTAAATAATCAAAATCAATGTTATATTTAAAAAAAAGTGCCATAGATAGACTCTAAGTACTAGAATTGGAAGACAAAGGTCATGATTTGTGGAGCTAGGGCCTGGATCAGCCATGCGTTTCTGATGCTTCGACCTCTGGAGTCTCACTGACTCAAGGGAGTACCCCTCCCCGGGCAAGTTAATTCCTAGTGATACCTGCCAGCCCACCTTCCACCTGCAAACCAACCAAGGCAGTGTCCATGGCCCCAACCACCTCCTTTGTCCAGCTCTCACCCTCCAGACCACCGACCATCTGCTCTAATCCCCTCAAGTCCTGGTACCAGACAACTCTGGACAGGCCCCGTGTCCCAGAGCCCGCTGAAATCATTCATGCTAGCCAGTCCTAAGTCTGCTGACGCTGCCTACACGTCCATCCCTTGGAAACCACAGTGGACGCTCTCACCTGAGCTCTCCACCTGTCCCTCTGGCTCCTGACCCACCCTGGTGCTTTCCTGGGTATCCCCAGGGATGGCGTGCCCCACCCCATCTTCCTGGGAACTATAAGCAACGTTATCTTTCCAGTGGCAGCTGTCTTCTGATCTGCTGGCCTCACCATACCTGAATAATAATAAAACCTACACTTTAAACAAGGCCTCAGCCTCTCAGGCACTGTTCCTACAGTGGTAGAATAGAGAGGTCATAGTGAGCCTTTGTTATTAGGTTTTTAGTCATCAAGCATGTATTTACCAAGGTTATAAACATCAACCAGACAAGCTCCTTCTCGGAAATTTGTTGGTAAGGATGGGAGAAGACCCCTTTATTAGATGGGAAATTCATATGACTTTTCACTAAATCATTGCCACTTAAGCGTTAACAAAAGTTAGGACCACTTTCGGATCTTCCTTGAAAAGGAAGGTTTCATGAGAACTCCAAATTTATTCCTTTTTCATTTTCCCAGGACTCAATTGCACTTCTCCTAAAAAAGACTGGAACCTCCCCAGGGGGCCAGCTTCTCAGCTGAGGCTTTTCTCTCCCAGAATGAAAGGTTAACACAGACTCCCTGTAACTGTAGCTAACCGCACAGCAGGCTCTCCCCCAAGGTCGCTTCGCCATCATTACTTTTATGGAGTATACTCTTCTCTCACAGTGTCCCCACTGTTATGTTGAACTTCTCTTGAGTAATTTCAGAATATGCTTCTTAGAAGTGAAGGGAATAAATGGTGGAGGGAAGATATTTTTTCGTCATGGTGTTTAATGGATAAAGGAAGCTGAGTACCACACGTCAGTCGGTGGTTGTATTAGATTATATTATGACTTTCTTGGTTGCAAGCTGCACAAGCTCTAAACTTGGACTGTCTTTAAACTGAACAGGGGATTGTGGGGAGGGTATCTGACCTACTCCAGAGAGGAGTTGGCCAGCCATCCTGCAGGAAGGCAGCAGTGGCTCCGGTTTCAAGGACAAAATGTTCTCGGAACTCTCATCACCCTTTGCTTCCTTCCCCTTAATGTGGAACTGCTGCTTCTGCCGACATGAAACACTCCCTGTCAGCCCCCACACTTAACGTCTCACTCCATTTCTCAGGTTTCTTCCAAAAGATGCCAGGAGATGGTTCCTCAGCCTACCTTGACCTGGCTCTGGAGAGCTGGGATCATGTTGGAACGATGGCAGCTGTCATCAAAACCAGATGGCTGGCCTCAAACACGCCACCCACTGAAACTCCTCAGCACTTCCGCTCCAGCTGGGCTGCCACCTTCACTGACCCTCTGCCCATGAATGACTCTACCTTCCCACCAGACCCACTGGGAGGCCCCGCCCCACTTCCCCACCACGCTCCATGGCCGCGTCACCTCTGCGGCCACAGCACGAGCTCTGTACACCTGCCACAGCGCTCGTCATGCAGTAGAGTTATTGGCATATTCTTCTTCCATCAGACTGAAAGCTCAACAAAGGTGGGGAGAATGTTCCGCTCACCTTTAGGCCCCAGCACTTGGCACACAGAAATCATAGGAATAAATATTTGCCGCATAGTGCAAGGGCTTTGTTACTCATTCCTCATACAAGTGCTCAGGTAACTGAGAAGGGGGCTATGCGCCTGCCCACCTGCCTTGGGCAGTCCGATTCTTCTTTCAGCCCACACCTATTTACTGGTCACTCCTTTGGGAGCTGCGGTAAAGGAGTTACAAAAAATAGTTCACTCAGAGTTTTTGATCTCAAAGCTTAGAGTCTAATTAGAGAGACACAGCAAACAGAGAAAACAACCAGAGGCAATCAAGTCCTGCTGGGAAGTGTTGACTTTGAGTGTGATAATGACTCAGAGCTGAGGGCGTGACCTCACCTGTCAGGTAGCGCTTGGAGCATGCAACTTAGCCAACAGGGAGGCTTCCCGCTGTCATCTCAGGGGGCTCAGGTGGAAGCGGCCTGGCTAGTAATAGTGCTCAGGAACTGTGGCTCAGCCTTCACTGGGCCTTGGCTTTCTGGTCTGAGAAGTGGAGGCAGCAGCCCCGCTTCGCAGGGCTCTGTGGGTCACTTAGAGAACTGAGGCAAGATACTTAGCAGAGCTTCTGAAACAGAGAGGTTCTTGGTAAATAGGTGTTACTGGTGTTGATCCAAAAGTCAAAACTGCCTTGAGGAGGAAGTGAGCCCTGACCTGCAAGTACTGTTTAGAGAGGCATGTGACAGGGATGTTCACAGCCAGCTTGTTCTTTTCAGTTTTACCAGGCCTGTCCTTCCTGAGAAAACATCACCAGGAAATGAACAGTAAATTGATATTTCACCAGGTCTCTGAGTACTGCGCCGTGATTATTTGTTCACCTGTAATTTGACTTGATCTGTTTGGAATTTGTTGATATTTTCTTTTCTAGGCATACTCCTTGATCTTAGTTCTCTTCACCTTGACTTATCTCACCGATTATGACAAGGGGTTAGTCAGTGGTGGGCTAATGTTTTACAAACAAAGGTTGCCCAAGCTAGCGGCCATTGTGCACGCCATCAGCATTTGTTTTCTTTCAAAATTATATGAATTTAAACTGCAGAAAAATTCTACTAGTTCATGTTGTAGCAAAGGAATTAGATGAAAGCAAAGGACCTAGAAAGACGTTATATGCAAGCAGACCATATAATAATGCAGAGGGGTCCGCAGTACCCCTGAAGTCCACCCACGGACTGGGGGTTCTATGTACCATCAAGCTAAATATTTCTGTTCAGTTCATTACTATGATGGGACAAATTCAGAATTTTATAATCAACTTATTTAATTTCTGATAGTCTTGTTCCTACCTTTAAAACATTTGTTTAAAAAACAGTGGATTCATTTGGATATTTATACATAAGCTCCCTGAATACAGTAAGTCCTCACTTAATGTCATTGTTAGGTTCTGTGACTTTAAGTGAAACGGCATAAAACAAACCAATTTTACCAAAGGCTAATTGATATAAACAAGAGTTAAGCTCCTGTGCATCTCATCAATGTTATAATGAAACCACATTATTTGCGGGTCTGCTGTGTGAGCCCCAGGTAACATCATATGGTACTTCCAACTGCCTGTGACGCATCAGCATCTGAAGTCTCCCCCTGTTCGGTACTACCCAAATTCCCTCCCTCCACTTCCCCCTCACCCCCCCACCAGCCTACCTCTTATGTCTGGGATCCGAGAGAAAGAATGGGTGATATAGTGGGCAAAGGGGCAGCTCACCACCATATCCTACCCTCGTCGGCACACGCTGTTTCTCTGAGACTGCCTGGCATATTGGTAGAAATCTTGGCTCTCACAGGGTTTTAAGGGAGAATTCAAAGATGAATAGTAAGTCATCTAAAATTCCAAAGCAGATTTACAAATTTAGCTCTCTCCACACAATGGAACCCACTGATGGGTCAACAAGAATGGGAGTCGAGAAGTCACACTGTGCTGGAAGCATGACACAATGCTAGTGAGCTTTGAAGGGTGACAGGGCACAAGCGGCTCACAAGTAAACTGTTGGGTACTTTTTGTTTTGAATATGCCTAGTATATGGCTATTACTACTCATTTCAATATAGTGTTAAAGTCTTAGGATGTGCTTAAATGATCTGCCTAAGTTCTGAGCTCAAAAAACAAAGTAACAATAACCTGCTTGTGGCTCAATAAATCTATTTCCATTAAATTAGAAAAATTAAATTAAAAATTCTAAACATTGGGTAATTTATACAATATTCTATACTATTAATCTAACCAGCAAAAGGAATCCTTAGCCTTAAAGTGAAAGTGGAGCAACCTCCAGAAGGGAGCACAGCCTGCCCTCCCCCACATTTTAGCCCCATGAGAGCAAACCTTCAGCACTGGACTTCTAACCGACAGAACTGTAAGATAATAAAACTGTGCTGTTTGGGACCATTAAGCTTGTGGTGATTTGTCACAACAGCCATAGAAAATGAATGCAGGTGCATACGAATTATATGATATTATTTATACCAGAGTCTCAGAAAGAATGAGATCAGGTTGGTACAAGAACAAGGTGCGGGCAGAGGTCCTGGGGCAGGGTGGTGGGGTGGGAGGTGGGGTGGTCTTCCAAATACATCGTGGAGTCGGGAGGCAAGGACTTCTGGAAAAGATCTGTGTGCATCGAATTGCCAAATGAAACACCCCGGGAGACGGCCTTCTCTTACAACAGTTCTGTGGCCAGGTGACCGAGGGAAGAGCTTGTGTGGGTAATTTTACACCTTCTGATGGCTCTAGCATAAAAAATTATTTTCAGAAAGAGATTCCATGATGCACAAATTTAAAATTAAAACCAAAAAAAATGAAAGGCTCTCCCCCGTCAAACACATATAACTTTATTAGCCTCTCTTGGCTCAAGTCTTAGACGTGGCTCATGGATGGACTCGGTGTGGCTGCCTGGGGCCCTGTCCTGGCAGGACTTCAATCCAAGTAGGCCCAGACAGGAAAGAGCCCCCTGGATTCGAGAGAATTGCCCTAAGGGCCATGTTCGCAGTCTTGTCCCCAGTCTAGTGCAGTCTTAACCGTTCACAGGCTGACACCCATCCTGCGTGATGGAGTCCAGATCCTGCTCAGCTGGCCCCACCCTCCTCACTCCACGCTCTTTCCTTCACTCAACACCCCACTTGTGCTTCTTGGGCACTGTGGTTTGCAGCTGCCATTAAGAGCTTGAGGATGTCCCCGTGAGCAGAAACAGAATTCTGGCCCTCACTGGGCTCACATTCCAGCAGGGAAACAAAGTCAGGTACCTGGTATTGCATGTGGTGGCAAGTGCCATGAGGCAGAGAAGGGGACAATGGGAGAGGGGAGAGTGGGGTAGAGAGCTTGCAACTTTAATGGGCAGGTCAGGAGAACCATTTAAGTGGAGACATGTCAGCTGCAGCGAGGAAAAAAGCAACAGAGACATCTGGGACCAGAGGGCTCCCTGTAAAGGGCTGAACTAATACAAAGCGCCTGAAGTGGGACCAGGAAGATGAAGAGGCAGGTGTGACTGCAGCAGAAAGTCGGGGGTATTAAGAGATGAGATCAGAGAGATGGTAGGGACCACGTATGTGGCCTTGAAGTTGTTTAAGGCAGTGGTTTTTCTTGGAGGGGAGATGGGAGACATGCAGGTATCGAGCAGAGGCTGGTGCACCTTTCTTAAGGAATGACTGCAAGGAGAGGGGTGGGGTAGGGAGAGGGAGAGGGAAAGCAGGGAGGCCCACAAAAGGCTTCTCTGCACCAGGTCAGGTGACAGGTGATGGTGGCTTGGACCTGAGTGTTAGCAAAGGAGGTAGAGAAAGGGGTCTGACCCTGGATTTTGAAAGCCAAATCCAAAATCACATCATTAATGATTTATCTAAAGTTTATGTTATCACATCCTGTTACTTTATCAGGATTGCCAGTAACTACCAGATCAATTAATATTGTAACCCATCTTGTGAACAGTTGAAATGTAGTAGTCTAATCCTGTGTGGAGGGGAAATTTTGAAAATTAATGTGATGGTGAAAGATAAGTGAATAAAAAAGAAGGGGATATTTCCAGCGATATTCCAGATGAGTGATTCTCAACCTTAATCACCTAGAAAGCTTGTTAAGGCTCCTTCAGGGACCCACCCCCTTAGTTTCTGAGGCAGGAGGTCAGAGAGAAGGCCTGAGAGTTTGCGTGGCCAGCTAGTTCACAGGTGATGTTGACCGGGCTGGTCCAGGGCCCAGCCTTGGAAAGCACTGCTCGGGTTTATCAGGAATTCTCAGGATAGGAGGAGAATCATAGAATGTCTCAAGTGGAGAGGAACTTAGGGAACTTTTAATCCAACTTTGCAAACCAAACGTTTCCCCAGTGAGGCCACATAAAGGTGTGGAACAGTATAAGACCACGGGCACCAGAGGGCTGGGAGCCCCATTCAGGGTGCCACTGCTGTCCCACCTCTGATACCCACCCCACCCCCTTGAACAGATCAGGAAGCCAAGTCCCACAGAGATTGTGGTTACCCTGATTTCTATGAAAATATTCTGAATTTTTATTCCAACCTGCTAACATAACCTGAAACTGATCACCACTCATTCCTGAATTGTGTTGAGATGGTGATTCACTTGAAGTGCAAAAGGCAAATGGTAACTATTTCTTTTATAGAAAAAAAGCATGTATTATATGCCTATCTTTGACTTCAACATTGTATGTGTATAGAAATCTCTAGACAATGAAATTATGGAGAATTTTTACTTTCTTTTTTATGTATGGTTTGAGTTAAGTCTCATTCATAACTTTTGTAACAGGGAAGAGAATACAGTGAAATTGGCTGTGAAAATGAGCGTCTGGATTTTTAGTTATTAGTTCCCTTATTTAACCACAAGATGGAGCAGTTTACAACCGAATAAGCAACTAAATGCAGAGAAAAGTGGAAGGGGGTGGGATTTTTGCCCCCCGCCCCGTCCTGAATATAACCTGTGTGATTATTCCTGTACACTGTAATGCATCTTAGGAAAGAAATATCAGGTGTATTGATTATATCTCTAGATCCATCTATTGCAAACAAATCTCTAAATTCTGATTTATTTTTATAGTACACTTGAACTTATAATTTATTATGTATTAAATCGATTCCTTTTAATGAAATGTAAATTGTTAGAGAAAACTAGAAACTAAACTTTTAGTGATTACTTAGCAGCAGCTTCTTCTAAGGAAGGAAAATTCTTTCTAACGAAAGTCTAGTGTTCACTGCTTGCTCCTCAAGCTGCCCTGTCCCTAGTATAGAACGGCTACCATTTGACAGATAGTTGCTATTTCAAAATAGTCATTTATATCAATGCCTTGAATCCTGACAAGAAAAAAATTGTGAGATGCCCTAAATTAAATTACAGCTGGCTGGAGGGTGACAGAAAGAGACAAGGAGAGGTTAATCAGTTAACTGCAACAAAACTAACAAAAGACCATCACACTCCTGAGTGTCCCTTGGAACTTTGAATTAACTCCCAGATGGCTGTTTCCTCGATTATCTAACGAGACTAGCCAATTGCCATCGACCATCAGGTGCTTCTGCTTCTTGCTTTCACGTGAACTTCCTGGACTTTTGCCCACAACAAACACAAAGAAGCAAACATGTCTTCCTTACGGACTCTGCACCCATCTCAGACCTAGCCTCTCCACCTTCTCCCACCCCCTTTTATTTAAGCCAGTGTGAGTTCTTTCAAAACAACCTCTGTTAATAAACTCTCTAAATTCTAGTGTATAACAGAGAAGAGAAAAAAAGAGAGAATTTAATTCAAAATAGATGAAGAAAAATATTTAAAAAGTCTCAAAACCAACACATTAGAACTACATTTCACCCTGGAGAAGGAAAGCTACACTGGCCATGTGCCGGGTACAGATGGAAAGAACAGGCCCCTCTTCCCTTCCTGGCCTCTCACCCACAACCCATCCTGGCTTGACATGTGGGCTGAGAATGTTAAAAGTTTAGCCAGTGTGCTTTCTATCAAAAGCACTGGTTACGCTACGCTACAGGATGGGCGAAGCTGCAGTGTTAGGAAAGAGGCACCTATTACTGTCAACACTCAATCCCAACATCAGATGGGTTTGAGTGACTGGTGGAATCGCTACATCACATAAGGACCATCTTATTAGACCCCAGTACCATCAGAGTACAGAGGGAAAAAATTCAGTGTGTTCTCTTTTGAATAAGGTAATAACTAATAAGATATATGGTTAATTTTTGTTGTTCTGATTAGAGCTGTAGCATTAGAATTCAAAATGAGTTTTCCAAATGGAGAAAGAAAAAAAAGATCACCCATAATTTTACCATTATCCCCAACCAATAGCTAGTATCATTTTTAGGAATTCTATTATAGTACATCTTCGTGGGAAAGCATATTTCACGTAATTACAATTAGAATATAAATACAATTTTAAAACTGATTTCCCATTTATTATCATAACCATTTTTCTGTATAGCTATAAGCTTCATAATTATAATTTTAATGACCTCATAATATTCCATCCATTGAACATATGTTCCATAATTTACTTAACTCGTTTCCATACCGTTAGCCACATGTGCTTAAAAGAAAAATTGTAAATAATGTGCCACAAGCATATTTGTAAGTATGCATGCTTTTCCATTCATTTATCCTGAGGGTAAATTCCCAAAACTAACTTCATGGAGTCAAATGGCCACAAACTGTGACTAAAAAGTAATTAAAACTGTGACCAATTGCCAAATGACTTCCCAAAGAAATTTGCCATTTCCAGGGTGTGAGTGTAACAGTTTCACTGTGTCTAGATCAGCACTGAACATTTTCATTTTCAAAAGGCCACATTAGACAAACTTGTTTATTTTTTCATTTAATCATTTGTATATCCATCCACTCATCCATCCACCCATCCATCCACCCATCCATCCATCCATCCATCCATTCATTCATTACCCATCTATTCGCCCACCCATCCATCCATTCATCCATTCTTCCATTCGTCCATCCATCCACCCATCCACTCATCTATCTATCAACCCATCCATTCACCCATCCATCCACTCTTTCATTCATTGAGAGGCGGCATAGCTAAGAGTACAGATCTGAACTGCTTGGTCTGAATCCTGCTTCTGCTACCTATGTGTGTGATCTTGAGCAGTTTATTTGCTGTCCTGTGCCTCACTTTCCTTATCTGTAGAATGGGATAACAATACTATTTATGTTATAGGGTTTTTATAAAGAATAAATTGATTAACATATGTAAAATGCTTAGAATAGTGCCTGGTGTATAGTAAGTTGTACAAATCTTTGATTCAGTAACAATTTGAGGGAGAAATATCTCCAGTTTTGGAAGACATAAAGCATAGGCTCATCTGTTTGAGACCTTCTCCCACCATTGCTGATATCACTAGAGGTAATGATGGAGAATGTGTCTACCTGTCAGGCAGAGAAGCCCAGGTTTCAGAGGGGAGGAGTGTGTCTCATTTCTTTTTAGTGCCCATGTGTCTCTGAGCTTCAAATGAACTAAAATAAAAGCATGTAAGATATCAAACAATATTTTGATATTATGCAAAGAGGACAGCAAGGTTTATTTAATAACATTAGCATAAGTAAAATGTAAAGTTTAATGGGTTTTTCTAATGAGAAAGTCAAAAAATAAAGCCATGTGGTAATTTCTGATGATTTGTCTAAATGATAAAAGGTGTTAGGACGTTGTCAGGGAAGAAGTGTCCCCTCTTGGCTGTGATGGACAGAGCTTCTGCATTTAATCCAGAGGAATTTCTCTCTACTTCTTTTTCTCAAAAGTCATTTTGGGTGTAAGAAAGTCTTCTTTGAATATTAATAAATTAAACAGAAAACTTTCTTCCATATCATACAGAAGCTTTTCCTGATCATCTATTAATTTGCATCTCATACAAATTAGGAAAAAAATTCATAAAAAGCATTTTTAGCTACTGATTTGAATTTGTTAAGCACATGTTTATCTATGCTAATTTAAATCTTTTTCTCTAGCTGAAAATACCTTTTACTCTAATGTGAGGCCTAGTATGACTGCTGTGAGCACCCACATCCATGTTTCTGTGTGAACCTGTCTTTATTTGTCTGGGGCAGATGCCAAAGGGTTCAATTGCTGGGTCATGTAGTAATTTCATGTTTGGTTGTATAAGAAACTGCCAAACTGTTTGGCAGAGTGGCTAAATCATTTTACATTCCCTCCGGCAATGTGCGAGTGATTGTTTCTCTGCATCCTTGCTAGCAACTGGTGTTGTCACCATTTTTTACCGGAACCATTCTGATAGGTCTGTACTGATACCTTATTTTGGCTTTAATTTGCATTTCCCTAATGGTGAATGATGTTGACTATCTTTTCATGGCTTATCTGCCATCTGCGTACCCTTTTCTATGAAGACATGTCATGCCTCTATTCATGTCTTTTGGTCGTTTTCTAATTGTGTCGTTTGCTTTTTACTGTTGGTTGTTGAGAATTCTTTACACATTCCAGTTACAAGTTCTTTGTCAGATATGTAATTTGTTAATTTTTTCTCCCACCCTGTAGCCTGTCTTTTCATCCTATTTACAGACTCTTTCACAGAAAAAACATTTTTCTTTTCAATTATGTTATTTTTCTTTTATGGATCCTGCTTTTGATGTCAAATCTAAGAACTCTTCTTGTAGCCCTAGATCCCAAAGATATTCTCCTTTTTTCCCTAAAAGTTTTATAATTTTACATTTTTTACATGTACATTTTTAAAGTCTGTGATCCATTTTGAATTAATTTTTATTGTATAAGGTATGATGTTAGGTTAAGCTTCATTTTTTGGCCTGTGAGTGCCCAATCGCTACAGTATAATTTGTTGAAAGGCTACCTTCCTCCATTGAATTGCTTTTATATTTTTGTCAAAAATAATTTCATCATTTGATCACAGACATCCACAGCATTGTTTGTTTCTGAGGAATGCAAGATGAGCTGAACCAAATATTGTGTGCGTTCCTTCTGTTTCCTCTTCTTTATCAACACAGAAGTTTCAGTTGAGATGCTGGAATGGCAGCCGGGGTGGCTTATGTACTAGGAGAGCCTATCACAGAGGGAATGTGATGGATAGGTCTGGTGTTATAATTTTAACCAACTGGAAACTAACATTTCAAATATATGCTGAGCCCTCCCAGCAGGCGTCACAAGACCATTTCTCAAACCCCGAACCCCTTCTGTGGACTTCCTTTCAGAGCCATGACAACTGAAGGATGTCAGTCTCACTGCTCACAGAGTTCCCTGGCTTTTGGCTTAATCATAGATGGTGTTATGCAACTTGATTACCCCCCACCTTTCTCTTTATTTCCAAGTTGACTTTTGCATATCATTAGGGTCTTGTGTGGTCATTAGAGAGGGCTTTCACAGTGACAGACTTGCCCAGCTTTGCTTTTTACCAGCCAGTTGATTTGGGATGAGTTACTTACCTTGCTAAGTCTCAGTTGTTCAGCTGTAAATGGACTCAGAAAGTGAGGACTAAGGAATCTATAAATTCAGGGTGCATACCACAGTGCCAGACAAATAATAAATATTTAATAAATAATAACCAATATTGTTAGTGCTTTAGACTGTTTCTCAAAATTAAATCTTTGTAAGAATATGACTGAGGCTGCTAAGGAAATTCTATAGGAGACGAACAAGAATATTTTGAGTACTGTAAGATGATTACTTGGAAGGGGTGAACATTCATTGGTTATGTAATTTTGGCATGTTTGTCGATAAAGTATTCAATGATAAACACAAAACTCAAGATAGTGATTATCTCTGGGGGAGGAGAGAAGGATGGATGGGCCAGGGACAGACATGAAGTTCGATGGTTTTGGGAATGTGCTGGTCAAGCTGGGTAGAGAGTTGACAGATGTTTGTTTTATTAGTACATAGCATAAATCAAATGCTACACAATGAATTGTTCTTGAAAATTCATCCCATTGATTCATAGTCATACTTTATGCATAGAGGCATAATAATCCCATGGATTTGTAAAATATAAAAGTCAATTTAGTTCAAATTTTTTATATCAAATTCCTGCTATTGCATAAGAGTAAATAATATGTAAGTGCTATACACACACGCTGAGAGGACTTAATTGACATTGCAGAACAAGGTAAGTTTCAAATGCAGTTAATATTAATGAAGGAAGGTTTCTTGAAAGAAGTAAATCTTTGAGTTAAGAAAAATATAATTTAATGATGGTACAAGCCAAGTGAAAAGTTGGAGTTTCTGTGGAAGTTTTGTACATTCTCCCACCCTCAAAAATGCTGAGTATATGGGCTACTCTATGTCAGTACTGTGCTAGATGCCTTCATACTCATCCCCCCTGGACGTGAGGAAATTAAAGCTCAAAGTCATACCATATACTAATGCAAGATTTGGAATGTAAACCTCAAAACCTTCCCACTGTACCACAGCACACATTATTATTGATAGAGAAAAAATATCCAATCGATTGATGCTGTTGAAACTTGTGGATGCTAAGTTATTCTTGTTTTTTCTGTCTCATTGCCTAAAGGTAAAAAGTTTTGAGGCAGGAGACAAGAAGCACTTGACAAAATTCATTTTTGCTGACTACAAATGTGATGAATTGTAAAAGGTTTATCAGTGAGCTTAGACTAAATTATGCTACAGTTATAAGCATAAATCTCAGTGGTTTACAGCAACTCACATCACATTTCCATCATGGATCGACCATGGCTCTGTTCCAATATTTCTTTATTCCAGACCCCAGCTGACAAAGTGGCTCCTATCTGGGACATTGATGGTCTTGTGGTAGAGGAGAAAGAAGAGATGGCAGGACCATACAATGGCTTTGTGCTTCTGTTCAGAAGAATGATACATGACTTTGCTCAAGTTCATAGGCCAAAGGAAGTCACGTGACTAGGGCTGATCTCAGTGGGGTGGGAAAATATAAGTATAATTCTCCAACAGGAAGTAGTGGAAAACATTTTTAAAAATAATACAATCTAACATAAAGAGGCAAGCTACAAAACTAGAAACAGTCTCTCAGAGAATTAGTGTTAATGACTTCGGTTTTGCCATAATATCTTGTATCTTGAACCAAAGTATGAAAAAGAGTAAGAGAATTCCAAATAATTCAAATTCTATTTTTAACATGATTTTTCTGATACCATTCATTCATAAGAGAAGACTAAAAACAGGTGGTAGCAATTAGTTCACTGGAGACAGGGTGGGTGAAAATGTGAATGGGCGAATGAATATTTAAAATTTAGTACACACAACTGGTCATGTAGAGAAAAAAGATTGTAGTCTTTCAGATAACACTGTCAAATCCCCACAGCTATTATGACTCAGGTAAGTACTTTAACCTCCGACCTTCAGTTTCTCTGACTTTATTTAGCGTTTACTCTGTGCCAGGCTCAGGAACAGCAGTGAGATATTGTGGAGAACATGGGAGGCGGGGTCTGTTTCGCAGAGACTTTACAAGCCAGTGAGATGCAGACAGTTATGATTAGAGTGATAGTGCTGTGCAACATATCACCTGGAAGGATGGCAAAGCTAAACCCAGAGGGGTGAGTAGGTATCAGCTTGGTATAATCGGTGGAGGTCCGGGCAGGGCAGGAAACATACTTATCCTAGTAGAGGGCACATATGTTATTTACTATTCTAGTAAAGTTCCTTATGCTATCCTTCAAAGATTTAGGCAAATGTAGCCTAAATCCAGTGTCTAGAGCCTGACTGCTCAAAGCCCATCATTCAATTTCCACTTAACTTCCTCATGCTCATCTAGATTTCTCCTGTATTATATCCGGAGGAGGCTTTTGGCTTTTCTTCTTTTCCTTGAGAAACTTATTCACACATCATTCTGTGCTTCTTCCTCCCTTCCTCCCTCTTTTCCTTCCTCCATGCCAGGCAGTGTTCTTGGTGCTGAGATTATGTCAATAAACCAGGCAAAATGTCTCTCCCATGGAGCTTATATTTTAGTAGTGGAGATAAATAATCATTAAAAGAGCTCATAAAGAAATACAGTAATTGTAAATAATAATAAGTACTGTGATTAGTAGCTTTTCAGAAGATTTAGCATATTCTGGAGTGTTGTCTAACACCACCAAGCAATTCTCCAGTTCTCAGCAGACAGAGGGGTGTCCACAAATTTAACTCAATTCTGACACTGTCTACCTGAAGTTAACATCAGATCCCAAAGGTAAAGTCCCACAGACTGCCCTCACTTCAGACACCAGTAGTAAATCCAGGTTATCACCCGTACTTCCAAATGACTGGTTAAAATCAGAGTTCTCAAGACCCTCTCCTCTGGTTACATAATTTGCTAAGATGGCTCACAAAGCTTAGAAAAACATTAACTTACGTTCACCAATTCATTATAAAGGACACAGATGAACAGCCAGATGAAGGGGTACATAGGTTGAGGTCTGGAATGGTCCTAATCATAGGAGCTTCTGTCCTCATGGAATTGGGGTGTGCCACCCTTCAGGCATGTGAATGCATTTACCAACCCAGAGGCTCAACAAATCTCACTGTTTAAGAGTTTTTATAAAACATAATCTGCAGCCCCTCCACCTCCTGCCCCCTCCCAGAGGTTGGGGATGGGCTGCAGGTTCCAATCCTCAAATCACTTGGTCTCTGTGGTGACCAGCCCTAACTTAAGTCATCTCATTAACATAACTCAGGTGTGTTCTAAAGGGCCCCTTATGACTAACAAAAGACACCTGTACTGGCTCTAATCACTTAGAAATCTCAAGGTTTTAGAACGTCTAAGCCAAAAATGGGGACAAAGACCAAATATATACATTATATGTTACAGTGTCACACATATCCTAGAGGAAATGGCACAGACTAGGGTAGCAACCATGAACAAACTGGAGAGATGGTTTAAAATGTAGACTCCTCTGACGATGGCAATTCGATTGGAAGTTGGAGTGAGAAAGAGAGAAAGAGAGGAGTCCAAGGTGGGTCTCAGTGTTTCTATGGAGGTCACTCACTGAGCCATCCCTATGCAGGTATCAGATGGGTAGAGAGAGGAAGAACAATTAGAGCCAGATAGATGGGTTTGGGGTGCACAGGTGATGTTTGAAGCCATGAGAATGAATAATATCTACCTTCAAATACAGGTGGTATTTGAAGCCATGAGGGTATGTTGAGTAAAAAAGAAAGTATGGAACAAAACTGTGAGGTCCACTGACATTAAAGGGCAAGGAGAGAGGTGAGGGAGTTGTCTTTAGGCATTCATACATTGGAGGTAAACTCATAAAGAAAAGAAACTGTGGGGGAGGAAGAATCTTCTGCCCTTCAAAGTTCTTCCTGCTGGTCTAACAATTAAATCTACATGAGACAGATTAACAAGAGAAAATGACCACATTTAATTACATACATATGTATGGGCACCCCACTGACACGAGAGGTTCAAAGACAAAAAGGGAAAATGAGGGACATATGGCATTCTGAGCTCAGGTTGAGGTAAGGCACCTTGGGGCTTCAGAGAAGGAAGTGGTCATTCTGGGGATCATAAGAAGAGCAGATGTTCAGTAGTTAGATGTTTGCCCTGCCTTACAGATAGGTCATAAAAAGTGATTTCTGATCATGACTCACTATGGGCAAGGCCTTTAATTTAAGTTATTTAAGGTTGCTGTAGAAGTTTCTTCTGAGCCTGGAGTGTCTCAATTGTCTTCAGCTCAAAATAATCCGCATGTCAGAGTGGCACATCTTGGGGAGGCCTGTTCTGAACCCTTTCACAAGGAAATAACTGTTGATGAAGTAAGGTGTTGTGGCAAGAGAATCAGCCAAGGGTGGGCTTTAAGGGGTCGATAATGTTATATTTCTTGATGCAGGCAATGATTATATTTGAAACTGTTCAGTTTCAAATTACCTATTAAACTGCGTACGTCTGTATGGATGTTATATTTCCTGATAAAAAGCATACCTTCAGTGGTTAGAGAAGCAGTGAAAATCCAAGTAGCACATTTAAAAATACTATTTCAATCCCTGGATTCCATTTCTCCAATTAAAGTACTTATTAAATTTGACAAGAAGAGACATATATGTAATTAAAAATAGAACTAATTCTTACATAACTGTTATGAGCAAACCATTTTTTAAATAAAATACAGATAGGTCCTCTTAGATAATCCAAGATGAGAAATATCAAGTTGTCAGAAGAGAAATTGCTCTATAATAATTTCTCTCTCCTTGTTTCAGAAGACATCAAAAATTTCTTTAGCTATAAAATGTCTACTTTTTTTCTAAAAACAGAAAGAGGAAATGGAATCACCTTCATTTCAATTAACATCCAGCTAACTTAGGGTCTTAAGTGAGTTGCTTCCTCAAGCTCCCTCTGAAAATATTAATTAAGTTATCAAAAGCAATTCGATTTTCATAGAAAAGGAATTTGATTAGGACCACAAAGGGAACTGATTAGTGTCTAACGTACTCAGATTTATGCCAGGGGCCCCAGCAGGCCTGCTTGTGGCTAATTTATGAACGTCATTGTTCATATTTCTTTGCTTCTTCCCCACCCTCCCATCCCCGTCATGTTCTGTACTCCCTATCATTACCTTGATCACAAAAGGTTGGATGATAAAAATTGAAAATAACAAGCACATTCCATCTCTCCCAGCATCATCTTAGGTGAAAACCTTTCGTCTTCAGAGGATTTTTTTTCTTCATTTTATCATTTATACTGCTTTGCTCTGAAATTATTTTGGTCTCAAACAACTCTTCTTTATTCTTTTTGGTGGATGAAAGCAGAAGCCTGGACAACACCAAATGATACAAATTTAGAAACCTTTTGTATTTGACTTTCAAATGTGGGCTGTACTTACAAGTACAAACATAGACAAGACAGGAAATAGTGAAGCTATTTAGAATGCTTATGTTTAATAGTCTTGGAGTTCAACTCAGACAAAACAAACAAGTCACAGGATAAGTGTCTAACTGGAAAAAGTATGAGGTTCTCCTGGGTCCTGAGATCCTCTTTAACCAACATCTAGCCCCCAGGGACAGGTGATATGACTCCTGACACAAGATCAATGAAGACGACCTCTAGCCCACCAACTTCTCACCCTCTTCTCTGAAGTGAGTATATCCTGGGTGCTCTGTGCACCCCAAATACCGCTTACTGCCTTAAAGCAAGTATAATCTGAGCTGCTAGTACCCGGGAAGAGCGCTTCTCCAGAGAGAAGATTGCTTTCCTTGGGTGCAAAGAATTGCTTTCCTAGTCTTTACTTCCTGGCCAACCCCGAGTTTCAGTTGTTGTCACGGGGGAGTAGATTGTACACCAGGAGGTGGGGATTACTGGGGAATACCCTAGAGACAGTCTGCCACAGTTATTTTATTTATAACCAGCCCGCTCTCATAATGGGCAAATCAGGTAAAACAGACATAGGAGCCAACAGTCTAACCATTTGAAGCAGATTGCCCTGAGTGGGCATCTCTGGGTCTTCCTTCCAGCAGTCTAGCCGTGTTATGCCCCTCGTCTTGCCTGGTTGACTAGTATCTCTCCAGCAGACATTCGCCATACTCCTTCCCTTCTCCCTTGCATGCCTCCTGTTCTAGAAACTGCAAAGCCAATAGTCACATTCCCACTTCCTTTTTAATCTAAGGTACTGAGCTTTACCTCTGAGAGAGAACTGGAGGATATCGTCAGGAAAGGGACATGATCATTTGTGTACCAGAAAGGGGTCACATTTTACACATGAAGATTAGAGTTTGAGGGGGAAAGGGAAAAAAAGGAAGGAAAAGGAGGAGGAGAGACAGGGAGAAGAGAAGGAGAGAAAGGGAAAGAGAGGGAGAGGGAAGAAGAACGGGAAAGAGAAGCGAGAGACAGAGGGAGAAAAAGAAAGCTTTTTCTGTAATTGACCTCTCATTGTCTTCTCACTTCCCACTGATGAGCTGACAGTGTGGGAGGGAAGGAGGCAGAAAACACACGCCCAAGTTGAAAGTGCCTTTTCAGTACCTTCTCTCTCCTTGAGGCATTTCCCTTACCCCTCTTCTTCCCAAGATCCAGGGGTCTGGGTGCTGGGAGGAGTATTACTTCCCTCCCCATGGTTGGAAGAAAGGCCTTGGGTTAACCTACTTCCCTCTGAGTCTTACTAGTCTCTTACCATACTGGTCCCTGAGTGACCCAGGCTGCTGGTCACCATGACAGGGCTCTCAGGTCCGCATTCTGGACATGAGGCCAGCAGCAGCTATCCAAGTTCATTGCCTGACTCAGCCTCCTCCATGAGGTCTTCGCACCTGGAGACCTTACCTTGACCCTGGAGCCCTCCAGTCCTCAGTTCTCTCTGCCCTCTTTTTCCTGCCATGTGCCATGAATGAGAACCAGGAGCCAGTCCTTTCCAGGAAGAGTTCTGCTGTTCACAGAACTGTGCCCAAGGGATGCAGAAGAAACCCTCCTTGCCCTGAGATTTTCTCCAGAGCTGTCTAGAAGTTTCCGGTGGAGGTGGGGGTCAGCGTGGGTGGGACTAACTCCAGGCTTAACTAGGATCCTCACATCTGAACTCCTGCTCTGCGCTCCCTCCTGCAGTTTCCTCTCCCCACTCCAAAAAGGCTCCCCTTGGTCCCCCAACAGGGAAATCTCCTGTGTCAGCACCTGCACTGCTGCTACGCTGTTCTCAGCAAACTCTGTGCTCAGGACTCTCAGCTTGGCTCTTGATGTGCAGTGGAATCCTTCTGAAACATCGAAGGAAACAGAAAACAACACTTTTCTTACTTTCTCACTCCAGCTAGTTTTATAAGAATGCATTCCTGCCATAGATTTAAGATCACTTATTTGTCATGCAAACCTAAGCAGATAGCCCCTTTCTAGGTATTTTTCAGCTTCCCTCTCAAGCTCTGATTGCCACAGATTCAATGGAAAGAAAAACACAGTATTTTAATAGCACATAAATATTATGTCTGCAGAATTCTTCAGAAACACTCCTCAGGCTGCAGTGCAGGAAATGAATTAAACATGGACAAGACAGGAGATAGCGAAGCTATTTAGGATGCTGTTATAAGACACCAGGCAAAGGATGGTAATGGATTTAAATAAAGTAGTGGTGGTGGAATGGAAAAGAGATAAATTAAAGAAGTATTAAGATATTAAAATTGAGATAGTAAGGCTTCACCCATGATTGTTTGCTCCAGAAGCTGGTAGCATTTGCACTGAAAGAAGGAAGAGGCAGGGGCAGGAGCACAGCTGGCTGTATCATAAGGGGAGTAGGCCAAAAGGAAAGAGCTATAAGGCTCCATCAGGCTAAGCCTATTAATGTTGGGAATCAGAGCTTAATGTGTTGGGTTAATGTAGCAGATTGGATTTTCTAGAAGCAAATGCTGAGATAGAACTTGGTGTGCAAGATGTTCATTATACATTTTATGGACTGAATTCTGTCCCCCCAAATTCACGTGTTGAAGCCCTAATGCCTAGTACCTCAAAATGGATGCATTTGGAGACAGGAACTTTAAAGAAGTGATTAAGTTAAAATGAGGTCATTAGAGTGGGTCCGAATCCAACGTGACTAGTGTCCTCATAAGAAAAGGAAATTAGGACACAGGCACACATAGAGGGAAGATGATATGAAGACAAAGGAAGAAGGCCATCTATAAACTAAGAAGAGACCTCAGAAAAAATTAGCTCTGCCAACACCTTAATCTTGAACTTCCACACTCCAAGACTGAGAATATACATTTCGGTGGTTTAAGTTCCCCAGTCTGTGGTATGTTGTTATGGCAGCCCAAGCTGACTAATGCAGAGACCAATACCTGTGAAGGGGAGGAGAAGATGAACTGAAATGTAAGCCCCACAAAGCCTCAGCTAACCTGGCAGGGAACTTTGAAGCAAGAACAATTCACCAGAACCACACCCACAGAAAACCTGTGCCTTTATACTCTACCTAATTCAGTCACCAGATGAGGGCTGCTCTACTGTGGGCGTGACCTGAAGCAAGGTGGCCTCTCTGCATTTGGGGTGGCCCCTGAAGGAGCTGACGAGCAGAAGCTGTTGCTTCTCATATTCCCCACACTGGGGACGGGTGCTGCCATAAAGCAAGTGGTACACCTCCACATCTGTCACAGTCCCCCTCACCCTGCTCAGATCCATGCTCTCCACATGTGTTCAGGGAGCAGCTCCTCCAAGATTCCAGTGAAACTCCATCCCGGAGAGGAAGAAGGAAGTTATGAGAAAACCCACACTGCCGCATTTGGTCGCAGAGTCACAACTAATACTAACATAAACCCCCTTCTCTATTATCTTAGTGTCTTAGCTTGGACTGCTATACAAAAAATACCATAGACTGTGTGACTTCAACAATAATATTTATTGCTCACAGTGCTGGAGGGTAAGAAGTCCAAGATTAAGGCACTGGCAGATCCAGTGTCTGATGAGCACCTGCTTCCTAGTTTGTAGACAGCTACCTTCTCACTGTATTCTCAGATGGCAGAGGGAGAAAGGCAGAGACAGGGATGGAGACAGAGAGAAAACAAGCTTTCTCCTGTTTCTTCTTATAAGGGCACTAATATCATGATGAGGGCTTCACCCTCATGAACTAATTACCTCCCAGAAGCTCCATCTCCAAGTGCTATCACATCAGGGATTAGGGCTTCAACATATAAATTTGAAGGACACAAATATTTAGACCATAGCACTTAGGTTTCTTTCACCCTCAGCTATCACCTCTGCTGGCCTCTGTGGCCCCTGGCTGCCTTCCTCAGGCCAGGGTGGCTATACCTGTCCATTTACAGTCACAGCTTGGTGAAGGAGTACCAAGAGGAGCCCAGGTGGACCAGGTGGACCAGGTGGAGCACCTGGATTCCTTGCACATTCTTCCCTGTCTTCATTGTATAAGAGCCACCCTACAGTCTCCTAATGATCAGAATTAATTACTCTCGCTAAGTTGGTAACTTATCTTTTCTTGTGGTCCTTGGAAAGCAGCAGACACAGCTTGTACTTCAATGGAACATTTGCTGTGTCCCCTGACGAAAGGGTTCCCTACTTGGGGAGCAAGACCTGTAATCATGCTGAGCCCAGAGTTGTAAGGACAAGAAGCACAAAGTCCCTCCACAAGTTATTGGAAGGATGGTAAGTGAGACCACTTCTACTTTTTCCCCTTGGTTCTTGGACCCATGTATTCCTTCCATTGGGAACACTGCACCATATAAGGTCTTCAGTGCAAAAGATAAAATGGCTATAAGAAGACCTCATATTTCAATAATCACCCTAAGTGTAAATGGACTGAACTCACCAATAAAAAGGCACAGAGCTGCAGATTGGATCAAAAAAACAAAACCCAACTATATGCTGCTTCCAGGAGACACATCTCAGTTCCAAAGACAAATATAGACTCAAAGTGAAGGGTGGAAAATGATATTTCAAGCAAATGGCACTCAGAGAAAAGCAAGAGTAGCAGTACTAATATCAGATGAAATAGACTTTAAAATAAAAAAGATAAAGAAAGATACTGAGGAACACTCATAATGATAAAGGGAATCATGAACCAAGAAGACATAACACTTATTAATATCTATGCTCCCAATCAGGGAGCTCCGAAATATGTAAAGCAATTACTAACAGAACTAAAGGGAGAAACAGACCAAAACACTATTGTAGTAGGAGACCTAAATACCCCACTGTCAAATATGGACAGATCATCCAAACAGAAAATCATATAAGAAAATAATATCCTTAAATGACACATTAGACCAACTGGACATAATTGACATTTACAGAGCCTTCCATCCCCAAACAGCTGCTTATACATACTTCTCTAGTGCACATGGAACATTCTCAAAAATCGACCACATACTGGGACACAGAGATAGCCTCAACAAATATAAGAGGGTTGAAATCATAACAACCATATTATCTGATCATAATGCTTTGAAACTAGACATCAACTACAAAAAGAAAGCAAAAAGAACCACAAATACATGAGATTAAACAACATGTTACTGAAGAATAACTGGGTCTGAGAAGAAATAAAAAGAGACATCAAGAGATACATAGAAACGAATGATAATGATAGTACAACAAGTCAAAACTTTTGGGACATGGCAAAAGTGGTCATAAGAAGAGAGTTCATATCATTACAGGCCTACCTCCAAAAAAGAACAAGCCCAAATAAACAACCTAACACTTCATCTTAAAAAACTAGAAAAGAAAGAACAAATGAAACCTAAAGTCAGCAGAAGGAAAGAAATCATCAAAATTAGAGCAGAAATAAATAAAATTGAAAACAAAAAAAGCAATAGAAAAAATAAGTGCAACAAAGACCTGGTTCTTTGAGGTTAATAAAATTGACAAACCCCTGGCTAGACTCACTAAAGAAAAAAGAGAAAGGACACAAATAAAATCAGGGATGAAAGAGGGGAAATTACGACAGATACTGCAAAAATACAAAGTATCATACTATGAAAAAGTATATAACACCAAATTCAATGACCTAGAAGAAATGGACCAATACTTAGGAAAATACAACCTTCCTAGACTAAATCAAGAACTGGAAAATCTAGATAGATTGATCAGCAGTATGGAAATTGAAACAATCATCAAAAACCTACCAAAAAGTAAAAGTCCAGGACCAGATGGCTTCACCAGTGAATTCTACCAAACATACAAAGAAGATTTAATACCTATTCTCCTCAAACTCTTACAAAAAAATTGAAGAGGAGGCAAGACTTCCCAACTTATTATGAAGCTAATATTACCTTGATACCAAAACCTAGTAAAGATAACACCAAAAAAGAAAACTACAGACCAATACCTCTTGTGAACACAGATGAAAAAATCCTAAATAAGATACTAGCAAACCGAATACAGCAACATATTAAAAAGATTATACACCACGATCAAGTGAGCTTCATCCCAGGGGCACAGGGATGGTTCAACATATGCAAATCAATTAATGTGATACACCTCATAAACAAATTAAAATATTAGAATCATAAGATCATATCAACAGATGCAGAAAAAGCCTTCGACAAGATACAGCACCCATTTATGATCAAAACACTTCACAAAATCAGTATAGAAGGAAAGTACCTTAACATAATAAAGGCCGTATATGACAAGCCCTCAGCCAACATCATACTTAATGGTGAAAAACTAAAAAACTTCCCTCTAAGATCAGGAACAAGGCAAAGCTGTCCACTATTGCCGCTGTTATTCAATATATAATTGGAGGTCCTAGCAAGTGTAATCAGGTAAGAGAAAAATATAAAAGACATCCAAATAGGGAATGAAGAAGTCCAACTGCCACTATCTGTGGATGACATGATTCTCTACATAGAAAACCCTAAAGACTCCACAAGAACACTACTAAAAACAATAAGCAAATACAGTAAAGTTTCTGGATACAAAATCAATGTTCAAAAATTCATAGCGTTTCTATATTCTAATAACAAAGTGTCAGAAAAAGAAGTGGAAAAAATAATTCATTTGGCAATTGCAACAAAAAGAATAAAATACCTAGGAATAAATCTAATGAAACATGTGAAGGACCTATATAATGAAAATTATAAGACCTTATTGAAAGAAATCAAAGAAGATACAAAGAAATATAAAAATATTTTGTGTTCTTGGATTGGAAGAATCAACATAGTTAAAATGACCTTTTACTTAAAGCATTATACAGATTTAATGCAATATCCATCAAAATCCTATTGGCATTTTTTAAAGAAATAGAACAAAAAATCATCAGATTTGTATGGAAGCACGAAAGACCCCGAATTGACAAAGCCATCCTGAGAAAAAAGAATGAGGCTGGAGGCATCACTCTGCCCAACTTCAAATTATACTACAAAGCGACAGTAATCAAAACAGCATAATATTTGCAGAAAAATAGACACACAGACTAGTGGAACAGAATTAAGAGTCCAGAAATAAACTCATATTTATATGGCAAATAATCTTCAACAAAAAAGCCAAATACAGTGAAGAAAGGAAAGCCTCTTCAATAAGTGGTGCTGGGAAAACTGTAAAGCCACTTGCAAAAGAATGAAACTGGACTGTTATCTATCACCACATACCAAAATTCACTCAGAATGGATTAAGGACCTGAATATAAGACCTGAAACAATAAAGTGCATAGAAGAAAACATAGGAACTAAACTCAAAGACCTTGGACTTAAAGAGGATTTCATGAATTTGACCTCAAGGGCAAGGGAAGTAAGAGCAAAAATAAATGAATGGGACTACATCAAACTAAAAAGCTTCTGCTCAGCAAAAGAAACTGTCAACAAGGTAAAGAGGCAACCATCCGAATGGGAAAATATATTTGCAAGCAACACCTCTAATAAGGGCCTAAAATCCAAAATATACAAAGAACTCATTTGACTCAATAATAACAAAAAAAACAAACGATCCAATCAAAAAATGGGCAGAGGACCTGAACAGACACTTCTCCCTAGAGGACATACGAATGGCCAACAAATATATGAAAAGGTGCTCAACATTGCTAGCTATTAGGGAAATGCAAATCAAAACCACAATGAGATACCATCTCACACCTGTTAGAATGGCTATAATCAACAGGACAAGTAATAACAAATGTTGGAGAGGATGTGGAGAAATAGGAACCTTCATACACTACTGGTGGGACTGCGAAATGGTACAGCCACTGTGGAAAACAGCATGGAGGTTCCTCAAATAACTAAGAATTGACCTACCATATGATCCAGCAAACCCTCTACTGGATATTTACCCCAAAGACTTGAAAACTCATATTCGAAAAGATATTTGCACACTGATGTTCATAGCAGCGTTATTTACAGTGGCCAGGACATGGAAGCAACTGAAGTGTCCTATGATAGATGATTGGCTAAAGAAGCTGTGGTACATATATACAATAGAATATTACTCAGCCATAAGAGGAGATGAAATACTGCCATTTGCGACAACATGGAATGATCTTGAAATAATCATACTAAGTGAAATAAGCCAAACAGAAAAGGTTGAAAATCATGGTATCACTTATATGTGGGATATAAACCTAAATGCAACAAATGAACAGGACAAACAAACAGAGACTTATGGACATGGGCAATGGACTAGTGGTTACCAGAAGGGCAGGGGAAGGAAAGAGGGGAAAATAAAAAAATAAAATGTTAAAAAAAATTATGTAGATACAGTATGAAAAAAATAATTAATGAACTGACATTTAAAAATAAAATAAAATAAAATAAAAATAAAATAAAATAAAATAAAATAGAATAAAATAAAATAAAATAAAATTATAGGCTTTATTATTTATCCAGGTAGACTGGAGCCAACAGATCAAGAAATGACTGCCATTGACAAAATAATTTGTTACAGTTCCCAAAAGAAGTGGGGCACACCGTACCTTGCAGGGTCACATGAAGAGGCACTAGGGCTGGTCAGGAGGCAGAGAGACAGGAAGCTGAGTGGAGAGTGGGAAATGTGTGTAAAGGCCTTTATTGTAGTTTCTGTGGAAAGGAATGGGCAAGGCAGGGCAAGCAGACTTAAGACTGGCTAATTTGAATAATTTCTGCGGGTTCTGTGGTGTAAGGACTATCCTGAGTTTTCCGGTACCTGTCCCACAGATGATTAGCACAAGGGAATACTGGCTCAGTGTAAGAGCTGATAGAGGAGGTGGTTGAATTAGTTTGCATTTGAAAGGCACGCTCACATGCAACTTATTTACTATCTCTAGGAATTAGATAGGCCTGGGAAATAGTCTACCCAGAGTCGACAAGGCTGCAGATGTCAAAACATCAGAATATATATTAAAAAAAAGCATAGTTGATACAAGATCACACATCAGTGAATCAAACAGTGTGCAAGCCCTTGGATAGTTGTGCTATGGCTATATGAGTCAGAAAGGCAAACCTATATCCAGAATGTGTGTCTTTCCTGTGTAAATGAACTGTTGGCTTTTGCAGAAAGAGGCTCAGTGCAATCTTTGAGGAATGGTGCCACATTGCAGGCTTAGTGTTGGTTTCTGCTGCTGGTGGGTCATATATTTGGTAGGGATGGTAGCAAGATCAGCTTGGAAAGTGGGAATCCCTGCTATTGTGCCCATGTGTAGCATCCATCTCTGTTATCACGGTGCTCACCGTGCCAGCACTTAGATGTTTGGTGATAGAGGCTGATGACAAAGTTGGGAGATGTTTATGTCACCCAGTATAATGGCAAAAACAGTATCAAATATGCTAAGAAATATGCTGTCTTTAAAAACTGAAGAGATTTATCATGCATCGTGCTTCCTTCTTCATCAGAAGAGATACAAGATGGATTAATTTATCTTTTATTTTGAAAGGGATGTCCCAGACCCTTTGATGTCATCAAACCCTTAAAAATGGTACTGATGAGGCCAGCCCTTGAAACTTTGTAAAGTTTTTTTTCTCCCAACTTCTGGAGCACATGTGCCTTACCAAGGCCTTCAGTGTGCTAGCCGCATCTTACTTATCTAGCCTAATCAATATAATGTCATTTATGTAATAGATCAATATGGAATGTATATATAGTCCATATATCTTCAAACAGTATTATGACAGAGGGTGAGTTAACATAACCTTGAGCAAAACTGTATAGGTATATTGTTGTCTGTTCCATGTAAAGGCTAATTATTTCTAATACCCTCTAATGATGATTGAAAAGAATGAATTTGTCAGACCAATGGCTGCCTAGCATATGCCTCGGGCTATATAATTCACTGTTAGCAGAGCCCATAGCTGCAGCTATGGCTACTACTCAACTGATCCTGTGGTCATCTATAAACTTCCTACAGAATTTATCCAGTGTAACTGGTGATGGAAAGAAGATATGATAGAGATAACCATTCCTGTATCCTTTGTGTGCACAGAGGTAGCTAACCTCAGCCACCCCAGGTAATATTATTTTTGATTGGCTATCTTGACTGGAGGAGGTGTGAGCAGTTTCAAAGGTTTTTACTTGACCATCTGTACTATGATATTTCATGCACCACATTTCAATGTGAGGGTAGCATCAACTGCCAACTACGTTGATCCAATTATACATTTAGCGAATGTGGAGAGGACTGCTGGGTAGATCTGTAGACCCAATGAACACACTGAAATATGAACACTGACCGATACTTTGTTTATTGCCTTTCTTCTGTATGACTCCATCCCAACATGGGACCATGATAACACTTTGGGCTCCCCAAAGTACCTGTTTAAAACTTGTTTCCAACAGTTCTCAAAATGTCTAAGTATTCCTTTTTCCAAATATACAGTTACTTGAGTAAATAACTGTAGATCTCTTTGAGAAGGGACATTACAGTGTATACTTGCTGTGGCATTGTAGCATTTTTTTCAGGAATATGGCTATCTCTTCAATCAGTGAGGTCTAGGTCTGAAAACTGGCTCAGCACAGACTGGGATCAAGTGCATGCAAACAACATATCTGATAAAGGACTATTATCTAACATACACAAATAACTCTTAAAACTCAATAAAAAGAAAACAAACAACCTGATTTTAAAATAGTCCAAAGACCTAAGCAGACACCATGCCAAAGGAGATATACATATGACAAATAATCATATGAAAAGATGTTCCACATCATATGTCACCAGAGAAATGCAAATTGAAGCAATAATGAGATAGCACTACAGACCTATCAGAATGGCCAAAGTCCAGAACACTGACCATACCAAATTCTGGAGAGCAATAGGAACTCTCATTCATTCCTGGTGGGAATGAAAATTGGCACAGCCACTTTGGAAGAGGGATTAGAGGTTTCTTACAAAATTAAATATGTTTTTGCCATATGATCCAGCAGTCACCCTCCCTGGAATTTACTCAGAGAAGTTGAAAACATGTCCACATGGATGTTTATGGCAGCTTTATTCATAATTGCCAAAACTTGGAAGCAACCAGGATGTTCTTTAGTATGTAAGTGAATAAATTATGGTCCAATCAGATAATAGAATAATATTTAGCGCTAAAAAGAAAATGAAATATCAAGCCATGAAAAGACATGGAAGAACCTTAAATAAATATCCCAAGTGAGAAAAAAAGTCTGAAAAGCCTATATTCTATAGGATCCCAACTGTATGACATTTTGGAAAAGGTAAAACTATGGAGACAGTAAAAAAGTCAGGGTTCACTGGGATTTGGGCTGGAGGGGTGGGGAATGGATAAGTGAGCACAGAGGATTTTTAAGGCGGTGAAAGTACTCTGTATGATACTACAATGATGGGCATATGCCATTTACATTTGTCCAAACCCATAGAATATACAGCGCCAAGAGTCAACCATAATGTGAACTACAGACGTTGGGTGATAATGACAAGTCAGTGTAGGTTCAGGGATCATAACAAATGTGCCATCTGGTGAGGGATGCTGACAAGGGGGAGCAGGAGATTCATGAGAAATCTCTGTATGTTCCTCTTAATATTGCTGTGAACCAAAATTGCTCTAAAAAATAAAATCTTAAAAATAAATTAAAAATTGGTTCAGGTCGAAAAACTTGGGGCTATTGCCCTCAACCTCCCACTCATCCATCCTTGATTTCTTCTGCTGATACAAGTTGAGTGGTATGCTTGAAGGTAGTCCATCTATTTTGCTTCTAAGGACACCAAATTCTATTAATCATCTCTGTAATTCTCTGTGAGTCAGGCCCCCTTGGCTATAATTCCAACCTTGTCAATCTTTTAATAATTGATGCCCTCTGACTTCTATAAGTTAAGTGCTACCACTCAGCCTCTATTGTCTTGAGGTTATCAGGGAGCCAAGTTTTGTAAAAGCCTCCTCTACTCTCAGCCTTCACCTACAAAGAAGAATCACTGCAATGCAATTCTGTCATTAACTACCCAAAGTTAGGGGAAATTTCATAGGATAAGGGCACAGTCCCTCACAAGATTGCCCTCACTTCAGACACATCTGATAAAGAATGTCTTTATCAGACATTGTCTTTGTCTTTGCCCTAGCCTCTCCATGGCCAGGTGGCAGTCTTGAAGAGGAAAGAAAGCCTGTGTTGCCAATGTGGGATCCTAAATCTTAGTATCAGAAAGGAACAGAGATTTTAGCTGCAGGGTCAGGGGTTCCCAGCCAACTTACATTTTTAAAAAACTGGTTGCAAATTTTGGGTTCCCACAATGCTCTTATGCTCAATAAGAGAACAACTCAGAATTCAGGAAAGTGCTACACTTACAATTATAGTTTATTGTAGCAAAAGGATACAAATCCAAACTAGTAAAAGGGAGAGACACAGAGGATGAAATCTGGGAAGGTCTGAAACATAAAGCTTTCATGTCTTCAGGACACATCACTGTTCTGGCACATTGATTTACAATTACCAACCAAGAAGATCACCTGAGCCTCTAGACTCTAGAGTTTTCATTACACAGGTACTATTGCTTGAATCATTGGCTATGTGATGAAACTCAATCTCCAGCCAGTCTTTCCTCCCCAGAAGTTTGGCTGATATCATGTGGCTCAAAGCCCGAACTCTCCAATTACATGGTTGGTCTTCCTGGTATTACCATCCCGTATCCTGACTCATCTATTAGCATAAACTCAGGATTCTACTCTGACAAACAAAGACACTCCTATCACTCAGGAAATTCCCAGGTTGGAAGTTGTCTCCCAGTAACCAGGGACAAAGACAAAAGGCAACAGCCACAAGTCACCTTTTTAGTGAGGCTGCTGCCCCTCAGACCAATGTGGCCTCTATGGCCTTGGTCAATGATGTATCTTCTAGGTTTTCCCATGAGACATAATCATCTGCTGGAGCTTCCAGCCATCCATAATATCCATTCAGCATACCTGTTTCCCTTAACCTTTTAGTTCCTTTCTCCACTATTTGACAGAGCAAAATCCTGCCACTTTGACTTCACTCAGTGTGAGCCACTGCCTTTTGTACATTTCTGGGAGCCATCCAAGAAGCAGGCTTACGTGGTCTCCTAGGGGCCTCGCCAGGGTGCTAACACCTGTATTTTAATGGACCCTTTTTAAGTCAATAAATGCTTTCCTAGCTAATTTTATTTTCTTGTCCTTGAGGTAATATACTAAGAATGTAGTCTTACATATTCTTTCGCAGCTACTAGCTAGCATATGTTGTTCAGATCTAAAAGCACATTTGGAAATAAATGCTACCACCCTTTATCAGGCCCAGGATTCCAGGCTGAGTTACACTATGACTGCCCTAATTATGGTCACTGTGGCCAAAAGGGAAGGGAGTGGGTCCTAAGGGGTCCATATGTTATTTTGTTGGAGAAAGTCTTTTGCATGTCCTTCTAACTCATGGTTAGCAGAAGGGAGTGCTAGTTCTTAATATGGAGAATTTGGCCTTGTCTGCAGGCTCAGGAAGTTCAAATGTGTCTTGTCAGTCATCTATAGGCTTCTACTTTCATGTCCCTATTCCATGTCACAAGGACCTAACTCGGGTCCTGACCTGGGAATAACAGACCTGCCTTGTTTGGACAGTTAGCCACATTTGAAGTTCATCTTCTCTGACTACTACAACCTGGGCTTGGTTCCTCAGCTTTCTTTGCTGCACTCTGCTATATATGACAGCTCCTTGTGAAACAGAAGTGACATGAGCAAAATGCCACAGTAGGTAGTTTCACACTCTCATTCCTCCACAGAAATATCACAAAACAAGTAGGCACTGTCAGAACCAATGTTGTCAACACTCTGGAAGATGGTTAAAGGTCTGCAGTATATAAATGAACACTGAACTAAGACAGAGAGACTTGAAAACAGTAGAAAATATTTGTGGTGTTTTACTTGCCTTTGCCCTAGCCCCTCCATGGCCAGGCAGCAGTCTTGAAAAGAAAAGCCCGTGTTGCCAATATGGGATCTTGGTCTTGCTATTAGAGGGGAGCAGAGGAGACTTTAGCTGCAAGTTATTAAATATGTTTGCTCTAATCCATCTGGAGACTGCCTGAAGGACTGATGCAGGGTTCTGGCTTTTGTTTCACTTTACTCAGAGTTTGTACCAGAAAGGTAGCATTTTTTCAGTGCTAAGCCAAGAAGTAATTTGCAGATGCCTGGGCCAAAGATGATGCTCAAAACTATAATAAATAATTTAAGGCCTTGGGGCAAAACTGGAAGCCAGGGTATTTAAAAACACCATGTATATGGAGGAATTTAGAAAGACACACACATCTCCAGAGCAAAATTAATACTCAGAAAAGACCTGAGAAGACCATAACACTTACCTTTGGCTGATTCTGAGTCTCAATGCAAATCCAGCTAAGTGCTGAAGGAGTGCTCAAGCACAGATCTAATCTACAAAGACTAAGAGAGGTGTCGTGGCTTTGTTTTCAAGGGTTTTGTTTTTGTTTTTTTTGCTCCTAGCATTCAAGAAAATTTCTATCAAAACACTAGCTAAATGCAAACTAAGGAACAGACACTTCAGTGACCACACACGACAAGGAATATAGCCTTTGAAAATTAGTTGAGGAAAGTCACAAAACAAATTGGCTACTCGGAGAAGTGCAAAGAATCTGGTTTGCAGAGTTGCCACATTATAACCCTTAAATGTCTAATTTTCAACTAAAAAACCATCACAAGTCTATGGCCATGCCACCCTGAACAAGCCCAATTCCATGTAATCTCATAAGCTAAGCAAGGTTGGGTCTGGTTAGTATGTGGATGGGAGACCACCTAGGAAGACCAGGTGCTGTAGGTGTAAAAAATAAAAAATAAAGGATTGTAAGCTGACAAGGTCCTTGCAATCTGTGAAGTCAACCAAGGATTGCCTCTCTTAAAAAAATAATAAATAATTTAAAAAATAATTTAAAAAATAATTTAAAAAATAATAAATAATTTAAAAAATAAAAAATAAAACATCACAAGACATACAAAGAAATGGGAAAATATTGTCTACTCAAAGAAACAAAATAAATTGACAAAACCATTCCTAAAAAAAATCCAAACATCAAACTTACTAGAGAAAAATTTTAAAACAACACTTAAATATGTTTAAAGAATTAAAAGAAAACATGGACAAAGAAGTAAAGAAAATCAGAAAAATTATGTATGAAGAAATGAGAGTATTAATGAGGATATATTTTTAAAAGAAGCCAAACAAATTCTAGAGCTGAAAGCTTAACAACTGAAATGACGATTTCACTAGAGGGATTCTATATCAGATTCAGATAGACAGAAGAAAGAATTAGTGAACTTAAAGATAGGGCAATAGAAATTATAAAGTCTAAGGGACAGAAATGAGAAAAGATTTTAAAAAGTGGATAGAGCTCAAGGAATTTGTGGAACACCATCAAGCATACATACATATACATTATGGGAGCACAGAAAGAGAAAAGAGAGAGAAGTGGGTAGAAAGAATATATGAAGAAATAATGCTTGAAAACTTTCCAAATTTGATGAAATACATGAATCTATAAATCTAAGAATCTTAATTAATCTCCAAGTAACATATATTCAAAAGACACATACTGAGATGCATCAAACTGTTGAAAGCCAAAGCACACCTCCCTGGGAGGATCTAAAGGACACTCCCCCCAACAAAGTGTTAAGAAATGGGCCACCAGCACCACTGAAGAACTCTGTGGTGGTGTCCTCTGTATGTTAAAGATAAGGGTGGGAGATACTGCAATAGAAGAGGTTCCCTGATCCTGATTGGAACAATTGAGACCTGGACTCCTAGAGGCAGATGACACTGCATTCATACTCAGGGATGGTCCTGAAAGTCATTGGT
The DNA here is from genome assembly GCA_028627145.1 of Eidolon dupreanum. NCBI lineage: Eukaryota > Metazoa > Chordata > Mammalia > Chiroptera > Pteropodidae > Eidolon > Eidolon dupreanum. The sequence continues at coordinate 46,188,658 of CM053515.1, read as the reverse complement.
GAAGGGTATTCTTCCTAATGGACATAACTGCAAATAGTACCTCAGTCTGTCTACTTGTATGGAAGGAGAGATCTGGATCTACATTGATTCATGAGCAGTGACTCCCAGAATATGTTATTGATAAGGAATTTAGAAAGAACAAAATGGGAGAACTTATGGCAAGCAGCTCTTAGTGAGAGGAATATGGTTAACCTCTTGGAATGGCCACAGAATGTGTCATAATTCAAATTCCATGTAAATCCTCACAAGAGACATCCATCACAAGCAAGGTGCTCAATTATCAGGTGTACAAGATGACATATCCTGTAGCTCTGTCAGCCAGCCCTTTCCCCACCACCCTATACAATTACCAAGTTGCCCTTGTAGCAGGAATGGGAGCTGTGCAGCAGAAATCTGTCTTCAAAATGGTAAACTCATAAACTGGGTATGGATTTGCTTTCTCTGTCTACAGTGCCCTGCCAGACCCACAGACTTTGGGATTAAAGAACTCCTTATTTGTAGCCATAATATACCTTACAGTATTGACTCCAAATAAGAAAAACTTTTTATGATAAAGGAAGTTCACGAAATGTGCTAGTTTTAATTCATGCCCCCTCACCACCTAGAAGCAGCCTTAATAGAATGGAAGAATGGCCTATTGAAGGTTCAGTCATGGTTGCAGATGGAAAGCAACACCCCGAAAATTGCTGTAAGCTGTCTTACAGGATTCAGCACATGCTTCCAACCAATTGTCTATATTTGATGCCTTCTCCCAGTAGCCAGATACATGAATCTGGAAACCAAAGGGTAGAGGTGGCAGTGTCCTTGAGTCTACTACATGCAAAAACTCATTGGAGTACTTTTTGCTTCTCATCCTGGAATTGGGAGGTTGGAAGTCCTAGAGCCCAAGGGAGGATCATATCACCAGGGAACATAGCCATCGCACTGTTAAATTAGAAGCTGAGACTGGCCCCAGGTCACTTGTGGCTCCTTGAGCTCTGAATCAAAGGGCCTAGAATGGATTAAGCTGGGTGATTGATCTTAATTACCAGGGAAAAACTAGATTATTGCTATACAGTGGGGGGTCAGGGAGGATTATGTGGTCCTCCCAAGGGATTCCTGGGAACTGTAGTCTCCTAGTACTTCTTTTCCAACCTTCTTGTCCACAGAAAACTGCAATAAAGTCAAGGCCACCAAGGCCTCCAGTTTTTTAGGAATAAAAATTTGGGTCACCATCATACAACCAAGAACCTCCTCCTCCAGCTGAAACACTGAAAGAGAAGAAAAGGGATACAGTGTGGGAGGATGGAGAGATCAGCTTAATAATGTCAATTTTGGCCTCATCACCAGCTGTAGAAGAGAGTGAGTAGCAGATACGTTTTCATGAATTGTTCTTTCTCCATCTTTCCCACAGCTTACATTACAGTATATGAAGAGCACTCTTAGGGCTAAATTTTCAGGTTTCGTGTGGGCATGTGGCTGAACTGACATCACCCATGCTGATATCTTATGAGATTTTATGTATTACCTCTGTGGAGACCATGAATTTTTTTTCCTGAACAAAAGATGAGAGGGTCTAGACTTGTACAGGACACTTTCTTTTGGCCCTCCTTACCTGCTCTCTGTCCTTCTCCACCCTACTCTATGGCTAAGGGGCATCAGCCGGGTCCCTTGTGCTCTGGTTTCTGAATGGGATCAGCCAATGGCTGGCACCATCAGGACATTGAATGTCGAGCTATGTATTCCCCCACATCCCTCACTGCCAGTCACTCCACTGGCAACTCCCTTCTGGCTTTTCTCTCCACAGATCTACTTTTCCAAGGTCTGTTGACCTCTCTCTCCCTTCGCTTTTCCAGCCCCAACAGTGGTAATGACTTCCCTCTATTGTTAGTCTCAGGACACTGCATTGCCCTCTGTTTCTTTCTCTAACCCATGTTCACACCTCTGTAAACACCTGTTCCTTTAAACTCACCTCATTTACCCAGTTTGAGGGTCTCCTCTGTTCCCTGAGACCTTCTAGATTTCTCCAAAGGAAAAAGTCATTGAAACTTTTTCTTAAATTGTGAAATATAACTTACATGAAGAAAAGGGTACATAACATGTATCTAACATTGGACATGTGGTTATAAATTTAACCCACGTTACTATCGCCTGATTTAAGAACTAGAACATGGCCAACATTCCAGAAGCCCGCCCGACCTTATGTATTTTATCCCCATGAAATCCCTTCCTCCATTCAGAGGTTAATTTTTTATTGCTGTTGCAACAAATTACCACAAACTTAGTGAATTAAAACAATACAAGTTTATTAGCTTATAGTTCGGATGATCAAAAATCTAAAAATGGGTTTCAGAGGCTAAAGTTGAGGTATTGGCAAGGCTGCGTTCCTTCTAGGGGCTCTTGGGGAAAATCATTTCCTTGCCTTTTATAGTTTCTAAAGGCTACCTGCACTCCTTGAATCATGGCCCCACATCACCCTCACCTTATAAGAGGGAGGAAGGAGAGTCAGCATCACAACCCTTTCTGGTGATTACATGGGGCCTATCCAGTTAATGCAGTATAATCTCCCCACCTCAAGATTCTTACTTGAATAACATCTGCAAAGCCTCTTTGCCACTGTAACATAACATATTAACAAATTACAGGGATGAGGACATAGGCATCTTTAGTTGCTGTTATCTGTCTTCCACACTTACTTTCTGGACTTTTTCAGTAATTACTTTTTTTAATAAAGCTATTTTTAAAAATTAATTGCTTGAGTCTGTTTATCATTCTCTAGTGGTTTTTTAGTCAGGCCGTGGCTTGATCACCAGCCATCCCAGAGCAAGCTACTTTTGGCTCAGCTATCAGTTCTTGGCCTCTTCAGTTTTGGTCAGGAAGCTAGAATGCCATGGGACAAGACATGCATCACTTACCTGAACAAGTAATGGCTTCTGGCCACTTTGTGTTATATGAACTTTTCTCTAGGACCATGACTCTGAGAGACATTATTATCCCCATTTTATAGATGAAAGAATTGAGGCTCAAATAGCTAAAGCAACTGCCTTCCGGTTGCTCAGCTAATGAATGGTAGAGCTGCAATTCAGCACTTTAGTCTGTGTGACACCAAAGCCCACCTTTCGACTCCCCTTGAAGAAAAGGCAGTTCTCTTTATCTGTAGATAAAATGGAATTAAGGCAGGATACTCCTGTGTAGATTTAATCTCTCATTAATAGAGCAGACCAAGAGTGGACAAAAATATTTTGTGCTGTGAGCCGAATGTAGATATCCCTGAAGGATCAGTAGCTCTAATTTATATTTCCCTGAAATTTTCATTTGCTCATTTTATTGCCTAGCATCAGGTTTGGCAAAATAAAAATTTCAAAAAGCTCATGAAGAAATTATCCACTGAGTCACCTTGGCAGATGCATGGCTTGTTTCATGTGAGTGGACAGTGTACTGGGTTAAGGCTCCAGTAACAAAACGCATACCAGCATCATTATTTAAAATGGGCAGTGACAAAAGCAGTAGCAAAGCTGGCATGCAGCAACAGGCAGTGTAAAATTTTAATTGTGAGGCATTTTCTGGGTCCGGTTTTAAATGCCCTGTGGTTATAGTATAAACAGCTTTCAAGGAAGATAGGCATTATGACCAGGTGAGGATTTAGAACTGTGTACATGTTTGTTTAGGACACCCAAAAGCCAATGCTAGCCAAATCTCTTCTCCCTGACACTCATATGGCGTCATCATCAATAACATCAAATTATAGATCATCTGAGAAATGACTAAGTGCTTCGCACACAGAAAACATGAGCAGAAAAACAGAGTTAGTACCCCATTTTAATATCAATTCAGAACCCTTGCCTGACACCTGCTACATGCTGGCACAGTGCTAGGACTTGCGGGGACAGTGGGAGGGCACTGAAAAAGCAGCCAGTGACACACACTTCATGAGGTCCAGCTCTGTCATACCAGACAGACCAGAGATTCCACTTGAACTCAGAATTGCCCATCAAGATAGGAGGCAATAGACCAGGCTCCTGGAGGCATGTGACTTCTAGAAAGTGGAGAGTGAATTAAATGAACAAAGGAAAAAGCAGCAAGAAGTTGAGGATGAAGAAATCATATAAAAACCATTAATTAAGGCACTGTTTTTCAAACTGTAGATTTGACCCATTAAGCAGGTTATGAAATCAATTTAGTGTGTTTTACAAAATTAAATAGAACAGAGTAGAAAATATCAGAGTGCATTGCATGTTGTATGGGCAAATATTATTCAATGAAACTTTTATAGAGGTTTTTATAGAGGTATATGTTGTGTGTACTAGGTCACAAGAGGCAATGTGTTTCTTATTGTGGGTCACAGTTCAAAAAAGATTATAAAGCTTGGATTTAAAGGAAGCTGTTGTGAACTCATTATAGAACTGTAAAACCTAGTAATCAAATCCATTACACACATCTACTTTTCTTGAAACAAGTCCACAAGCCTTTTCTCCTGTGTTGTGGCCCCAGCACATGATCCTGTTGTGCAATTATGGCGTGCTCATCATGCTCTAAGTGCTTCACATGTATTTACAATTCACAAACTGCTGGTGAAGCAGGTACTGTTATTCTTCTTACTTTATAGATGAGGATGCTGGGCACAGAGACAATAACTTCCCCAGAGCCATGCAACTAGGACAGGCAGAGTACAGCCTGGAATTCAGTGAGTCCTACCATTCTTGTTCAGTCTATGTCCCACTGATCTCTGCTAAGACTAAACTTTTAAAGGCAAGTTCTGTCTCACTGTATCTGGCCTATTTTTGTCTATTGTTTGATATTGCTATTATCTATGGCTACACAACAATGACCAGAACTTTGCGGCACTAAACAACTATTTTATTATGCTCACAGATTTTGAGGGTCAGGAATTTGGACAGAGCAATGGGGGATGACTAGCTTCTTCTCCACAATGTCTGAAGTCTCAGCTGGAAAGACAAACAGCTGGAAGTAACTCAAAGACCAGACACTGGAATCATGTCATGCTGGGGCTGAGAAGCCTCAAAGGCTGGGACTGTTGACCTAAGCACCTCTCCATGACCTGTCCACGTGGCCTGAGTCTCTCCCAGCTGGGTGGCTGAGTTTGAGTGGGCATATCCCAAGAGAAAGCATTGGAGTTGAGTGTTCCAAAGGAGCCAGATGGAAGCTGCATGCTGTGTATGATCAAGCCCCAGGAGACCGGACATAACCCTTCTGCCATTCTCTGTTGGCTGAAGCAGTCCTAAACCCATCCCAATTCAAGGGAAGGGGACATAGACTCCACCTCTTGATGTTTTAAAATCACTCCATATGACGTTCTCAATTTTCTTGGTTTCCAACTAGTGTGTGAAAGCTTCCTTATCTTGTCAGGACAACTGGATTTCCCTTGATTGAAGGAGTAAGTGGCTCACATTCCTTGTGATGCATAGGGCACTTTGTGGTTAATAATCTTCTGCTCATTATAATGATCTGTAGTCTCTATAGCAGTAAATGGGCTGGAACCACAGATATATTTACTGCCTTAATTTAGTTGCTAGCATTAGGCTTATTTTAAAGTATTTTCTCTCCATTTGGACTGAATGTCTTTTATCTCAGCTTATCTCCAAAGTCAGTAAGTTCAGCATCATTCAACAGCTGGAAGCCCAGATATTATACATTTCCCATTCTATTAATCTTCTGTAAGTTGATCTTTATAGGCGTGGAATCCATTCATCACCTCAAGCTGTCCTTCCACATTTGTATGTTCTTCCATTTAGCTAACCTAAACTCTATATCTTTCTCATGACTAAAGTTCTTTGTCATGTTAATATTTTATAGAGTTCTTTCTTAGAGCTGGCACAGAGTGTCAGATTGGCCACAGAGAACAAATGGATGCTAATAATGTTCTTCGTTTTGCTTCATCTTAAACCCAGGGCTCTTTGGTAAATGTATTCACAAGAAGATCCATGAGGTCGGAGTATCACAGAATACTCCACGTCCTGTGAGGAGGTCTAGGGTTTGGCAGTTCCCCCCATAGTAGAACGAGGAACTCTATTTCATGTATTCATCTCATTCTACAAAAGCTTTAGTCTTAATTTTATTCACCAACATCATCCCTAATTGATATAGGTAGAGTACACCGCTTGATTTAAAAAAAAAAAATTAATAAAATCCATATTGTGAGATAGGAAAGGAAAAGAGAGAGTTGTAAGGAAAGATGCTCTTCTGGGGTACACAGGAGAATCCACCTCCAGCCTGTGCTCACACATGTCTTCAATATAGAGCTTCCTCCTAGGAAAAGCAGGCCTGCCCTCTAGCTTGGCTCTCTTGCTGTGCTCAGGCCCCAGAACTCCTAGCAAACAGGAGGGAAAGCCAGCTGCTCTTGTGGTGGGGCCTGGGCCCAGCAGAATCCTCTAGATCCCACCCATGGGGACTTCAAGGGACTGTAAGGGACACCTCAGCCCAGCCCTGTAGTTCATGAACTGTACTTGGGTTTAGACAGCCTGTGAGAATTAGACCGGAACCCTTGGAATTTAAATCCAAATTCCGTGTATGCATTTTTTTCTGGAAGGATAGGCATCAATCAAAATTTTAAAGAGGTCTGGGACACAGTGAGGCATGTCTGGCCCTTGGTGGATCATGTGTTCTAATTCATGCTCCATCAGCTACCACAGGTCAGCAACAATTTGGCACAACTCTGTCTACCACCAGCTGTAGATAAAAGTAGGGCCCTCGACAAAGGTAAACAACATGGGTTAAAACACTAAGCGCAGTCCTGGCCAATAATAACTGCTCAAGGAATAGCCATCAGCTGTTCATAAATCATAGTCAGCTGACATTAAGGAATTATTCGTGATTTTGTAAGGTGGAATATTATTGTAATTATGTTTTCTAAAAGTTAGCTTCTGTGATAGAAAGGGAGAGTAGAAAGAAGAATGGAGTGCAGCCACTATGGAAAACAGTATGCAGTTTCCTTTAAACATTTAGAATATAATACCATATGACCCACCAATTCCTCTTTTGGGTATTTACCTGAAAAACATAAAAACACTTATTTGTAAAGATATATGCACCCTCTGTTCATTGCAGTATTATTTATAACAGCCAAGACATAGAAACAACCCAAATGTCCATCAGCAGAGGAATGGATAAAGAAGATGTGGAATACTACACAACTATAAAAAAGGTGAAATATTGCCATTTGTGGCAACATGGATGGATCTTGAGGATATTATGTTAAGTGAAACAAGACAGATGGAAACAGACACAGATCATATGATTTCACTCCTATGTACAATGTAAAACAAAAAAGTAACAAAGGAACTAACAAAACAAACACAAACTCATAGACACAGGCAACAGAATGTTGGTTACCAGAGGCGGAGGGTGAAGTGAGTAAAGGGGGTCAAATATATGGTGACGGAGGGAGACTACACTTAAGGTCGTGAGCATGTAATAGGGTACACAGATTTCAGGTTATAATGTTATACCCCTGAAATTTATGTAATGTCATTAATCAATGTTTCCTCAATAAGTTTAATAAAGAAAGAAGAAAGGTGTTGACAATTAAGCTGGAGCTGAGCACTTGCCGGTTCACTATACTATTCTCTCTGCTTTTGATTTTTTAGAATTCCATAATAAAAAAGTTTTAAAAATAAAAACAAACCAGAGCGACTGTTCATAACAAGATGCAAACGACTGAACCAAGCAGAGGCCTTACTTCTCCCAGGAAAGGCAGCCTGTCGGGCTCCCCGCGGGCCTTGCGGGGTAGCAGGGCTCATTCCCATCCCCAACCTTGACCCGCCCTGCTAGGAAGGAAACAAACGAGATGTGGACCTCTCTCCAAGGGCTCCCACCCCGCATATTCCTCCATGCCCAGTGCCTGGGCACTTAACCTACTCAGGGCCAGTTCTGCTCTTCCTAAAACGGTCGGACCGTCAGGAAGAGAGGCGAGCCGGGATAAAAAGGAAGTAGGTGGGAGTGTGCCTCCAGAGTTGTCCAGGTGAGGCAGAGTCTGGCGTTTTCCTGAGATTGCTCGGGGACGCGGGGGTGGATGGAGAGGATCGCGGTTAGGAAAAAGAAAGGAACACACACACGTCTCCCTTCCTCCTTCCCTTCCTCTTCCTCTCACCCCGCCCCCCCGAGGGGAGGTACCCCGGTCCCTCGGGGAAGGTTTTCGGGCTGAGGACGCGGGAGGACAGAGCCCTGGAAGCTGGCGGGCCGGGGGCGGTGACTTGGGTCTGGGCCGCAGCAACTGGGTGGCTTGCGCCGCAGCAGCCCCACCCCCGGTCCCCTCCCCCTCCTCTCGATCTCCCCACCCCCGCCCCCCATCCTCCTCCGGGTCCCTGGCAGCCGCGGCTCCAGGAGCAGCCGGCGGCGCAGCGGCCGCGTAGCCTTTGTCTCGGGGCCACGGGGCGGCGGGGCCCAGCGCCAGGCGTAAGTGACCGGTGGCCGGACCGCTGGGGGCTCGGCGGGTAGCGGGCGGAGGGTCGGGGCGCTGCTTGCGGGGGATGCTGGGCCCCAAGTCGTCCCGCCGCGGGCGGCCCGGAGAGGCGCGGGGGCTAGGCGGTGCCGGCGCGGGGAGCGCGAAGGTGCCACCGCGGAGAGGGGCGGTCGCCGAGTGGGCGCGGGCGGCGGAGCGGAGCGGGTAGCGCTGGGCTGCAGGGCTCGGGCAGGGGTGCCTGCTCGCAGGGCGCCACAGCCTTGCGCCCGCGGACGTGTGCGTTGGGTGCAAATCCTGTCCGCTGTGTTTCTCCGGGTAGAGGCCACGCGGGGACTAAGGAGGCAGAGAGGACAGGCGGTGATGGAGAAACCGGAGAGGAACCGGCCGGCGTCACCATCATCACCACCGTCACCATCACCATCACTGACCGTCACCCTTTCCGCTCCCCCCACTTCTCCTCCCCTCTCTTTTTTCCCGGGCCACGCTAACTTTATCAGATAATTTCTTTTTTACGGGTAACGCTTTGAAAAAGCGACAGAGTCCTTCACATTAGGAAGTAGTACATCCGCTGTGGGACATTCTGTCATCTTTCAGTTGCCGTTTACCTCAGTTTTCACATCAGAGAAAGGGGCACAGTGATGCTCCATTCTTCACAGTCAGATGCTTTCGGTTTTGCAATCCTGACACTGAAAGGATTTTATGTAGTTAAGAAAATTTTTTCTCACTTGGTGGTGGTGGTGGTGATGATGATGATGACGACGACGATGATGATACAATAATGTCTTCACTAAATTATAGTCGAGAGTTTTACAGTTTTCTCTCCTTTGATTTTTGAGTGTCAAAATACCAGTAGCGAATAGAGACATCAGGAACATGAAACTTTGACTAAAATCATACCAAGAGCAGAAGCAAAACAGATATGTTTGTAGAAAATCACCAGAGGGCTACAGGCAACGACTCTCCTTCAAAGTGTGATAAGTGCCCTTTTGGTGGTTAATGGCTCTAGGTCTCATTAGTTTGGGTGTTTATAGTGTCCCCTGGGTGTTTTTCAACCAACCTGAAGAATGTTTTAATTGCTGTGTTTCAAAACTGGCGTTTACCTGGTCCTGGGGACTTTTGGGAACACACACTTCAAGAGAGGTGGTGGGACTGTCTGGAAGCCCAGAGAGAACATGGGGACCTTCTCCCTATGAAAAGTAACTTACAGAAAACAAGCTCCCAAGCCCTCTGCCTTTGTGCCTATTGCGTAGAAAATGAATCTTTAACTTCTGTGTTTTATGTTCTAATTGAAGAAAGACAACTAGACAATCCTAAATCTCTTGACATGCTTGGAAAATTTTCTTCCCCCAAAGTCGGGATAGCAGGACTCCTTTTTAATAGGGCAGTGATGGAGTCCCTCGTCTGGTATGGGTCACCCTATGTCCTAGTCCTCCATTCAAGAAGGAAAGTGATAACATTAATAATAATGTGGACCCAGCTGGACAGCAGTTGTCATTACCGTAGTTTACGATACCTCAAACACTGAAATATAACTACATTATTCACTTGGACCTCTCTAAGTGGTAAAATGACATTTTTAAATAGTACATGTGATTCTGTAGAGAATGACTTTGAAATATTTTTTTTTTTCCTAAGATATTTCAGGGCCTCAAATTTAACTAAGGCAGAGTTTATCTAAAGCAATCACATTTTCAGAACAAAGCCTTAAAGAATTACTCCACCATGTTTGTAATTCCGGCTCTTTGGGAAATATTTAGCATCTTAAGGAACTTTGATGCCTTTGGTTGTTATGGAATTCTGTTGTTATATCCCAGATGAACTGTTTTAGCCCATATGAATATTTATATTCCTATATGAATCATACTATACTTTTAAAATAATTCATTTTTTATTGAGGATTGATTTACATACATAAAATTCACAGCTCTTCAGTATATAGCTTGATGAATTTTTACCTGTGTACACCTCCATATAACCTCCACCCAGAACAAGATACAGAATATGGCCTTGCCCACATAAAACCACTACTCTGACTTCTGTCAACATAGAAAAATAATTTCTTTTAAATTTCCCCCATTAAATCTGGTTGGCCTGTTTCTTTAGCAGATATATCTTAGTCCAGGCCCTGGGCCCAGCACTGTGTAGATGTGAGCCTTCCCCCTGGAGAGGCAAATTAGGCAAATAATTAAACAAACAGGCAATACCAGATGTGCAGATACAGAAGGTTATAGGAATGCAAGGCAGGCTGTACCCCAACTCTGGGGGTTGTTTTGTTTTGTTTTGTTTGAGGGGAAAAAGAAAGGCTTCTTAGAGGGTGTGAATTTTAAGTTGGGACTTGAAAAATGAGTAGAAGGTAGTCAGATAAAACATGTAATAAGAGGGGAAAAAAAGAGTATTCCAGGTAGAGGAAGGTCATGAGTCACGGCTTAGAAATAAGAGCAAGGAGGCTTCGATGAACAAAATTAACTTGGGGTAACTGGAGTACAGGGCAGGGGGAGAAGAGTGTGCAGTATAGCTGGAGAGGTAGTAAGGACCCGACCGGAAAGACTGAAGCTGGGGCTTTGCTGTGAGGGCGAGGGGAATCTGTGGTGGGTCTGCAGTGGTGGGTGTGGCAGGCTGAGATCTGATTTTGCAGCCTCAGCAGCTGTGCGGTGGGGAGATTACAGAAGGGACTGGGTGGATGGAGGCCACGGCATCCCAGTGAGAGGCCAGGTGGTCTAGACTAGGCACTAGCAATGGGAATGGAGGAAATGGATGGACATGAAAAAGATTTACAAGGTAAAATCAACACGACTTGGTGTTTGACAGGCGCAGATTAAAGAATGATCCTTAGGTTTTCTTACAAAATAGATGGAAGATAGTGCCATGGGCAATAATGGGAGAAGAATCTAGTTTATATAATATCCTTCTTTGATATATTTCTTTCCAAATACATTTAATTCCAGTTACCAGTTAACTTGTGGGACATTTAGGTAGAAGTATCAACTAGGAAGCTGTAACAAATATTTATTGAGCACATTCTATGTGCCAGGCATGCTGTGGCCACTTGGGGTGCAACTGTGAATAAGACAGTGAATGGTGCCCTTGTGAAGCTCCTGGTTTACCAGGCTGGAGCTGCAGCCTGGGGCTACCAGATACCAGCAGTGATGAAAGCCTTCGGAGTGAAGGAGGTTGCTCAGTAAGGTATCAGGGAAGGAGCCGAAGCCTCAGCTCAAACCTCAAGGAACATTAGGGACACTAAAATCGAGAATAGAAGAGATCGCAGGGAAAGCAAGAGAAGTGTGATGTTCAAAAGTCTGGGGAGTGGTCCCCAGTGTCACATGCATCTGAGAAGATGTGTAAGATGAGGACAACAGATGGTCTATTGTGGCGCTTCACCAAGTGGGGTCCCCAGACCAGCAGCAGTGTCCCCAAGAATTGAGAAATGCAAATTCTTGGGCTCCACCCCAGAACTACTGAAACTGCACCTGAAACCCAGAGTAGGTCCCAGCAGCCTGTTTTAACCCACCTCCCAAGTGATTTGATGTAAACTAAAGTTGGAGAGCCCCTGCTCCAATGCATAAAATGGTAAGGAAGTAACTGGGAAACTTGGCAAAAGTAATTTCATTGGGGTTACATCCTGTTCAGGCAAATTTTTAAAAATTTTAAGAGAATCCAGTGTTGTTTCTGATGTTGTTATAAAGACTGTCATTAAGTTACTAAGAATATGACTTAAGGAACTTAGAGTCCATATCAGTAATTCCTGTAAAATCAGTAACAACAATGTAAGAATATGTACTCCAACAGTAATAAAAACAACAACAACAAAAATTAAGAGGAGTGTTAAAGAGTTGTTTTATATTTTATATAGAAGTTTCAAATGTTTTATTTTCTTCTGCATGTTTGAGATTTTTCTTTTCTTTTATATATGAATTGATAATTCATATTTTGTTTCATGCTGTTTTGTATGATTTTTAGAGTTTTGTTTTCCTCTGTTTTGAAATACATCCCTTTTGGGAAGGTCTCAATATCTTAGGCCACCTGCATCATTGATAATTGATTTGCTTCTCTCAATCCTGACATTGAGGAATTAAAATACCTGAATAGAGTGCCATCATGAAGACAAGTGGATCTCGACTCTGAATGGCAGCCTGAAAAAAAAAACCTAGATGCTTAAATTAGCTCTTCCAGAAATTTCCAAGACACTATCAGGAATATATTTCTAATTATTTGAACCATTACTCAAGTGAAGTAACTGGAAGTGTACTCTTTTCATCTACAGTGATCCAACAACATAATCATAATTATTGTACTTGTAATGTACTTATGAAGGAGAAGACTCTTATTAACTAGGTCTTTTCCTGATTCTTTTGTTGTTAGGCTCCCAGGTATTTTATTTCATTGACAGGAGGAATTAGAGCAAACTACTGTGTTTTGCTATCATCAGGGAAAATCTATGGTAGATCTTCAAATGAGAAGTAACTGATGCAGGTATTAATCTTACTGCCATTCCTGTTCAAAATGAATACTTATCTTTTTATAAGAATAAAAACTGGTGGGTAATTCCAGTGACAGGCACAAAGAAAGTTCTCAAGTGTTGAGTGAATGGATGGATGGATGGATGGATGGATGGATGGGTGGATGGATAGATGGGTAGACAGATGGTTAAATGGATGGATAGGTAGAAAAGTGAATAGATAAAAAGGGAGCACGATATAGTCATTCTGCCTAGAGAGGAAAAACAGTCTTTTTAAAAATAGTGTTCCCCCTGAGGAGGTACTGTGAAATGAACTGAAGACTTAGAGGTTGTGGTGATGCTGCCCCTTATTTCTAATGTGATCTTGTACAAATTCTCTAACATCTCTGAGCAACTTGTTGTGAAAGGATGGTATCAGCTGCCCCACCTGCTGCCATGTTTGTGGTCAAGTCCAGATAGTATAATGACCATGAATGAGTTGTTAAAACTGTAAAAAGTGCTACAGGAATGTTAAATAATTCTTATATGTGGTTAGATAATGAGTTGTAGTTTGATGTTAGGACCACACTTTTGCCCAGCACCTTTGGGGATATCTAAGTCATTTCCTTTGCCACCAGGTTTTGGCAGGCCCCTTTAGTTTCATCTGGATTAGGTGACACAATGATCTTTGGCTTAATACAGTATTTCCTCACATATAGGAGACATCATGGAAGCACATGTTATCAATGTGTCAAACCTGTGATTTATCAATTATAACAAAAAGAAAACATATGGAAATAAAGTTAACTTAAATGTGACATAAGAAGAAATATTAGATAAATTATAACACAAGTGAGATTCAGCTATTCATGGTAAAAATTGTGAGGGAGGTAGGCATATAGATGGTGATACCCTTATCAATTGGAGATTGGGGTGCATGAAGTAATCCAAAGTTACTGCCTGTTGAGAATAGGTCATGAGCTATTTTTCTTTCTAAGCCAAGGGCAGTCCAGTGACACATTGAGCTATTTCTCCGGCCCTGCTATTGGTATATAGTCCTTTGAGATAGGCCATATTGTCTCTTTGTCATTTACAAAGTGCTCTCACAAACATTTTTGTGCACACGGATTATGTCTAATGGGTATTGCTATTTCCACTTTTGCAAATGAGGAGGAGAAGCATTCCTCATCGACATCACAGAGAGTTAAGACTCCAACTCAGGTGTTCTGAAGAGTCCAGTTTTCTTTCCACCTGAGAAATTCTCAGTAATGGAGCTCCCAGCAAAGCATGTGTCAGATCTCAGATGTGTTGAGCTGTTGACCTTCTCTACACATTGATTCTTTTGAAGAATCATCAAATGGGTGCAAATGGCATGTGATGAACACAACATCCAGAGAAAGGGGTGCTCCCTGACTGTGCTATGGATCCTGGCATAAGTGTGGGAGCCTCCTACTCAAGCTCAAGGTGAATGCTTACAGGCCTGGTGTGAGCTCTGGCTGTGCTAGCACACCCCATGAGCCTCTAGCTGTAATTGTGGGGGACATCCTTTTATCAGGGCAGGCACTCAAACTATGAAAACAGTGAGATTTGTAGCAAAGCACTACTGTGCACTTGTGAACTCTTGGGGATGTAGTTTTCAGTCAGTTCTTGTAAAACTGGCTCTTTGAGCCAATTCACAAGAAGAAAATAGATGCCTTTATTCACAATTAATTTATTCATTCATTTTACAAGTATTTATGGAATATCTACTACATGCAAGAAGTCATAGAAATAAGGAAGTTTTTCCAATTATCTTTTTTTATCCACTTAACCTTTTACCAAAAAAAGAGCCGAGATAGAAATTATCAAAAGTCAAAAGGATTTTCAAAATTGTAGCAATACTGATGAGAACATCCTTTTGACTTTCATGTTAATTATTGGCCTCAGACACTCAACTCTGCTTCAGAACTGCTTAGCAGCTCCTGGGACTCTGTTGAGAGCCCTTTGCTGTTGTCATCGAAACCTTCGTGAAACATGATGTTTGGATGGCGACAAATTCGTTATGTATTGTCTGAAACAGAAGGTTTTGTGTTTGCTAGTCAAACCAGGTCTCAACACTTCTGCAGGAGACTCTCAGATCAGGGTGAATGGGTCAAAGAAAGTTCATGGAACTTAGGAACAGGCAACCTGAGTTGGGGAATAATTGTGTTCTTGAGTGGAAAGGGTACAGGTTTTAGGATCACTCTGGTCTATGTCTGAAACCTGGCAAGGCCTCTTAACACACTTCGTGACTGAGTGAGTCATTTTCCTTTCTGTGCCTCAGTCTCCTTATTTGTAAGATGGAGGTTTTAATAGACTGTTGTAAGGATATGGTAGGGATCCGCTAACACTTAAACTGAAGGCTTCTGGTGCACCAGGCACCATGCTAAATATTTCTCCTGCATCAACTCTCTGAATTTTTACAACACCCTATGAGGGAAGCACCATTACTAGCACCATTTTACAGACAAGGGAACTAAGTAGGTAAGACACTGACTCATGTCGAGAACAGAGTAAGCCTTCAGTACATAGAGCATGTGTTAATCCAGTCTTTTCTATTCTCTTGCTATGCTATTTTGTTCTGTTCTGTTCTGTTCTGTTCTGTTCTGTTCTACTCTACTCTACTCTACTCTACTCTACTCTACTCTACTCTACTCTACTCTATTCTATTCTATTCTATTCTATTCTATTCTATTCTATTCTATTCTATTCTGACTATGTGCCAGCCTTGTTGGGCTTCACTTTCCTCACAAGTCAATGAAGATAATGGTACCTGCCCTACTGGTAGGTATTCGGCTTGTGGGGATGTTCAAATAAAACTTTGAGAAGGTGCTTTGTGATGGGAAAGTGCGCTAGAGGTGCACATGGCCCTGGTACGGCATGGTGGGGCCACTGATGGCACCTGCCTCCCTCACCGGGCTGCATGCAGTGAGCGCCTCATCTGATGGCCCTAACAAGAAGGAAGAGGTGCCCACGAAAAGGGGTCTCACATGTTTATGTCCCTGTTTTCAGCTACGATCTCAACATCCTCTTGATCCATCTTGAAATCTGACTTTGAATGACCCTGTTAAGACATTTGAACACTGGCTGCATTTTGAAGCTGCGGGAGGGTTGATATCAGAGCAAGAAAGAACTTTACCTTTGATCAGAAATTTGTTTCTCAGTGGTGTCTGTATCTCTGTAATGTAATGGCATGGATGTAATGGCATGGATCCTACTTCTGTAGAAAATGACTCCAACTGCACTGCTGTTTCCTGCCAAGTGGCCACCTGTGCCCACCGGTGACAGGCATTGCTCTTCCAGAGTGGGGCATATTCCCATCATAGATAGAATAGGGTTCTGCACATCTACCTCACTCAGGTTGGGCTTAGCTCCTAACTGTGGCAAGGGTGCATGTTTAGCTGGGTGGTTCTTGGACAAAATAGGGAGAAGAAAGACCCCTAGCCAGTCACTTGGGTTAGTGGAAGAGATGAGCTACTGCCTTTCCTCAGTGGCATTGGTCTCTCCTTTTCTACGGGAAAGAGGAGTGTAGAGGGCATGTGGACGACTTTTGCTGTGATTGTGTGTATGTTCGACACATTACAGGGAAGGGACCTTGTGTAGATCTGAAAATGGTCACACATCCACAGGCTGGAGTCTGTTTCCTGGTTGTTTCATGAGGACTCAGCTTATTTCCTTTGGAAACCCTTGCACCTTTGTTACAAAAATCATTGACTCTGCTTGCATTTTTTACATGTAGTGCGGGACTAAGAAATGTAAACATTCTTATATTGCTGTTGACATTCAATGGCCATGACTTTAGGAGTCCACAGGCAATGAAAGGACAGGCAACAGTGTAAGTCACAAAAACATTGTTTTCTTCTTCAGCAGGCTTTGTTAACAAAGTCTACTTGCCACATGGAAAGCTTTCTAGAATATTCGGCTTTATGCAGTTTCCCAGAGACAACAGGTGGGTTGAAAAGAATATTAAACAGGAGAGAGGAACCTGGGTTTTAGTTCTGATGCCACCTCCGTCTAAGCATCTGACATTTGCAGGTCATTTAACCCCTCTGAATCTGTTTCCTCTTTTGTAAATGGGAATGTAGGGGACACAATTGTCAGGATTCCTCCCAACTCTGCAATGCCAAGATTCCATGGTTCTATTCCTTCACTTGCCTTTTCCCATCCTGTTCTCTTACATCTTGAACTCAACGTCCATTAACTGTATGCTGTTACCGTAATTACCCAATCATTGAACACCACATAATGGAGTATAGTCAATGCTATTTATGTTAAACCATTTCATTATTTTGGAGGGAGGGTGAGAGAGAGCTCTATGCACGAACCTCTACTTACAGTAATGCAGTACATTAGATTATAGCTCTCTTTTGCCCTCTTTTATTGATGATCATAGCCCAGGAAATCCAAGCCAAGATTTTGATTTCCATGTTCACATTGCTCATATTCCACACATCCAACAAGAGGCCAGCTCTCCTGAATGAGAACTATTGGACCGAGGTTGTGAATTTCAGCTAGGAAGGATAAGTGAATGGGCTGCCTCAACCCCACACAGCACTCACCAGTGAGAAGCACTTTCTGGTGCTGGCCTGGCCTCCAGTCCTCTGCATCTTTGGCTCAAGGATCCCTGAGACAGCACTCCTCAAACTGAAGGAGTGTGTCATTAGGAGGTGCCACGCTGTGCCAAGGGTACAAAACGGAAGGAAGCATCTTTCTAGAGTACATGTTTTTCTTAAATATTTTTTCAGAAGAAATATTAACCAGATATTAAAACAAACTCAAGTTTATCATGGAATAGAAGGTAAAACTTACATAAATATTTAATAAGAAATAGAATGCTTAAAAGGAATTTTAAGCAAATAGAGGCTAATTTGGGGTATTTCTCCAGGCATCCCAAATGTTCTTCTGCTATTCAGGGCACTTAGGTGGAAAGCATTGAAAACTATAATTGTTGACATTCGTTTAGTGCCAAGCATTTTTTAATACCATGTAACACTTAAATGTCACCAAGTATCTAGTCGCTATTCAAACTTCCTCAATTCCCTCATCAATGTCTTTTTAATTTGGTTTCTTTGAGTCAGATAAGACTCACACATTACATTTTTTAATTATTTGTATATGTATGTATGCATATATGTGTGTATGTAATAATTATAGAAGTTTAGTTCTATATCCCAACCTTCCTGTCTTTACTGCTTTTCTATTCTTTTTTCTGTCATTCCAACCCCCTCCCCTCTAGCAACCATCAGCTTGTTTTCTATGTCTATGGGTCTGTTTCTGCTTTGTTTTGTTTATTCATTTGTTTTGTTTATTTAGATTCCACATATAAATAAGGTCATATGGTATTTGTCTTTCTTTGTCTGACTTATTTCACCTAGCATAATATCCTCTAGGTCCATCCATGTTGTTGCACATGGAAGATTTCATTCTTGTTTATTGCTGAATAATGTATAATTGTATATGTACTCTCTTCTTTATCAATTTATTGATGCACACTTAGGTTACTCCCATATTTTGGCTATTTTAAATAATGCTGCAATGAACATAGGAGTGCATATATCTTTTTGAATTAGTGTATATGTTTTCTTTGAATACCCAGAAGTGGAATTGCTAGATCATATCACAGCTCCATTTTTTATTTTTTGGGGAAACTTCATACTATTTCCATAGTGACTGCATCAATTTACAGTCCCACCAACAGTGCACAAGAGTTTCTTCTTCTACACATCTTCACCAACACTTGGTATTTGTTGATTTATTGATGATAGCCATTCTGACAGGTGTGAGGTGATATCTCATTTCTCTCATGATTAGTGATGTTGCGC
Organism: Eidolon dupreanum; assembly: GCA_028627145.1. NCBI lineage: Eukaryota > Metazoa > Chordata > Mammalia > Chiroptera > Pteropodidae > Eidolon > Eidolon dupreanum. The sequence continues at coordinate 46,169,985 of CM053515.1, read as the reverse complement.
ATCTTTTCATATGTTTGTTATCCACCTGTGTGTCCTCAATGGAGAAATGTCTGTTGAGTTCCTCTGCCTATTTTTTAATTAGATTGTTTGTTTTCATTTTGTTTTGTTTTGTTTTAGTGTTGTATGAGTTTCTTACATATTTTTGACATTAACTCCCTATCAAATGTATCATTTACGAAAATCTTCTTTCATTCAGTAGGTTGTCTTTTTGTTTTGTTCATGGTTTCCTTCACTATGCAAAAAATTTTCAGTTTGATGTAGTTCCATTTGTTTTTTTTTCTTTTATTGACCTTGTCTGAAGAGTCATATCCAAAACGATATCGCTGAGAGCCATGTCAAAAAGTTTAATGTGTATGTTTTCTTCTAGTTTTGTGGTTTCTGAACTTACATTTAAGTTCTTAATCTGTTTTGTGCATATAGTGTAAAAAAGTGGTCCCAGTTATTTTTACTTAATGTATCTGTCCAGTTTTTCCAACACCACTTATTGAAGAGACTGTCTTTACCCCATTGTATATACTCGCCTCCTTTTTAGTAGGTTAATTGACTGTATAAGTGAGGATTTATTTCTGGTCTTTCTATTCTGTTCCACTGATTTATATATCTGTTTTTATGCCAGTATCGTATTGTTTTGATTATTGGCTCTTTATAGTATACTTTGATATTAAGGTAGCTCCCACTATCTTCTTTCTCAAGATTTCTTTGCCTATTTGGAGTCTTTTGTAGTTCCCTATAAATTTTAGGATTAGTTGCTATAATTAAAAGAATGTCATTGGAATTTTGATAGGAACTGAATTAAATCTGTAGATTGTTTTAGGTAGGAAAGACCAACATTAATCCTTCCAATCCATGAGCAAGGTATATTCTTCCATTTATTTGTAACTTTTTCAATTTTTTTCTTCAATGTCTTATAGTTTTCAAAGTACAGGTCTTTAACCTCTTCGGTTAAAATTGTTCCTACATATTTTATGCTTTTTGATGCAGTCATAAATGGAATTTTTCTTAACTTCTTTTTCTGATTATTTGTTATTGGTATATAGAAAGGCAGCAGATTTCTGTATACTGATTCTGTATCCTAAAACTTTACTGAATTCATTTATTTGTTCTTATAATTTTTGGTGGAGACTTTACAATTCATCTGCAAATAATGAGAGATTTACTTCTTTCTTTCTAATTTGGATGCCTTTTATTTATTTTTATTGTCTGATTACTGTGGCTAAGGACGTCCAATACCGTGTTGAATAGAAGTAGTAACAGTGGTCATCCTTGTGTATTCTTGATCTTAGAGGAAAGCTTTTAGCTTTTCACCATTGAGTATATTAACTGTGGGTTTCTTATATATAGCTTTGATTCTGTTGAGATATGTTCTTTGTATAGAGTTTGTTGAGAGTTTTTTTTCATTAAATGATGTTGAATTTTGTCAAATGCTTTTTCTGCGTCTATTGAGGTGATCATATGGTTTCTATCTTTTATTTTGTTAATGTGATATATCATGTTAAATTATCCTTGCATCCCTAGGTGACTCCCACTTGGTCATGGTATGTAATCCTTTTATTGTACTGTAGAATCCAGTTTACTGATATTTTCTTATGAATAATTTTATCTATGTTCATCAAGGATATTGGCCTGTAATTTTTTTTGAAAAGCCTTTGTCTGGTTTTGGTATCAGGGCAATGCTGGCTTCGTAGAATGAGATTGGAAGTATTCTTTCCTTTTCATTTTTTTTTTTTTGGAATATTTTAAGAGGTATAGTTATTAATTCTTTGAATGTTTGGTAGAATTCAGCTATGAAGCTGTCAGGTCCTGGACTTTTATTTGTTCAGAGTTTTTTGATTACTGCTTCAGTTTCATTGTTAATAATAGGTTTTCATTTTCATTTGTATTTCTACCTGGTTCCGTCTTGGAAGGTTATATACTTCTAGTAATTTATCCACTTCTTCTAAGATTTTAAATTTGTTGGCACATAATTATTTATAGTATTCTTTAATGACTCTGCATTTCTGTGGTATCAGTTGTAACTTCTTTTTTATGATTTTATTTTTTTCTTGATTAATTTGGCTAAAGGTTTGACAAATTTGTTTATCTTTTCAAAGAACCAGCTCTTAGTTTTATTAATCTTTTCTATCATTTTTTAAATTTCTATTTTGTTTATTTCCCCTCCAGTCTTAACTGTTTCCTTCCTCATGTTTACTTTGGATTTCTTTTGTTCTTCTTTTTCTACTTCCTTTAGGTGTTGAGTTAAAGTGTTTATTTGGGATTTTTTTCTATTTCTTAATGTAGCCAAGTATAGCTATATACTTCTCTCATAGAACTGTTTTTGCTGCATCACATAACTTTTGAAAAGTTGTATTTTCATTTTCATTTGTTTCAAGATAGTTTTTTTTTTTTATTTCCTATTTGATTTTCTCTTTGATCCATCGATTGTTTAATAGCATGTTGCTTTGCCTATAGTTGATTTCTAGTTTCATGCCATTGTGGTGGAAAAGATGCTTGATATGATTTCAGTCTCCTTAATTGAAATTGAATTTATTTAGGCTTGTTTTTGTGGCATAACATGTTATCTGTCCTGTAGAATGTTCCATGTGCATTTGAAAAAAATATTCTGCTTATTTTTAGATGAAATGTTCTATAAAGTTGATCTAATCTAATGTGATGTTTAAGGCTATTATTTTCTTATGATCTATGTATTGATGTGAGTGGGGTATTAAAATCCTCTTAGCATATTACTATAGATTTCTCCCTTTTTGTTCATTAATAATTGCTTTATGGTTATTATATTCTCCTTTTGAATTGACCCCTTTATAATAATGTAATGTCCTTCTTTGTCTTTTTATTTTTTACCTCTTTTATTTTAAAGTCTGTTTTGTCTGATATGAGATTTGCTTATCCAGCTTTTCATTTCTGTTTACATGGAATATCTTTTTTCCATCCCTTTACTTTCAGTTTGTATGTGTCTTTCAATTTGAAGGGAACTTTTTAAGCAATAGACAGATAGATTATATTTTCTAATCCATTCAGCCACCATATATTTTTATTGGAGCATGTGATACATTTACGTTTAAAGTAATTATTGATAAGTATGTACATATTACCATTTTGTTCATTGTATTTTAGGTTGTTCCTTTCTTCTTCTCTTGCTCTCTTCCCTTGTGTTTTGCTGGTTTTCTTTAGTTTTTTTGTTTGGTTTCCTTTCTCTTTATTCTTGATATAGGGTTTGTAAGGTTTGGTTTATGGTTACCATAAGGTTTATGTACATCATTCTATATCAGTTCTAAGCTGTGAGGCACTTAAGTTTGAGTATATTCTATAAGGACTACATTTTTACTCTCTCCATGCTTTATGTTATTGATGTCATGTTTTAGATCTCTTTGTGTTGTGTATCTACTAACTACGTATTTTAGTTTGTGTTGAGTTTGATACATTTTTTCTTCTCACCTTAAGTAGCTTTTTAAATGTCTGATTCACTGTATTTATTAAATATTGGGTTTACCTGTTAGATATTTTCCTTTGTCATATTTTCTTATTTCTGGTTATAGCCAAGCATTTTGTGATTCTGTGTAGCATCTATAATTATCCCCATTTTACAGATGAGGAATCTGAGGTACAAACAAGTTAAATAATTTGTCCAGGGTTTACATAGCTATAAGCAGCAGAGCTAAGATTTAAACCCACTTTCTCTCTTCTCGCATTCATCATGCTGCCACCATCCCCCTTATAGAGAAAGCACCTGTACCTCAAAGTATGAACTGTCTATATTACAGACATGACAGGTAGATCTAATGAAGGACAAGGGAGCTTTGCTCTAAAGAGTCTCCAAAATCAATTTCAAGATAAATACATAAGAGGTACTCTAAAGTTTTTTTCCTTGACCTTCAGGGAAGCCCAGGGCCAAATAGAATCTTCTGAAACTGTCCTGTTTTCTAGAAGTAAACTAATGCATCATTAACATACTGCCTCCTTCCTGATGAAGCCACCTCCAGTCTCGCCAGCCACTGATGGGTCTGTTCTCCTTCCTGGACCACTGAGCCAAGAAAGCTTGATTTTGAAGAGGAAAGACCCTGCAAGGACCATAGATTCTGTCTTATAATTATTAAATGGATTGAAAATAAGTGTAAAGAGAGACATGAGCAAAAGTGTATAGTTGTCAGTAGGGAAAAGGCATCAGTTATGACTTGGAAATCTTCCTTAAGATAATGGACAAGGAAGGACAGTCCAAACAGAGGAAAAACAAGAGTGAGTGCCTAGGATCAAACTGCACACGGTGTCTGGGATCCCGAAATGGTGCATTTTAACTGCAGCATCAGACTGCGTGTGAAAGTGGGGGAAGATAAGACTGTCAATGGGAAGTTGATCCATTTTATTAATGACTTTGAACCCCAAGCTAAAGATTTTGAGTTTGACTAATAGCCAGTGATGAGCTCTCAGATGCTATGGAGGAAAAGATTTATGCTTTAAAAAAAAACAAAAAAAAAAAACAAAACAAAAACTGGAGGCAATTTGTAGAAGAGCTGGAAGAAACGATAGGCTGTCAATTTAAAGACTAATTAGGATGTCATTTAAATAATTAATGCAAGAGATAATGAGTTTTTGAACAGGGCAAAGGCATGGACCATGAAAGGAGCATACTTTCAATGCCAGGAGTGTTAAAATGTGGAATCTTCAAATATTGTTCTAATATTGGAAATGAAAGAGCCAGATATGACTCCTGGACAAGAAGAAAGATTGTTCAATGAAAAGAAATATGGGTTTCTGCTTCCGGAGAGAAAGAGTAAAAGTAATTGTCCTTATCTTTCCTGCTAAGCAGAGCTAAATCCCTGGACATTATGTATAGATTAAACATAAGAAGACTGAAAAATAGAGAGAAGAAGATAAACCTATCAGGGACCTTGGGACTTGAAGACTGACATGGCACTGAATTCCCAGGATTTTATTTTGCCTTTTGTATTCCAGAGTCTCATAACATAATACTCCAATGTATTTGTCTAGGTTTTGGTCAAAAATTACTCATCATGAAAAAAATCATGAAATTCTCAACTTGAATGAAAAAAAATCAAACATGCCAACACCAAGATGCACATATGTTAGAATTATCTGACAAGCATTTTAAACCAATTATAAAAATGCGCCAAGAAATTATGAACACATATGAAATGAATGAAAAAAATAGAAAATCTCAGTGAAAAAATAGTAGATGTAAAGAGAAATAAAATGGAAATTTTAGAACTAAAACCACAATAAATAAAAGAAAAATCTCAATGGATGAGCTCAACAGCAGAATGGAGAAGAGAGAGGAGGAAAAAAATCAGTGAACTTGAAGATAGAGGAATAGAAATTCCTCCCATATGAATAACAGAGGATATAGATGGGGAAAAAAAAAGAAAAAAAAATGAAAGAAGGAAGGAAGGAAGGAAAGAAGGAAGGAAGG
>CM053515.1:46153854-46164463 GCA_028627145.1 Eidolon dupreanum | reverse complement strand
GAGAGAGAGAGAGAGAGAGAGAGAGAGAGAGAGAGAGAGAAAGAAAGAAAGAAAGAAAGAAAGAAAGAAAGAAAGAAAGAAAGAAAGAAAGAAAGAGAAAGAAAGAGAAGAAAGAAAAAAAGAAGAAAGAAAGAAAATAATCTTAGGGGCTTGTGGGACTGTAAAAAAAGACCAACCATTCATGTATTTGGACTCCAGAAAAAGAGGAAAGAGCAGGGCTCGAAAAGTTCCCAAAGAAATAATGGTTGAAAAATTACCCACCTTTGACAAAAGATATAAACCTATGTAGATTCAAGAAGCTGAGAAAAATCCCACAGAAATAAATACCAAGACATCAGAATTAAACTTCTGAAAACTAAAAGCAAAGAAAAAAATTTTTAATGTAGCCAGAGGAAGAAGATGCCTTACCTATAGGGGAAAACAACTTGAATGATAGCAGATTTCTCATCAGAAACCATGGAATCAGAAGGCAGTGGCACAATATATATATTTTTAATCTTGAAAGAAAAGCACTAACAACCTTGAATTCTCTATCTAGTGAAAATATCTCTGCAAGATGTTATCAGATGAAGGAAAACTCAGAGAATTTGTGGACATACCCTAAAAATAGAATATAGAACTACCCTAAATAATGGCTAAAGGAAGTTCTCTAAACAGAAAGGAAATGAAAAAGAAGAAATCATAGAACATGAAAAAAGAAAATAGTAAGCAAAAATATGAGTAAATACACTAAGCTTACTCTTTTCTCCTGAATTTTCTACATTATGTATAATAGTGAAAACATAAATATAACATGGTCTAATATGGTTTGCAGAGCATATGGAAGAAAAACTTAAGACAATTATAAATGGGGGAGGGTAAAGAGACATAAAGAGTGTTAAGTTTGTACACTTCACTTAAGCTGGTAGACTGTAATGTTATGTATAAATAATGGAATATCTACAACCACTAAATATATACATAGATATAGATGATAGATGATAGATAGATAGATAGATAGATAGATTTATGTAGATAGATAGATAGAAAAACACTATGAACAAATCAAAATGGAATTCAAGAAATATTCTAGTAACCCACTGGAGACTTCTACCAAACATTTAAAGAATTAACACCAGTACTACCCAATGTCTTCCTGAAAATAGAAGAGGAGGGGACACTTTGCAATTTTTTAAATGAAGTCATTATTACCCTGATATCCAAATCAGAAAACAACAGTACGAAAAAGAAAAGCTAAACCCTATGAATATGGGTGCAAAATTCTTTTATAAATTATTAGCAAATATAATTCAGCAATATAAGAAAATAATTGTAAATTATAACTAAGTGGGGTTTATTCCAGACAGGAAAGGCTAGGTCAAAATATGAAAACCAAATAATATAATTCACCATATTAACAGGCTAAAGAAGAAAAATCGTATAATTGTATCAATTGCTACAGAAAAAATACTTGACAAAATCTAATACCCATTTACAATAAAACTCTCAGAAACAAGGAATAGAGGTGAACTTCCCCAACTTGATAAAGATATCTTCAAAAATCCTACAGCTGACCTCATACTTAATGGTGAAGGACTGAATGCTTTCTCCTGAAAGATTAGGGACAAGGATGTCTGCTCTCACCACGCCTATTTACCTCAGTACTAAGAGTTCTAGCAAATGTAATACAGCAGAAAAGAAAAAGAAGGCACACAGATTATAAAAGAATAAATAAAATTGTCTTTATTTACAGATCAGATCAGTGGCTATATAGAAAATCCCAAAGAATCTCCAAAAACTCTCATAGAACCAATAACAAGTAAAATCATTTATATTTCTATATACCAGCAATGAACACTTGGAAGCTAAACTTAAAAATACAATACCATTAACAATCACTCATAAAAAGAGATACTTAAACATTTAAAAACCATGTATAAGATTTATATGCAAAAAACAAAACGCTGACGAAAGAAATCAAAGAAAATCTAAATAAATGGAAATACATACTGTGTTCATGGTTTGTAATACTCAACTTAGTAAAGATGTTAATTTTTTCTAAACCGATATGCATGTTTAATACAATTCCTATCAAAATCTCAGGAACTTCTTTTGTGGCTATAGATAAGATTATTCTAAAATTTATATGGACAGGCAAAGGAACTAAAATAACTGAACAACTCTGAAAAAAAAAAAAAAGAATAAAATGGGAGGAGTTAGTCTACCCAATTTCAAGACATTATGTATCTGTGGCAATTCAAGCTTGTGTGGTATTGGTGGAAAGATGGACACATAGACCAACGGGACAGAATAGAATAACCAGAAGGAGACTCATGCTAGTATAGCACTAATTTTTGAAAAAGATGAAAAAATAATTTAACGGAAAAATGATCTTTTCAACAAATGGTGCTAGAACAATTGAATACCCACAGGCAAAAAGAGAAAAATAACCTTGACTTAAATCTTACAAGTTATCAGAAATTGACTCAAAGTGGAACATGAATTTCAACATAAACCTATAGAACTTTAAATAAAAAGAAAAGGCTTGATAGAGAGTTTTTAGTCATGACACCAAAAGCATAATTCATTAAAGAAATTCAATAAATTGGACTTTATCAAAAATTAAACTGTTTTCTCTGCAAAAGACTTCATTTAAAAAGATGAAAAGACAAGCTATAGACTAGGAGAAAATATTTGCAACCTCATACCTGACAAAGGACTCTTACCTAGAGTAAAATCTTTCAAAAGTCAGCAGTATAAAAACAAATAATCTAATTAGAAAATGGACTAACATGAAGGGCCATTTCACTAAAGAGGATGTATTTATGGCACACAAACACATGAAAAAATATTCAGCATCATCAACCATTAGGGAAATGCAAATTCAGACCTGGATGAGCTATCACCACACACCCTGCAAAATGATATAAAATATACCGATAATACCAAATATTGGAGAGAGGCAGAACAACTGTATCTCTCATACATTGCTGATGGGAATGTAAGATGTTACAGCCACCTGGAAAACAGTTTTGCAGTTTCTTAAAAAGCTAAACATAAGTGAAATAAGTCAGACAGAAAAAGACAAATACTGTGTGATCTCACTTATAAGTAGAATGTAAAAACACACCAAAAAAAACTCATAGAAAAAGAGATCAGTTTTGTAGTTATCAGAGGTGGGGGAATTGGATGAAGATGGTCAAAAGCTATAGACTTTTAGTTATAGATATGAAGTATAATATGATGACTAGTTAACACTGCTGTATGGTATATTTGAGAGTTGCTAAGACAGTAAATCCTGAAAGTTATCATCACAAGAGAAAAATTTACATTTTTGTTTTGCTTTGTTTTTTGTTTTGTGTCTACACGAGGCGATGGATATTAACTTAACTTAATGTGGTAGTCATTCTACAACATGTAAATCAAGTCATATGCTGTACACCTTAAGCTTATACAGTGCTGTACATCAATTATATAGTTATAAAACTGAGAGAAAAACAAAAATCTAAACATGCTTATTCTACATCCCAGCACCCACACTAGTCGGCACTTATCTTAGAGTGATGAGAACATGTGCACACAAATCCTGCACACTGTTGTTCATAGCTGCTTTATATGTAAGTCAAAAACTGGAATAAGTGAATGGTTAAATACTGTGATGCATTCACACCATGGAATACTACTTAGCGATAAAAAGAAATGAACTAATGATACAGGAAACAAGTTGGATTGATTGCCAGAGTGTTGTTTTGAGTAACTTGTACACCGAAAACATAAAAACCCCATCTCAGCAGATCATACACTGAATGATTCCATTTGAATAATATTTTCAACAAAATTATAAAAATGGAGAACAATTTAGCGATTGTCAGGGGTTAGTGATGAGATGTGGCTAAATTAAGCTGCAGGTCCCAGTGAAGCTGTTAAGAGAAAGAGTGGGACAAAAAGGATAAAATAAGGATATTTATGAGGAAGGAAGAAGAGGAAGAGTTGTTGGCAGGAGGACTGCGGGCTCTGGGTTGTCAATGGAGCAGAACTGATAGTAGCATAGGTGACGCTTCCTGGAGCCCTTTTATTACACCGGAGAAAGCAAGGATTTTCAAAATATTGGACTGCACTTTGAAACAACGGGATTCTACAGCCAGATCTTCACTTAATTAGTTAGATATGTTACCTTAGATAAACCACTTAATTTCTCAGTCTCATTTCCTTAGCAGAACATTGTAAAGTCAAGATTCTTAATCAGGTTGGTTTGGGTTTGGATCTGCCCTATTTGGGGGCCCAGGGTGAGGGCCACAGCTACCCAGGGCATAATTTGCAGAGCACGTTTCAAGCCATCACTTGCTCAAGTCTGCTAACATTCCTTTCAAAGCAAGTGACAAGTAATACCTTGGGTGGGGAAGAGTGCCCCACCCAAGGTGGATGGGGATAGGAAGTGACTGTTGCTGAATAATACAGTCTTGATGTGGTTTGGGTTTTGGGTTAGGCCAAACTTTTTGGTTCAGGATACTTCAAAGGATCTAACCCTGTCTGCTCAGATTATACAAAAATTGTCTTGGTCTCTTCATCAAATCTCAAACTGGGAATAGCTGAGCCAGATTCCCCATGGACTGGCATTGTCTGCTTCCTAGGGGATTGCCTGGCCCTGAGTCCGCTTCCTGGAGCTGAAGCCCAGCATGGTCCCCAAACTAGTTTTCTTCACGGTGTGAAACATCGTTTGTCTGCCCCTCTAGGTACTTCCTTCCCATAATATACCCTACTGAGTGGTTTGTACTCTGCAGCAAAGGGCTCTTTTGTACTCTGTCATCTGCTTGGGTCTGGCTATTAAGGAACTATTGGGATCAAAGTAAGGAGGAGAGTGAGGTTAGGTATTTACTCGCTGACTGTGGGGTAGCCTTGGGTGACTGTGACCCTCCACCAAATGCACTGTTTCTCTCATGACAATCTTTCTTGCCATTTTCTTTTCTTGAGTCCCAGTATCTGCTCCCTGCCCTTGGCCCTTCAGCCTGTCAGTGGTAACATGATCGTTATTGCTTGGGCTTTGGAACTACCCCCATGTGGTTTACCTACACCTGTCCATATCTTTGTAGAGTCCCTTCACTGACCCCCTTCAAATGACCCAAATTTGAGTGTGCCATCTCTTTCCTGCTGGGCCCCTCACTGGTACAATCTTAGATTTCAGACAGATCCACAGAAATGCAAGGATTTCTGCCCATTTTTGCTCTCTGCTCTTTTTTGTTCTCTGCTCTAACCCCAGTGCCTAGAAAGCACCCAGCCCATAGGAGATGCTCAGTAAATATTGAAAGGGTTCTTGAATGGATGAAAATAAACAAGCACCCCTTCTCACACAGAATGTGTGTGCCTTTGTTTATTTGAATGAGAAAAGGATACTGTGCTCTTCATTGTGGGAAAGGGTAAAATAATTCAGAGGGAAACTATCTCTGACTTGGAGATTCTTTTTTTCTTTTTTAAATTGTGGTAAAACAACATAAAATTTACCAGTCTAACCATTTTTAGGCCTATAGTTCAGTGGCCTTAAATTTATTCACATCGCTGTACACTGTCACCGGCATCCAGCTCCATAACTTTTTCATCTTCTCAGCCTGAAACCCTGTACCCACTAAACACTAACCCCCTATCCCCCAGCCTTTGGTAACCACCATTCTACTTTCTGTTTTGATGAATTTTACTGTTCTAAGGACATAATGTAAGTGGAATCATATAGTATTTGTCTTTTTGTGACTAGCTTATTTCACTTATAATATCTTCAAATTTATTCATGTGTCAGAATTTCCTTCTTTTTCAAGGCTGAATAATACTCCATTAATGTACAGGCTACATTTTGTTTATTCATTCACTTGTTGATGGGCACTTGGATTGCTTCCACCTTTTGGTTATTGTGAATGATGCTGCTATGAACATGGATATCTGCGTGTGTGTGTGTGTGTGTGTGTGTGTGTGTGTGTGTGTGTCTGCTTGAATTTCTGCTTTCAGTTGTTTTGGGTGTATGCCCACAAATGAAATTGCTGGATTGTGTCGTAATCTTATTTTAACTTTTTGAGGAGCCTCCATGCTGCTTTCCACTGTGGCTCCACCATTGTGCATCCCACCAGCAAGGCATAAGCACTCCACTTTCTCCGTATCCTCCCCCAAACTTGCTATTTTTTTCTTATAGTAGCCATCCTGATTAGGCATTTTCCTAATCATTAGTGATGTTGAGCATCTTTTCATATGCTTAGTTGGCCATTTGTATATATCTTTTTTCAAGAAATGTCTATTCAAGTTCTTTGCCCATTTTTGAATCAGTTGTTTGTTGTGGTTGAGTTGTAGGAGTTCTCATACATTCTGGATATTAATTCCCTGTTAAATACCTGCTTTGCAAATATTTCCCATTGGTCTTTTCGCTCTTATCGATAGTGTCCTTTGGTGCATAAAAAGTTTTGATTTTGATGAAGACCAATCTATCCGTTTTTTCTTTTGTTGCTCATGCCAAATCTTTGGGGCATCATTACAATGTGGAGGTACAACAACTTTTCTCCACAAGAACCTCACTCCTCTGTGGCCCCCTCTTATCACCCTTGATCCACTAGCAGAGCCTGTAGGACGCAGTGTTGTAATAATTCTCCCTATCAGGCTGTGAACTGCCTAATGGCAGGAAGTTTCTGTCATCCTGGAGCTTTGCAATGTACTTCACAGCACAGAGTGGGGACTGAAAAAATGTTGGATAAGTAAATAAAGGGATCACTGAATGAATGGCTCTAGGAAAGAGAAAAAATGGCCTCTCCACAGGGCTGCAAAGCCTCAGACCTGACAGTTTTCAAAAGCTCTTTATTTTTTTCTTTCCTTCTCATCCTGGGAGGATGCTTCTCAGTGAGACCTGGCTTTTATATAATTGTTTGCAGCATAACAATACTGTTCTATAGCTCTAAGGCAACAGCCTAATTTTCCTCCTTCTTTAATGAAAGGAACATGTCTTCTGTGGAAAATCGGTGATTTATCGAGTGACCAAAGACCTTCTGTTCCTAATAGAAACCGGTATAGACAAGCGGCTTGCTGAAGGTGAAGAGAAAACGTTACCACCTACTTCTGGACAGGAAATTTATTTCATTGCCCTGGCGTGTTCTTGCTAATTTGGAGCCAAGTTTCATCCTGCGGTTCTCCCTCGGATGGACAGCCATCCTCAGGACATCCAGTCCAAACACTTGCTTAATGAACTTTGTGCATGTAACTCTCCCATGAGCCCCAAAGCTCTTGGAACACAAATTCAATATAAAATCAAAATTGGAAGCATTCTTTCCATAAGAAAAGAAAATCTACTGACTGAAACATGAATAGTTGTTGATCTTTTCCTGTTTTTCATTCCTTTTAGGACAGCCGGTGTCACTATCAAATAAAGGGCGGCAGGCACCAAAGCTAAGGAAGAGTAATAGGAAAAAAACCATGAGATTAAGAAAATTCTGTCCATTAACTCTTCATGCAAATTGAGAAAAGACTGATTATCAATCGTTATTTGATTTTAGCTATGGAACATCCCAGTAAAATTAATAAGTCTTTCTCACTCCGTTGGAGCAAGTTTGAAAAGTTATGGCATTCTAGAAAGAGCAGGGCCTGAATCTGCCCCTCCCCTTCTCTCTGTATGATCTTGCACAAATTATGTAACCAGTCTTAACCTCTACCTGCTCATCTGTAAGAGGAGGGGTATAATGACAAAATGCCTTACAGAGCTGCTGTAAGAGTAAATGAAATAGCACTTCTAATGCATGTAGCATATATTCAACAAATAACTCCTTACCTCTCCCTCTCCCTCCCTGTAGGTGGAACTTTTTGTGGATATAATATTTACAGGTGGAGTTATTGTTAGGTGATTACTAATTTAATAATAGACTAGTGGCAGACCAGAGGACCAAAGCTCTGTGGACAGAAAAATGAGTTTTTTAGAAGACATCATCTCCTTTATCTACGTATTCCTTTGTCAAACATTTGCGTGAGCCTTGAGAGAGGAGCCAGTGGTGATGAAGGATTCAAAGCTGGGCTTGGCCCTAGAAGCTCGGCCTGATTTGCAAGTTCCTTTTTCGTTCATGCCTTATTTCCGAATTGACCCCAGACATCTGGGTTGGCTTGGGTGCACTGTCGTACCCACATTGTTCAAAGTCTGAGTTCTCCACATTACAGTAAGCGACAAAGATGGGCTCTGCTTTTCATTCAGAGCTGCATCTCAGTGCTCAGCTTGCCACCAAGAGAGCCCTCAACAGCCACAACTGACCACTGACCTGCATCTAGTAAATAACATTTTTTCGCCTCTTCTATTTCAATATAATTTCCTTTTTCTCAAGTCCCAAATCAGACAAGCAACTGAGGCAGGACTTGGAATGTTTGGTAGCTTATTTTCTTTCCTCCTTTCTTTTTTCTTTCTTTTCTTTTCTTTCTTTCTTTCTTTCTTTCTTTCTTTCTTTCTTTCTTCTTTCTTTTTTCTTTTCTTTTCTTTTCTTTTTTTCTTTTCTTTTCTTTCTTTCATTTTATTGAGGCTGGAAGTGAACGGAGTGGCTTCCACCCCCACGAAAGAGCAAAAGGAAGTGGCAGCATATTTGGGAAGAACTTTACAGAGTTAAAGGATTTATAAGACGTTGTAAACAGACTGCACTGTGGAGCCCAAAGGCGAATGAAGGTAATCGGAATCCTGTTCTCTGAAGAGATATGAAGCACTTTCTTATTTTTTATCACAAATTTCTCCCTTTTTGTTCCCTGTGGAGAAATCTGTCTCTGCAGATATTTATAGTTCAGACTTCCAGAGGGCAGAAGGCTCCCATCCTTGCTGCTTGGAAGTTTTCTTCTGCTGACAGAACAGAATAGAGGCTCTGATGCTATGCAGACAGCTCATGTTAAGAGGGCAGACGGCCCACCCACCTGTCACCGCTAGGCCCTGAGCTGCCCGGGCTTCATTTTGGAAAAACAAATTCTCAGCAGAGACATTTTCATGGGCTGTTCTCCTCATTTGTAGAGACACTTGGCAGCCAAAATTAGTATCTTTTCAAAAAAAAAAGTTGTCTCCAGTATTAAAAATATAGAATTCAACTGAATAAATAATAAAGATCATACGGACTTTATTCAGGATTCATGAACCAGGCAGCATTCTGGCTAGCAGATGGAAAGGAGGTCTGAGGAGCCGTACAGAATGGAAGGCTTTTATGAACAGAAGGGAGTGGGACAAGCACAAAGTGGATTGACTGGTTGTGGCGAGGTCACGTTCCTTTAGGGGATGGCAGGGACACATCAGGCAGAAGACTTCACTGGTGCTGCTTAGATGATTCCTGATTAACTGGTTTAAGATTCCATTTTTGGGAGAGGCAGAAACTAATCCCAGTTTGGTGATGTGGGGCTTAGCACAAGTGACTCCATTTTGGACCTGTTGTCTTATTTCTAACACCAGGTTGAAACCCCTCCCCTGACTTTGTGATTACCAGGGGTGGTCTACATGGCACTGAGAAGCCCTCCTTCACCTGTTGTCCTACATGTTTCTTCAGAACGAGTGATACTGCACTCTTGCTTGCACCTTGTCCATGCTGAAGTGACTGCTTTCTCAGCTTAGCCTTTTTCTCCTGAACTCATTCTGTTCATGTACTGATACTTTCTGTGAACCAAGGCAGTGCTAGCCATGTGAGAACAGTATTCAGAGGTCAGAATTACCATCTCCAGGGAACTCAGGCTCTAGAGGGAAAGACAGAAGGTGGCAAATGGACTCAGAACTGTTCATAGGGAGTTGTGATTGAGCTGTGTTGGGGTACTCTGGAAGGCGAGGATAGAGCCCTAGACAGTCGTGGGGGTGATGGGGTGGGGGTGGTCATAGAAAGTGCTAGCCTAAAAAATAAAAGGCCTTTTGAAGTGAGAGGCAACAAATGTTTATTGAGATCAATAAGAATAGCTATTTGGGAAGCACTGATTCAGGCAGAAGTCTGATTAAGAGACAAAGACAAAGGGAATTTATGAGAAAGCGAAGGGGAACAATTACTTCAACAGAAGGAAGACTTCTTTTTATTGGTGCAGATAAAATAGCAGAGTGATGTTAATTTTAAACAGTGTTTTTAATTTTTAAGTCCAGTAGCCATGTCCACTGGTCATCGGTCTAGTAGTCATAATAACTGCTTCCTTATTATCTTTGCAAACAGTGTTTGGGACACAGTGTTGCCCTAGGTCCAGTCCAAAAGTTATTTTGCCACGCTTCAACATTCTAAAAGTTTGAGGCATATGTGCAAGACAATTTCTTTGTCCTGGCAGTTCTGGCTCCATTTTGAAGTGGCTCCATTTATACTGTTGTGTTTAAAAACACGCACAGAGCCCAACAGAGTTATTGAGTGAGCTGAGAGATACCAGGCAAGGAAAGAATATTTCGAGCAGGTATGAGAATGTTTGCAAAGCCTGTGGCTGTGACAGGGCATGACCCGAAGCAACAATGACCTTGGCAAGGCTGGAGACCCAGATGAGTTTGGGGAGTGACAGGAGTTTAGATGGGAGAAGCCAGGGCCGGGGCATTGTAGCCTGTAGGGCCTCACCTGAAGGGTGCCCCCAGTACTTGACTGTGAAGGCAGTAGGGTCCATCCAAGATTTATTGCACCCTTTTTTTTTAGTTTTTTTT
>CM053515.1:46125924-46153354 GCA_028627145.1 Eidolon dupreanum | reverse complement strand
AAAACTCTGGGGCTCAGCTGCAAAAGGAAGGAAGGGAGCATAGGCTGGTTGAGGGCAGACTCTGCTGCAAAAGTTGCGGTTTGCTTTGAGGCATATTGAGTTTCAGGTACCCATGGGTGAATTTCAGGGGAGAGACTTGCAACCCAGAAGAGAGGTCTCAGGGGGAACGTTGGTCTTAGGGTTCATGGTACCTGTTAGGAAGCCATAAGGGAAGAGCCCAACAGACCCAGGATTTAGGAGGGAGAACATAGAGTGTCATTTATGGGGTCAATTGGAGAGAGTGAGGCTGAAACTGGATTACTTAGGAGCTATTATAATGATCTAGAAGATTTTGCAGGGGAAATAGCCACAGAACTTAGCTACTGGTTAGATAGGATCGAAGAGGCAGAGGGAGGAGTAAAAGATGACTCAAGGTGACAAGTCTAAGTGCCCGAGAGAGTGAAGATGCAACTTAAAGAAAAGGCAGTCAGAGAGAGGGACATATCTCTGAGAGGGTAAATGGATAAGAGGCTGGGTGGAGAATAAGAAGAACTTCGTTTTAGACATTTTAATGTGAGGTGCCAAGAGTCATCCAGGTGGCAATGAGATAGAGGGTGATAAAGGGTCCAGGTTTGGTATCAGGGCTCAGAGTTCAAATCCAGGTTCCACCACTTCTAGGCAGTGTGACCTTGATCAGGTATATACCACTTCTGCACTTTGGTGTCCTCAAAAATGGGACAATAAGAGAGATTGCATAAATACATGTAAGACATGTACACAGTGAATGCTTGATATATGTTTGATTTTATTATTGCAAGGGATAACAGTAAGTCGTGTAACTGGCATCTGGAAATAAAAGCCGGAAGCTCTGATAAGGGATTAGAAGTGAAGATTTGAGGATTCTTGCAACAAGGCAGGAGTGTGTAAGATGCCAGAGGAGATGCTGTATAGTGTAAGCATACACTTGGAGAACATGCATGTGTGGAGAGTGAGGCCTCTCCTGTCCCCACTGTCCCCATGCAGCTGTGGTCTCTGCACTACAGATATTGCTTTCACAGCTCTTACAAGCCTTGTCATTTTCTATTAGTGAGCGGATTTTTCCATTAAAATTCTGCTTCCCATTAGACTTTATGAGGGCAGACCCCATGCTGAATCTCAGCTCTGAATGTAGAGCCCAGCACAGAATAGTTTAAAGGAATGGGGTGGGGAAGGAAAGTTGGCTGTGGGAGGAGTCTAAAAATATTTGTGCTGCTGCAGAAGAGCACTTGATGAAGAAGAAGCTACGAAGAGGTCGAAGGGAGAAAGGAAGGTCAAGTTTGACTTGGCTTCCTACGGCACCTCACTGTACCCTTAGGCTTATTAAAGAGCAAAACAGTTTAACCAAGAAAGAAGCCTTGAAATGCAGTCAGCCAAGCAGATCTAATCACATAAGCAAATGGAAAAGGAGCAGCCAGTGTTCAGAATGGCTAATCAAAAGCCGAAAGAACAAACGTATGTGGCTTTACTCGAGGTCTGCCACTCACCTGGATGCACATGCATGAAGCCTCAGGGGGACATCCAACAATTCTGAGCTCTTATTTATTTGCAAGAGATTGCTAAGTGTTTTATGAATATAATAAATGATTCCCTGAAAGAGAAATAATCTCGCCTCTCTTTTAAGAAGGAAGAAGGCACAGTCGGGCACTCCATGTCTTCCTGCAAACAATTTCTCACTGTCAAGGCAAATGCAGGAGTTCATGTCAGAGTCAACTATGTGACTGTGAGTCTTTATGTCCTTCACAGAATGAGAGCAGGAAGGGCCCTTGGAGACCATGGGCTCCCGCTGCACGACCTCATCTTAATGATGAGGAAACTAAGGCGTTGAGGGAACCAGCAGATCAGAGAATGAGCTTTTACTGAGCACCTGCTATGTGCCTGGCATTGCACTGGCAGTTTCCCATCTAGCCTTCATTCAGGCCTCACGAGTATTTTCTGTAGCTTGTTGGAAGCACTGATGTGTGTGATATATGTGATTTGCCCAGCCCCCCAGTTGGTGGTAGAGATTTGACCCAAATCTAAGTCCATGCCTGCATTATCAGTCGGGAGGGCAAGATTTATGCTTTGGTAGCAGCCCAGTAGAACAGCAAAGGGTACTTACTGTTCATGCTCTATGTTCGCCATGGATCGGCTGGGGCTCTTCTCTTTATCACCACCATGTGAGGATGAGTGCCCAGACTGAGGGAGGCTCTACTGCTAAAGGGAAGAGGGGAGGAGTACCTTAAAATCGGCCTTGAGGTGCACACCTCACAGTTCTCTGGCAACACAAGTCGCTTCTCACACCCAACCTCAATGGAGCAGAGAAGGCAACCTTACGGTATGGCTGGAGACCAGCAGGGGAATATCTGGTGGGCTCACTAATAACCATCGCCCATGCTGTTTCCACTGCTCTCCCCCACCCCAGAGAGGCACCAAGAGGTTCCCTGGGTGGCACAGCCCCTTCATGGCAGTCTCCCTGTGCCCTGCTGCACACCACACTTCCTGCTTTCCTGGGCTGCCTCCCTCTCCCGCTGCCTGGCTAAAAAAAAAAAAAAGAGCAAAAAAATTATTCTTTTTTCTATGGCAATTTATATACATATAAATATGCTGGCAAACATTTACAGACCCCAGACCAAAGAGATGGTATGAAAGAGAACTAAAATTATAGTCCATACGGTATTGTCAAACAGTATTTGGGTTTCCTCAGATTTTTAATATTAATGTTTATTTTCTGCATGATATATGACAACAGAGATTCTTTTCTAGTTTATTTTTTTTCTTTTTCAAGCCTCCAAATTACATGTAAAACTTTTACATTATTTTAATTTCAAATTAATTTAAGGAAGTAAAGGGACTTCTGAAATAGCATTTTATAAATCTCTGCGTGTATGTGTTGTGATAGAAACATTTAAACATACACAAAAGCAGAGAGAATAGTATTGTAATTGTTGAAAAATGTGCATAGGAGCCTGGGAAAAATGGTGTAGATGATAGAGGCTTTGTTTATTCTCTCTTGCGACCACATCAAAGTTGTGATGGAAACATGGAGAAAACAGCAAGCAGAGTCACCTGGGGGATGTCTAGAGGAACGGAAGCCCTACAACTAAGGAGAAAAATAAGAAATCAACCTGCAGTGGTAGGAGGTAGAAGAGAGCAAAGACATGAGGCTGCCTGGTCCCGAGGGGCTGAGTGGGACAAAGGCGGCAGCAGCTGCAGATGCCTCTTAAACGGCCTGTGTCTGCGAGCAGAGTTTTACAGTGATGGACTCACTCACTTGGAGCACCAGCACCACGTGGTCTGCTCCGGGCACCAAGGACTTACAGGGGGACGCTGAGTTGTTAGAGTGAGGGCTAGAGGCAAGGCTCGCTCCTGGGCAGAAGTGCCGGTGATATTCATTGTTCCCCACTCCCAGTGTGCAGACTCAGCTCTGCAGTAGCTGAGATATCATCAAATTGGATAACTGAGGTCATTCTACCCAGAAAATCCCCTGAAACTCTGCCTCCCCCAGCTTGTGGCCCTACTCAAGCCACATCCAGTTGTGTCCTCAGGGAGTCCTGTGCCCCCTGCTGAGCAGCTGCAAGAGTCACATTGGTGGCAGATGACCTCAGTTTCTGGCGTGGCTTCTTGAGGCAACTACAAGTACAGCATCTGTGGATCGCTTGCTGAATCTTAACAGGTGGCTCCAGAAGGACAGAGGCTTGGGCTTAATTTGGCCTGTAGCTGAACCCCTCTCAGGACTTTGCCACTGGACACCTACTACACAAAGCCACACTAATAAGACTGGGAGACTTAGGAGCTTTGCTTAGTATATAGAAATAGACATGGAAAGGCAGCTAAAATGGGAAGACAAAGAAGCAGAAACCATACGAGAGAACAGATCAGAGATCCAGGAATAATGGAGTCAAGCAGTCTAACAGATGCAGAGTTCAAAACGTTGGTTTTAACGATGCTCAAGGAACTTAGGGGAAGTGTAGATGAATTCAGTGAGAACTTTAACAAAGAGATAAAAAACATAAAAATGGAAATGGAAATTATAAAAGGGAACCAGTTAGAAATGAAGAACACATTATCTGAGATGAAGAGTATATTAGAGGGAATCAACAGAGTAGATGAAAAAGAGGATTGAACCACCAATATAGAGGATGGGGAAGCCAAGGACACTCAACCAAAATGGCAAGAAAAGGGGAAGCCAAGGACACTCAACCAAAATGGCAAGAAAAAGAGAAGCCAAGACTATAATAATAATTTAAGGAGCCTATGGAACAAAATTAAATGTAAAAACGTCTGTGTCCTAGCAGTATCTGTAGAAGAGGAAGAACAAGAAGTTGAAAACATATTTGAAGAAATCATGATGGAAAACTTTCCTAATCTGGTGAAAGAAATAGACACATAACCCCAGGAAGTTCAGAGAGTCCCCAAAAAGAGGAACCCAAAGAGGCCCACACCAAAACACATTATAATTAAAATGCCAAAGGTTAAATACAAAGTTAATCTTAAAAACAGCAAGAGAAAAGAGGTTAGTTACATACAAGGGAGCACCCATAGGCTGGCTGCTGATTTCTCAAAAGAAACTATGCAGGACAGAAGCGCTTGGCACAAAATATTCAAAGTAATTGAAACCCTGGATCTACAACCAAGAAAAGCTATCATTTAGAGTCAAAGGACAGATAAAGAGCTTCCCAGACAAAAATAAGCTAAAGGAATTTACTTCATCAAGCCAGTATTATAGGAAATGTTGGAGAGACTTCTTTAAGAAGAAAAAACATATCAAAAACATGAATAAAGAATGGCAATAACTACATATCTGTCAACAAGTACCTCAAATGGGAAAGAATTAAGGGCTCCAACCAAAATATTGTGGCTGCATGGATAAGAAAACAAGACCTTGACATATGCTACCTACAAGAGACTCACTTCAGATTAAAAGACACACAAACTAAAAGGAAGGGGATGAAAAAAGATATTGCCTTAATAGACCTAGAGAGTATTGCACTGAATGAAGTCATAGAGAGACAAATACCACATGATTTCACATACATGTGGAATGTAAAGGACAAAACCAATAACAACAACAATGGAAACAAACTCATAAATATAGAGAATATTTTGAGGGCTACTAGATGGAAGGGGGGGTTGGAGGGAGTGTGAAAAAGGGTAAAGGGATTAAGAAGTACAAATGGATAGTTATAAAGTAGACTTGGAGATATGAAGTGTAGCATAAGAAAAATAATTAACAATGTTATAATAAATATGTAAGGAGAATAAGGTACTAGATTTAGTTGAGTGATCACTCTGTGAGTTATATAGATCTCCAATCACTATGCTTTACAAAATATTATTATATGCCAACTGTAATTGAAAAAAAAAACTCATTGAATTGTACAATGTAAATACAAGCAACTAATTGTCTATTTCAATAAAGGCAGGGGGAAAAAAATGTGTCTGCAAGTCATTTGACCCAACCCTCATGAAAGGTGAAGCCTGTGTCCCTCTCCTTTGTACCTGGGTGGGCCTTTGTGATTGTCTCAACTAAAGAACATGATAGAAATAACGTTGTGTGACTCTGAGACTAGATTAAGGAAGGCAGTGCAAAGTCTGCCTGGAACTCTCTCTTGGGACATATGACTTGGGAGCCCCAGGCTACCATAAAAGAAATCGTAAAAGCTGTTGGAGGAAAGGAGGAATTTTTGTTTTCCTTCTACTCATCTTAGGTTCATTGGTTGGAGCCCTGTAAATTAGACTGACAAAAGACAGATTCACAAGAGAAAAACAAACAGAAGGTTATTAACATGTGCAGCACATATAGACACGGGAGAATTCAGTGATGAGTAACTCAAAGAAGTGGTTAGAGCTTGGGCTTATATGGCATCTTAGCAAAGAACAGTCATTTTATAGAAAAGTGGCAAGACCAAGAAAAGGGGCTTTGAGCTTCTAGAGATGGCAAGTTGTGAAGAAGAAAATATATGAGGAAACAAATGATAGCTGAAGGTTAATTTAGCAAAGTTTTTTAGATTCCACTGGCACCATCTTTGGACTGCTAGAGGTCTAAAGTTGTTTCTGGTTGATTAACTTCTGTCCTTCCTTGTAGAGAGGGGAGGGGAAACATGTATACAGATTTAAGTCCCGCTTCTAGGCAAATAGGAGGAGGAAGGCAGAGAGCTTTTCTTGTATCTGCTTTTTCTCAGTCACCTTCAAGTTCAAAATAATCCTTATTTTGAATAAGGCATATTTGAAAATATGCTGTAGCGGCATATTTTGGTGGCATATCTATTACCGTTCACTGTTATTCTGGAGGATGAGAGAGAGGGAGGGACGGAGGGAGAGAGAGAGAGAAAGAGAGAGAGTAAGAGAGTGAGAAAGAGTGCACCCAAGAAGCCCCAGCTGTTCAAGTCTTCCCAGCCCAAGTACCAAGCATGTACATGGGTGAACTTAAGCTGATTCCAACCCAGCCCCCAACTGACAACTGTAATTGAATGAGAGACATAAAACAAGAACCATGTTAGCTGAACTCAGTCAACCCATAGCAAAGATAACAATAAAATAACTTATTTTAAGCCTCTAAGTCTTGGAATGATATGTTACACAGCAATAGATAACCAGAATATGTATAACAAACCTCATCATATATGTATCCATCATCCAGCTTTGACCATTATCAACTCATGGCCAGTCTTGTTACACCTAAACCCCCACCCAATTGCTCCACTTCAAATAGTTTTGAAGCAAATCCCATATATCTAATCGTATCATTTCATCTGTAAATATTCCAGCATTTTCTAAAAAGATAGACTCTAAATATATACTTAACCACAATACCATCAATTATGGGTTGAACTGTGTCCTCCAAAAAAACATGTTGAAGTTTTAACCCCTGTGCCTGTGAATGCAACCTTATTTAGAAATAAGATCTTCAAGAATATAATTGAGTTAAGATTAGGTCATACTGGATTATGGCGGGGCCATTCCAATGTCTGATGTCTTTATAAGAGGACAGAAATTGGGATGCAGAGACACACAGGCACAAAGGGAGAATGCTATGTGATGGTGGGGGCAGAGATTGTGATGTGTCTATAAGCCAAGGAATACCAAGGATTGCTGGCAAGCACCAGAGGTGGGGAGAGAGGCATGGAATAGATTCTTCTTCAGGGCTTCTGGAAAGAACCAGTCCCACCAACACCTTGACTTCAGATTTCTAGCCTCCAAAATGGTGAGGAACTGAATTTCTGTTATTTTAAAGCATCCAGTTTGTGGAAAGTTCTTAGGGCTGCCCTAGGAAATGAATATGCCATCCTAGAAGCATTCTATTTTAAATTGAAAATGAGATACGTTATCCTTTCATGCGTTAGCTCTTGTCCTTCCCAAAGTTTTTAAAGCTTCTAGTCGTATGTGGAATTATTATTTTGTACCTCATACAAATAGAAGACCATCAGTAGCACTAGGTCTGTCATTTTTGTATCCCTTTTTCCCTCAGGTCACACTGCCCTCTGTAAGCAATCATTTACTGGACCTACTTGAGAGGAGTCAGACACTGTCAGATGTTGTGGAACAGGAAGTTGTTCCACAGGGAACCAACACATGAGCTCTGGCCACTGACAGCCTAGTACTCCTCAATCTGCATCATCTTAGTCAGTGCATGTGGCTTTTGGAGAGTTGGTTCTCCTGTGTGGGCATTGTTCCTTCAGTTGTTAAAGATGAACCCTTTATATTAGAAGGCTTTATTGTGGGAATAAATGGGATGGTTTATGAGAATGCTAGCCTTGTGCCCGGTACATCGCAGTGTTGTTTCTGCTTGGGGTAACCAAAGTGGGAAGAAGGGACTGGTTGCTTTGTCTTTCAAAAGTGCTGCAACAGCCACCAAGTCTGTGCTCATAAAGCAAGAGATGGCCCTGTCTGTCTTCTCTAAGTCCAGGAAGAAAGTGAATTAGTTCAAGAAGCCACCCTTTGACAGGTCAAGAGTAAGCGGGGCCTTATGCCTTGTAATTTTAAGGTCATTAGGAAGGGTTTCTAAACAAATGTCTTGAAATTCTACTTCAGGAGAGTTATTCCTCTTCTCTTGAGCTTTGCACCTGCATCTTTCAAAACATAAGTGGTAACTCAGTAAGTCCCTACCTCCCTAGAGAGAATTAATTTAGTAGAGTGCTTCTCTCTCAGACTGGAGGGCCAGTGCTGGTATAAGGGCACCACGGGAGCAGGAGGAAGGCATCAGTGCAGACAGGCACATCCTCAGAGGCTTTTGTGTACTGCAGGGTGTGTTAGGGGTTGGCTGGAGCTCAAAGCTAATGGATTGGGCTGTAAGAATGGAGTAGGGTCGTTCAGCACTTCAAAGCTTCGAAGTGTAGTTCTTCCTGCTGGGTCTCCTGCTAACCAGCCAGGTCCCCTGTGCTGGACATCCCGCCTCCCAGACCCCAGGTTCCTCACATGTTGTACAAGGGCATCAGGCTGGACAAACTGGAGGCCCCTTCAGTCTCTAATATCCATGAGGTCACTAACTAGAGCTCTGGCTTCGCTTTTACGTCTGGATGTTGGCCTGTCACTAATGTGCTTGGTTTCAAGGAAGCAAAACCTGAGCCAATGGTGGTTTTAGCAGTAAAGACAATCGATTAACTTAGGGAACAAAAGGTTCACAATCCAGGGCTAGACAAGCAGCTTATAAATATCCTCCTAGACATCACATCCCTCTGCTCAGCAGTGTTTATCTGGTTTTCAGTCCTGTGTCACCTCGAGAGCATGGAATGGCTTTGCTCTTCCCCTTCCCACTCTTGACGTTTACTTGAGAGCAGAAATCTTTCCCACAAGCACCCCAGCCCACTCCCTTTACATCACATTGGGGGTCATATGTCCCCCAAACCAGGGCCCAGCCCACTTGTCCAGGTGTCCAGATATATCTGGACCAAATCCCAAAGAGTAGAGGTGCCTGGTGAGGAGGCTCCAGCTTGTTGACCCAAGTTGGTCATATCCTGGGCTTCTCTGAGACAGCCCTTGGTCAGAATCACACCATTAATAACAGTGGTATTCCTATGGAAAGTAAAATTAGTTTCAAAGAATCTCTCTACAAAGCGATGTCTGGGAAATTCTATTGACCAAATGTGGGAGTTGCCTCTGTTTTAGTCCCTTCCTAAGCAAGGGAACCCTCGGGAAGGGGCCTGTTCTGCAGAGCCTGGGGTCCCCTCAGGGTACAGTGGTCTTCACTGTGACCTCCAGGGAGGTTCTGGTGAGAGCTGGTTTCCTGAGCTTCACTGAGCCATACACAGAAAGCAGCAGAGGTGTCTCCATAGAAACCCCAGGGCCTCGGCCTGCCAGGGCTCCCACAAAAAGCATCTGCTATGGCCCCTCCAGGCCTGGCTGTTTCCACGGTGTTCTTTCAAAGGCCTTGACTGCCCTTCTTATTTTCTCAGTTGAAACAGTTTTTTCTTCACCAGCCCAGTGTTGACTCCAGAACCCAGGCAAATGAAGTGAGAGGTGAGAAAAAGAAAGTAAAGGTAATGTGCTTTCTGACATTATGTTAGAGAGAAGAGATATAATAATTAACAATAATAATAATAATAATAATAATAATAATAGTAATCTATTTAAAAATGTAGACTTAGGGCAGAGGGATCTGCACCAGGCAGCCTGCTGTGTGGACCAAATATAAGATGAGGGGACTGATAACTCTGGATCTGACATTTGTTACTTGTGTGATTTGGGGTAAGTAACCTAATTTCTCTGAACCTGTTTTCTCATCCGTAAAATAGAGATAACAGTTCCTTCTACTTATTGTGAAAATTACAGGCAGTGTTGTTAAAGCCTTGGGCATGTGATCCACTAAAATAATGGAAACACTGTCTGTCTTGAGAGTCGGTATAACATAACAGGAAGAGTACAAGCTTTAGGGAAGGAGAAATGCCTAAGCTACATCCTATTCTGCTGCTTCCCCTCTCTGTGGCCATTGGCAGGTCACTAAACAAACCTCTCTGAGAATCTGTAGAATGGACCAATGCTATCTGCCTTGTAAAAATTAAAGTCTTTCTAAAGTGTGGACCTGGCACATAATAAGTTCTTAAGAAGTGGGACCTGTTGTTGCTATTAATATTATTGATAAATTTTGCATTAAAATGTAGTTATTTCTTTAACCTGATCTTTGGTATCATTTTTGCCATTGTGCTTAACAAAGTGAATGGTACATAATTGATGCTCCAAAAGTATTTGTAAATGAACAAATGAATGAGTGAACAGTTGTTGCGTGCTCAGTGAGCGGCAATGTATAAAAGCCTTGCCAAGTGCCAGGCAGCAGCAAGCTCACAGTAAATGGCCACTCTCTTCCCCTGGCCGTTCTGGCCAAGGCCCCATTTATAACAATGTCATGTCCCAGACCTGGTCTTCAGGGCCATGGATCCACCAAATCTGCTGCTTGTCCTAATTTCTCACAGCTATTTATTCTTTACAGACAGAGGAATAAGAGCACCCCGCTATACACGTTTGCTGAAAGATCATATTAGTTTTCTATGTCTGCTGTGACAAATTACCACAATTTGATGGCTTAAAACAATATGAATGTATTTTCTCACAGTTCTGGAGGTCTCACCAGACTAAGATCAAGTGCCAGCAGGGCTGTGTTCCTTTCTGGAGGCTCTAAGGGAGAATCCGTCTCCTTGTCTTTTCCAGCTTCCACATTCTTCGGCTTGTGGCTTCCACTTCCACCTTCAAAGTCAACATGGCAATGGAGTCTGTCTCACTGACCCTTCAGCCCCTCTCTTCTCATTTAAGGGTCTTTGTGATCACATTGGAGCCACTCACATAATCCAGGATAATCTCCCCATCTGAAGGTCAGCTAATTAATAATTTCAGTTCCATCTGAGACCTTAATTTCCCTTTGCCATGTAACCTAACAGAGTCATAGGTTCTAAGAATTAGGTTATGGATGTCTGTGCAGGATCATAATTGTGCTTATCATAGATCACTTCATAGGTATGTGTCTGCCTTTTAGATCCATTAGGATGCTCATGAAAAGCAACACCATATGTTACAGTTCTTGGAATTTTCTTAGCTGTATGGCTTTGCTTCTTTAAATCATAAAACTCATCCTGCTAACCTATAGGCCCTAGGAATTTCCAAAAGAAAGTTCCATTATTAACACTTAGCTGTTCACCTAGCCATTCACTTATTCAGCAACTTATTTATTCAACAGATATTTACTGGACACCTCCTATAAGCCAGCCCAGTTGTAGGCTGTGGAGACAACATGACCTACACATACGGTGCCCCTATTTCAATAAAGCCTACATTTTAGTGACAAAGAAAAATGATAGATAAATAAAATATTATGCTTTGAAATGATTCTGTGATAAGTGTTATAAAGAAAGCAAAGAGATGAGATGAGTGACCAGTGGAATAGTCAAGGAAATCCTCTCTAAAAGGGTGATGTTTCAACGAAGACCTAAATGATGGGGCCACCATGGGAATTTTCAGAAGCAAGAGCGTTCCAGACACAGGTTGCTGCAAGTATAAAGCCCTGAGGCAGGTGCCAGCTTGGCTGGTTGAGGAACCAGGAAGAAGGTGGGTGGGTGCCGGCTGAAGTGGCGGCCTGGGGTCCAGGTAGGAGGTGACGGGAGAGTGGCAGTGAATAGGACAGAAGATGCTCCTGGGCATGTTGTAGAGGCAGAGCTGATGAGATCATGGGCAAGTCTAGGATGATTACTGTTGTTTTGCTCTTGGCTAAGGAAGGAGTTGGAACGAGGCAGCCAGATTTGACCAAGTTTTTGAGATGTGTTTAGATACCCAAGTGGGGCTGCTGAGTAGGAAGTTGAGTGGAGGAGCCTGGAGCTTCAGGAAATGGTTTGGATCAGAAGTAACATCTATATGAAGCTGAGAGTTAGAGCCTAGGTCAGGACATCTTCCCCCCCAAAAATGCTCTGGTGGTGGAATGAGATGCCCTTCCAGCTCCCATCACTACTTCATGGTCTGCCTGAGATGGGAAAACTTTAATCCCTCTCTGGCAGATCTCAGCCCCCTCCCCACACTGCAGCGCCACCCCCACTTCCCTAGAAGTGCCTCCCTCCCATGGCTGGGCCAGCGTGAGGCACTGAGGTACTTACTTTAGGCACAGAATTGAAGGTGGTGCCCCCAAAATCTCAATGATCAACATAAATAATATTTAATGCCTTTTTTTAAAAAAAAAATCAAAATTAATGCCAGAAAAATCCATGATGAACAAAATATCAAAATGTTTAAATGAAGACAGGCTCATTAACAGTGCTGAGCCATAATAAAGCCTGAGACCCAAGGGAAAAAAAAAACAGTAATTCTGATGCTGTCTTTAGTAAGTGAGGTACTTCACTCCTGTCACCACAGTCCCAGTGTTTGCTCCATCCCACCTCTTCTGGGAGGCTAGTGGCCCTCCACCCCCTGCACATGGGAAGCAATTGTTGCACTTAAAAAATATACAGGTGCCTGGGCCTTCCCCCAGGTCAATGCAAACAGATGTCAGGGGTCGTGGCCTGAGCACTGTACTTTTGAAATCCTTCAGGTGATTCAACTGTGCAGCCAGAGCTGGAAATCTATCACTGGGACTGCCAGAGCCTGGTGGGTTCCCTAGAAAGCCAGCCAACCCTCCTCCGGAAGTTCTCTAAGTAGAGAAAAGAGGAAGCAAGTAATTATACTTTTATCTTTTCTGCACAGACCCTGGAGAAAAGGCAGACTGCTAGGAACCTTTCTGCCAGTCTGAGATTTACTAGTTCCTGGAGACCCTCCTTGCAGGCACAGGCTGCGTGCCAGCTCGCTCCCAGCTCACCGGGCCACTAATCTAGACAGTCCTGAGTCCTGCTTCTTAATGGCACATCATTAAGCATCGCTGGGCTTCAGTGTCCCCTTCTCTCCCACAGACAGGTGTTTATGAGAGACAAATTTAACTCAAATGCCATTTAGGGTGCCCGGAACATGTGAAAGCCTCCAGAGGGTACCTATTGCTACTATAATCATTTAACGCTAACTTTTACAACAGTATTATTGAGGATGAATATGTGCGTTCCTTTAGCTAAGTCAACAAATTCTGCGGACACATTTGTTAGATGCTTTTGGTTAGATTTACTGTGTTGTCCTCTGGGAAGCTGTGTTCATTTACTCAGTCAATAAATATTTATAATTTATGTACTGATCATCCAGGAGCTGTTCTAGGCACTAGGGATGGGATGGTGGATAATAAAAGACCAAGCCCTTGTAGTGTGTGTGGAGAAACAGAGTTAGTCAAAGAACAAACATATATAGTATAATATTTAGTAGAGGTGTGTGCTTTGAAGAAAAACAAAGCAAAGTAGAAGGGTAGAGAGAGCCTGGGAATGCTGGTTTAGCCAGAGGATAAAGTGACATTGAGTAGAGCTGTGAGGGAGGTGGAGAAGTGAACTATGACATAATTTGGAGAATATTCCAGATGGGGAACCACAGTGCAAAGGCCCTGGGGTAGAAAGTCTAAGCTCTTCCGGAGGCCCCGGGGCTGCAGGGGAGGGGTGGGGGCGGGACGATATGGCAGGAGGTAAAGGAGTTGGGCTCTGGGTTTTTATTCTGACTGCGATGGGAAGCCTTGGAAGGTTTCGAAGGTGGTAGGGGTAGACACATGTACTAGAGATAAGGCCTAGGAAAGTCTAGTGAATTGCGTGTTTATGGAAGGAATGCTTTAGTAGAGGTCCCTGATGAAGGGACGCAGGGTTCTGCCTCAGCCACAGAAACTTTCTACCCACCCTCTTTTCATCCTCCAGCCCCAGAAGGCAAATCACCACTGAGAATGCATGCCAGAACCCTGCAGGTACTGGCATTGGGGGTGTGGCTTATTGCTGTAAGAACAGGGTTCCAGAAGCAGCTTCCCACCCGGCGCCGGGCCACCACTGGCATTCCATGGGGCTCTCAGGGCCTAACTGAAGCTGCTGCCAACGCTCTTTTCTCCCAGCTGTTTTTTTTTTTTTTTTTTTTTTTTTTTCACAGCAATCATATTAACTGCTGGGAAAGCTTAGCTTTTCCATTTTCTCTGTTAAAAGAAAGAAGAAAACCAGAGGAGCAGAATTTCTGAACCAGTGGATTAGTGGAATGACTCCAGTGTTTAAGGTTTCACTTCCTCAGGGTGCCCAAGCTTCAACGTAAGGGGTGCCTCACAGCAAACTGAACACCACACTGTAGCTAGGGCCTCCTGTCCGCTACTGAGGCTGGCTTTTTTTCCTGGCTTGAAATAGTTGCTCTTTTTCTGACGTTTGCCAGTCTGTGTGCCCTGAGCAGCACCTACGATTAAAGCAGGCTGAGTCTGGCTATAGTGCGGCAGTGCGGGTCTACGGAAACCTGCCCAGTGCAGACGCAGGGAGGAGCGCGGTGGGGCGCGCTAGGCAGAGGAGGTGCAAAACATTCCACAACCACATGTTAGAAGGACTAGATGTTTGTGCTCCCCCAAATTCAAATGGTGAAATCCTAACCCCCAATGTGGGGGCATCAGGAAGTGGGATCTTGGAGGTGATTATGTCATGAAGGCACAGCTCTCAGGAGAAGTGACCTTGCAGGAGAGACCCTGGAGTGTGGATTAAGGAGAAGCCTGTGACCCAGAAGAAGGCTCTCTCCGGGGCGACCGTGCTGGGCCCTGATCTCAGACTTCTCCAGACGGGAGACATCCACCTCCGTTGGGTTTGAGCCACCTCGTCTGTGGCATCTGTTACAACAGCCTGGAGAGACTAAGACAGGTGTTGAGCTTCTGCCACCCCAGGTGCCTGGTGTATAGGGCGAACAAAACCGGCAAAAGTGCCTGCCTTCAGGGCACTTCTAGGCCGAGGGCGGGGGACTTCTCCTCAAGCTGAGCCCCTGCCCCTTCCTTCCCAAGTAAAGGTTCTACTCCAGTAACTGAGGGACCAGAGATGCCCCTCTGGAGGCATCTGACGCAGCTTTGCCCCACGTCTTTACAAAGCCAGCTCAGAAACATGGCGATGTCTCTGTGACCCTTCAGTGTGCTTTCCACAGATGGGCGTTGTGCCTCTGCTTTGTGCCCGGCACTACTGTATGCAGAAAGCTAATGGCCATCCATCTGATTTTTAAAAAATTTTATCATCTGCTCCGTATCGAATTTGTATTTTTGTTGGGTTTTCTGGCTGTGTAAGAGCCACAGTACATGTACTTTACACCAATGTCACATCTGTGCATATTTACATATCATTATAATTAAAGTAATGTAGGTCAAGGAGAGTCTCACTGGCACCAAACGGTGCCTGAATGTGAAGGAAGGGCTTGAGGAGGAATTGCGGACTGAAGTGGGAGGCGGGGCCAGGTCCCCACTGGGAACACCTTGTATTTCCCTTTGGTGGGAACTTGTGGTGAATTCCTGTCTCTGCAAAAGCATAGACAACTCGACTCTGATGTGATGTCAGGATAACTTGGAGACTTCTGCTCTAGTTTGGCCTTTTTTTTTTTTTTTTTTTTTTTTTTACTGAGAAAGGTCAGCTCACAGGGTCTTAAGTGTATCCATAGGGACTGAATCACTTCCACCTTTGCCACGTGCCCTTCCCCACAAGCTCCCAACCTTGAGCTTTGTGCGTAGTTAACACTTAATGAATGCAGTAAACTGAATTTTACACACTTTTGTTTATTTGCTCTTACTAAACATAAGAGAACTCAGCCTTTGAGCCCAATTCTGGAAAAGCCACCATTTGCTCTTTGAAATGACATCATCTTTACTTTTCTGTATCTGTAGTATTTTTTCCCTTCTTCCAACATTTCTATTTGGATCCCAGTCTTCTTACTGGGAAAATAAGTTGGAGGTTGCTTTTTATAACCTTCTCATTCTGGTTGATTTAGCTATTATTGGACCATTTTTATTTCTTCCTAAAGTATTCAGATTTAATTACATGTTTTTCTTCTGCCTTTGGTTCAAGTGTGCTAATTATGCGGTATTTAGTCTGTCTCAAGTTTATTATTAGACTTTTCATTGTCCTTGGATTTGCTAAATTGCAGAGAATTTGTATTTTTAGGGTTCTTTCCATTCATGGTGTCATTCCTCGAGGAAAGTATATATATGCTTAACTCAATATTTTCAATTCCAGATCTAGAAATCTACTTAGTGAATTGAAGCTGGTTAATTCTGTTGTCAGCCAGCTTATGAGCATTACTTTAGTAAAGTCAACTCAATATTAGAGTTTTTTCTTACAGTGAATGGTATCAAAACCAGGGAAGTTAAGATACTGAAATGCTGTTTCATCATTGGCTTTGGTACTGCCGGTGTGGCTCCTGCTTTAGACACTTGCTTTGAAGATGAATATAAAGTTATTCACATGGGTAAACAATGAACTGGTTCTGAACCTTTGACTCCACTATCCCGCTGTGGGTTTCCGGTATGGGAAGGCAACTGGCCGACAGCTGTGCAGTGGCTGTCCCCTTCAGCATCAGGGAAGCCCCCCTTGCTCACTCTCCCCTCCTTTTGGCCATTACTATCACTGTCATTCTTACTGGCTTGTGTATTCCATCATTCACACATTCAATCAACAGCTACCTATGAAGGGCGGCTATTTTCGGTGCAGAGGGTAGAACTTGGTACAAAAAAACCAAGGTCTCTGCTCTCATGAAATTTATATTATGGTGACAGGAAAAGTACTCTAGATAAAAACTAAAAGAAATATAAGATATCGAGTGCTGTGGGAGGTCAGAGCATTCCCCAGTTCCTCACACCCTGCATGTGTTAGAATTATGCGTTGTAGACTTTGCCATGTGACAGTGCTGTTCCTCCAATAGGAAGTAGAGTACATTTCCCTTGATGTTGGACTTGACCATGTGACTCACTTTGGCCTATTAGATACATGTGGGCATAAGACCAGCAGAGGCCTCGAGTATTTTCTATGGGGTTTGGCCTGCTTCTTCTAATTCTACCATTGCCATGAAAATATGCACTCAATAGTTTCTGGTCCCAGAATAATGAAACACTTGCGGAGATGACTTGAACCCAACCTGTAGCCCGGAGAAAAAGCCAGCAGACCTAAAGACAGCAGAGTCCAGCCTAGGTAGGCCAATCCAGCGGGCCTGTTAAACTGTGAGCATAAGAATAAAGGCTTGCTATCAGAAGTGACTGAGATTGAGGGGTGATTTGTTACAAAGCATTATCACTGAAAGAGCTGACAAAAGTGATGGTAACGGTTAAAAAGAAAAATAAACCAGAGGAAGGGACAGAAAGTACCCATTGCCAGAAGGAGTAGTAATATTTTCTTTAGTGCGATGGTGTAGGCTCTCTCAATATGGTGGCATTTGAGCAGGAACTTGTAGAACTCGCATTTGTTGAGCAGTTATTATGTGCCAGACACTGACTTGTCTTTTATTATTCATACATTTTATGTGGTAGGGTACTGCTAATATTATCATTTTTAAGGTAAGGAAACTGAGGCACAATGAGGTTGTGTAACTTGCCAAAAGTCTCCCATATTATAAGTGGGAAGCCTGAGATTCGATTCTGTCTCAACCCCAGCTGGGTGCACGTCAGTGTAGTTCCAGTCCTGACCACAAGTTAAAGGTTGTGGTCCCCAGCAAGACTGCCCTTTTCTCAGATGTCAGGTGCACTTTGTGGGTGCGCAGGCCACTGGTACTTCTGACTGACGGGCTATAAGTTCAGGGATTTCAATGACACCCTCGGGTTCAATAATTTCCTAGACTAACCCACCGAGCTCAGGAAAATGCTTACAATTATATTTACTATAAAAGATAAAAGTGAGGAGGACCAGCCAAATAAAAGGATGCACAGAAGTGGGTTCTCTCCCCTTGGAGTCAGGATACGTCATCCTCCCAGCATGTCAGTGTCTTCACTGATTGGGAGATCTTGGTATCCAGTTTTTATCAGGGTGTCATTAAGTAGGCATGACTGGTTGAATCACTGACCATGTTTTTGAACTCAGTCTCCAGCTCCCTTTTCCTGCCTGTATATTTGGTAACTGAGTCTCAACCCTCTGATCACATGGTTGGTCTTTCCTCATCCTGATGTTATCTAGGGGCCTGGCATAAGTGGCTTCATTAGCATAACAAAGACACTCCTTTCAGAAATTCCAAAAGATTTTAAAGATCTGTGTCAGGAACATGTAAATGAAAAAATTATTCATTGAGATTCCCTGGACAGATTAAATATCAGAATAGACTCAGCAGAAGAAAGACTTTGTAAACTGGAAGAAAAACCTGAAGAAATCACCTAGAATGCACAACTGAGAGATGATAAAATGGAAAATACGAGATATCAGGAGAACAGAGAATAAAGTGAGAACTGCTCTCAAAGACTGAAGAAAGAAGAAAGAAGAAAAAAAAGAATGAGAGGAAGCAAAATTTGATAATGGTTCAGAATTTCTAGAAGTGATAGAAAAACTAGCCTCAGCTTCAGAAAGATTAACTAATGTCAAGCAGGATAATTAAAAAGACATCT
This sequence comes from Eidolon dupreanum, assembly GCA_028627145.1. NCBI lineage: Eukaryota > Metazoa > Chordata > Mammalia > Chiroptera > Pteropodidae > Eidolon > Eidolon dupreanum. Next base: position 46,134,969 of record CM053515.1, on the reverse strand, counting down.
GTGTCTGAGCGTAACATAGAGAAACACCAAAGATAAAGATCTTAAAGTCATCCAGAGAGAGAGAGAGAGAGAAGTAAAAGAAATTACACACAAAGTAATTACGGTTAGAGTCACAACTGATTTCTCAATTACAATTAATCAAGGAGACTGTGGAACGATATCCGCAGTCTGAAAATATTGGCTTACAGAGGATTAGAATGAGGAAGAGAATGATCACTGAGGCTATTGAAATGAAATCCTAATAGGAATAAAAAATGGATTTTTTCAAGCAACGAGGGGCCATCAATCGGACTTGTATGTTGAAGAATAGGTAACCTTCACTCACAGTGCCTAATTATTTCAGTTACGGGTGATCATTGTTAGATATTGGAAGTCAGGAAAGATGGATTGGAGGAAATGAGGATGAATTTAGAGCTTTTATTGTCATTAGTCTCGTTGTTTCTGATTATAAATGTGAAACAAAATCTGGATAATGCATGTACATGCTCATTTTAATAATCTCTGTAGTATTTTGTAGGCTGAACTATTTCATGCTATTTTTTTTTAATATGGTGACACATGTCCATGGCAGAAAATTAAGAAATTACCAAAGTAAACTAAAGAAAATTTTAAGCACTCATGATGAAAGGGTTAACTACTGTTAAAACTTTGCAGTTTGGGATTTTGAATGCCTCCGTGTTTTGATACCAGTAGACATTCAGGCAGGCATTTAGAAATATGGGGCAAGTATAGATGCTGATTAATTTTTGATGGTTGGCTGAGCATTTGTTTAATCTTTGGGTGAGATGTTTGCACTTCAAGCAGAAGGGGAAGAAAGCATGAAACAACGTTCTCAGCACTTTCCCCCACGCTATGTGCCTACTGCAGTGAACTGGGATGCACAAGGCAAATGTTAGTCATGAATGTATTAACCTCGTTTCCTTGGGAACCACAGAGTGGAGGGGAGAATGCCAGTCACATTTAGCAGCCTACTCCGTGTAAAGCAATTAGTCCCAGGGTTTGTCAGATGACAGTTCTATTTTTGAGCATTTTCTTATCAATTAGGAGAAGAATATCTGACATGCAGAGATTTCTCAGCAGTTTGGGTTGGGAGTTAGTTTATAAGCAACAGGAAGGCAAGTTCAAACTGCTTTGTACGAAGATTATTGTAATTTGTTCTTCTCAGGGGAGGGTCTTGATGGATCGACTCAGGGTTAAGACACAAGCAAGGAGGGAAGGGGCTGATGTCCAATCTGTACTCTCCAGAATTAAAACAGATTGTGGCAGACATCTGCTCCTCCTCAAAGGCGACACACAGATCTTCAGCATTTTGCTCTGGAAATTAATGGTGATGCAGGTTAAGAAGTCATTCTTTTGTGGTAATCATATGGGTTCTGGAAAGCTTTGAGCAAGAATAATAAAAATTACCAAAGCAGCTGCAGCCATTTATGGAGTCCCATGTGCCAGGCAGTGTGCTAAATACACACACCCAATACATCATCTAGTCAGCCCAGAGAGCCTGGGCAGAGGGTCAGATGATGGCAGGCTGGCCTCTGGTATGAGCACCATGTAAGGAAGCAGCGAGGAAACCATCAACAAGACAAAAACACAGCCTATGGAAATGGAGAAGATACTCACCTGTGATCCAATAAGCAATTCCTATCTAAAACATAGAAGGAACTCATACAACTTAACACCAAAAACAAACAAACAAACAAACAAACAAACAAAACAATTCAATTAAAAAACGGGCAGAGGAACTGAATAGACATTTCTGCAAAGAGGACATACAGATAGCCAATAGACATATGAAAAGAAGTTCACTATCACTAATCATGACAGAAATGCAAGTTAAAACCACATCGAGATATTAGCTCACACCTGTCAGAATGGCTATTATCAATAAATTAACAAATAACTATGGGTGAAAATGTGGAGAGAAGGGAACCCTCGTGCTCTGTTGTTTGGGCTGTAAATTGTTGCAGCCACTATGGAAAACAGTATGGAAGTTCCTCAAAAAGTGGAGTTGCCATACAATCTAGTAATTCCACTTCTGGGTATTTATTCAAAGAAAACAAAATCTAATTTGAAAAGATATATGCATCCCTAAGCTTATTGCAGCATTATTTACAATAGCCAAGATATGGAAACAACCTAAGTGTCTATTGATAGACGATTGGATAAAGAAGAAGTGATACATATGTACAGTGGAATGTTATTCAGCCATAAAAAGAATGAAATCTTACCATCTGCGACAACATGGAAGGACATAGAGGGTATTATGCTGAGTGAAATAAGTCAGACAGAGAAAAACAAATACCATATGATCTCACATCTATGCATAATATTAAGAAAACAAAGCAAATAAATAAACAAAGCAAAACAGAAACAAACCCATGCGATTAGAGAACAAGCTGATGGTTGCCAAAGGGGAGGGGATGGGGGGGGATTGAAATAAATAAATTATTTAATTAAATAAATAATTAAATAAAAAAATTTTAAAAGGAAACAGTGAAAGATATGAAGAATTTATAAACTAGAAGTTCTATTTATATGTGCACTGTATATATTTTACATTCTGTATATCATAATTTTTTTCATCTTAAAAAACCTTTCCGGCTGGGGAGAGCCTGCCTCCCTGGGCTGACCAGCTCTTAGAGATAGCAAAGGGCCCAGCCAGGAGCATGCCCCTGACATACAGACTAACCAGTTCAGAGGCAGCCCTCCTCTGTCTGGCCCATACACCCAGCTGACAATATTCCTCTGCCTTAATCATCCCAGGGCCAGGTGCCAGGTGCCAGGCAGCTAGAGACCAGCCATCTACCCAGAGTCTGCGGATATTATTCAAACCAGCCAGTCCTATGATGTTCACCCCGCCCTGCCTTGTTCTTCCTGGGAAACTCCAGCAAAGGCGGTGCCCTAAAACTTCCCCTTGCTCCTGTCTTCTGCCTCCTGACCACCCTAGTGTCTACCTCATGTGGCCCTCCCCCCTGGCATGCCCTGGCCCCGTCTCTAGGAGTGGATCAGTGAGTGTAATAAACTTTGTTTTCTTGAGCCTCTCCTCTGTCTCCTTGAGGCTGCACCTGACTGACTATCTCATACAGGACACAAAACCCTGTGAGTAATAGCTGTTATCCACAAACTTACCAGGCACTTATGCCCACTTCAAGTTACAAAAACTGAGGCTTAAAAAGTTTAAGTCTGCATAGTTTTTTCAGGGCAGAGCAGAATTGGAGCTTGACTAGGCCTGTCTGCAGGCCACACTCATCTCCTTCCTGCTTTCTACTGAAGCATGGGGTCCAACTAGATGTGCAGGCTTCAGCTGGCAAGATCGGGAGCAGTGTGGAATCCCAGGCCCCACCCCGGACCTAGTGAGTTAGATCCTTCATTGTCATCAGATCCCAGGGGGACACAGGGAAGCTGAGAGGTGCTGCCCTACATCCATGCAGCCAAGCACAATGGAGAGGGGAAATGTGTGCCTCAGAAAGAACATCACTGGGAATGAAATAAATGATGTGCCAACTGAGTGACTAGACAGAGAGGGCCTGGGATTTTAGTGAAGGGGCTGGCGTTGAGGGCTGAGATGGACCGGGAAATCCACCCAAAGAAGATAAACCTAGAAGGAATGGTTAGGATTCAAATCCATCAGCACTTTAAACATTTTACAGAACATCCTTCTCACCTGACCACCCTATCTCCACACACAGGGGCCACTGAGTTCTCCACATTGCCCCAGGTACCGTGTTTTCCTAGAGTTCACCATGTTATCCATGATCTGGTGACTGCCTCTGTTGTAGGTTGTGAGGACAGCTCAGGCGACTTGAGGGAGACTGCCACCCAGCCTTGACGGTGCAGGAGGAGGTCTGCACGGCAGCCTTAAATCCTATTTGTAGTAAAGAGGGTCACTCATCTGTCTATTCCTGTGTCTCTCTCAAAACCAGCTTGCAGCCAAAATTAGAAAAAATCTGACTCCAAAAGCACTTTCTATATTTAAATTCAGAGGTGACATAAACACTTAAAGTGTACTCACATTTAGGCACAGAGAATGACTTACATTTCTCTGCTACGATAAGGACAGTTTTTAAGCACGTGATTCTCCATATACGAAGACTCCTGACTCCCATCTGTTCATGTGCCTGTTTCTAAAAAGGATAGAGGGTGCCGTTATTAATGCTAGCGAAGCATTAAAAGATCAAAACTAAGACCTCTGCCTGTTTCCACAGCACCTGTGGTCTGTCAGCCTATACAAATGGGTCTCCGATCCCTCATGGAGTCATAACCATGCCCCACCCAAACCAGCCGACCCGCACAGTCTTTCTAAACAGTCACCCGATTCAGAAGACCCAGGTCCTGCCATCAGCCTCCAGCACCTGCTTTATTTGACTTCACAGTACTTACCACCATCTGACTGTGGTTTTCATATCTTTTTGTTTCATTTATCTATTTATAGTCTCCCTGTGAAGGCCGAGATTTTGACAATTTTGTTCACCACCAAATCCCCAGCATCTAAAATAGTGTCTAGCACAATAAACACTGGTTGAATAAATATGTGTGTATGTAATTAAATAGAAACTTAAATGAACATGCTGGTTAAAAATTGCTGGGTGGGTGAGTGTCATTTTGAGATCAGAACACCCAAGTTCACGGAGCATAGGGAACAATGTGGTGACGACAGGAGCGTATCCCTGGCTTGGAGAGTGGCATGTGCTTTATTAAATGTACCTTTACAAACAAACAAACAAACAAACACCCAATGTAAGCAGGAAGGGAAAGAAAATGTAGGCAGAAGCAACTGAGTAAATGGCCCCACACTGTGTTAGGGAGCCTGGGAGAACGTGCCGTCTCATTTTGTCTGCACATCGTTGCTTGTGTCGCCCCAGAAAAGTGCTCAGACCTGCCCTCTGAGAGCTTGAGAAGAACTTCCTGCAGCCACAGTTGAAAAGCTGTTGATTAAAAACAACAAAAAAGCTCCCAAATACTTGATGTTGCTCAGATTCATTGCGGCAAGTGGTCCCGGAATGTGCCCTGTGTGATAGGTTGAATGAACTCATTCTTTCATAAGGGAGAAGGGAAAGGGGGCAAGGACACAGCCTTGGCACCAGCAGAGGGGTGGCCCCACTCCTGATCAGGACAGAGTGGAAATGGTACAGATCTCCCCAGAGAGAAGTCAGGGGATGTCAGCCAAAGAACATTATGTGGCACACAGTCTTGGGAGATGAGGTGCAGGGATCAAGTGTTTCTGGGTCCAACATAATTTGGAAAGCCAAGTTACAAGGGTTTCTTTCATGCAGGATTTCTCGGAGTCTTTAATATGCTATTTCAGATAGTAATTTATACTACAGTTGTGATCTAGAGAGCACGCACATGGGAACAGACTGGGGGATAAAATCAATCAGCTTTGAGGATGCATTCGAAGAGGGTATGGCATTCAGCCCAGCTCCAAGGTTTTCTGGCTCCTGCCATGGGTGGACAGTGGGGCCATGGCCAAAGAGACTGGGAGAGGGGCCCTTGTGTCTAGGGGAAAAGCATGAGTTTGATTTGGGCATGGTGAGAGAGGGAAGCCTTTGAGAGATGCAAGAAGAGAGAACTATAGCAGTGGAGATTTTGAACTCAGAGGAGAGTTTAAGTATGCAGAATTGGAGATCATTCAGAGGTCTCAAGCTGCCTTCTGGGGCCTCGGGGGGATCTCCAGTGCTATATATCATCTCTGTAGGGGGCCATTTAGGGGCTTGGGAGCTGTCATTTTCCCTTAACTCAACTCATCTCAGACTCTTGACCCTTCAGGTAAATTACAAACTAGAGCTTCATAATTCAGCATGGGATAAAAATGTACACATTGAACATTTTCAAACTAGGGGTGGCAAATAAATGTCATTTCACATACCAGCTCATCTGCAGTAGCCACCTGGTGAATAATGGAGACTTCAGAAACCACATTTAAGGCCATGATTGAATGGTAATGTCTGCTGAGATCTCAGAAGGGAAGAGGGAAAAATTCATGCCATAAATTTGCCTGTCAGAGGTCTCAGCCAAGCAATCGGGCACATTCCAGGGCCACTTTCCACGAGGAAGCAAGCAAAATCAAGTGCCTGCATTTGGGAGCTTTTTGTTGCTTTTAATGAGTGATTTTTCAGCAGTGGTTCCAGGAAGTTGTCTCCGAGCTCAGAAAAATGTCAGAGAGATTGTCAAAATAAATCTTTATTGACTTAGAAATGTATACTTTTTAAAACATAACTTGACTTACTTCAGTTCTGTCATTTTTGTATGACCAACTGAAGTTTTTATTTGTTTAAAATTTAGAAGAGTGCAATAGAATGCAAACTTTAAAGTGTAATACTTTGGTCTGATAAGTGCAAATTTCAGTCAAGAAATATACTGAATTTGAATCGTTTTGCAATGGAAATGTATTATTTTTAATTGTTAATTGTTTTAAAACTAGAGAACAAATCAAGAAAAGAATATTTTTTACTGAATATAATTGTGTTGTATAGAGAAAGGATTGTTTAAAACAATGTGCATGCATGTGAAATATAACCTCACAAAAAAGCAGTTTTACTAAAGTGAGAATGATCCAATAGGAAAATGGATAGAGACAGGAGATTTGCCGGATGATGCTCTATTGTATGTAGGGAATGATTGGTCTCAGGACCAGTGGCAGGTCAGCCAGGGTTGTGGGAGGGCAGAGTCTTTTCACAGATGCAGTTAGTGTGGTGGGTTTGGGGGGCAGCCTGGGAGGCTCTACTCCCATCGCTTCTGCTGACCATCAAGTAGGAAGCAAGATACCCAGAACAGGGAAGGGGAGGAAGCGATGGGGATTTGGGAAGAGGAAAGCATTCTAGGAGAGTGAGTCACAGAGTGGACCAGAAGCATTTGGCAGCATCATGGAGGTCAGTCATGTATTTACAGTGAGAGCCTGTGCCTTTCCACTGTGTCCACCTACCAGCTTTGCTACCTTGGGCCAGTTCCAGAACCGCTGTGAACGTCAGTTTCTTCATCTGTTAGGATAACAACTAGAACCTGATCAATATGTTTTTTTCTTTCTGAGGGTTAAATGAGATTGGTAAGGCCCCTACCACAGAACACATTACCTAGCTCACTCACATGAATGCCACTTTCCTTTTCCTCTTAGGTGATCCAAATATGAGCTGTTCAGATGATGAGACCATGGGAAACTAACCTTTGATTTGTTGCTTCTGGAAACTGGGCTCCTCAGACCCCGCCACCTACCTCCCAGCTCTCTGCATTACCTTAGAAATGTAGACTTCCTCGCAGTCCACGAGAACTGTCACTCATCCCTCCTTCCAAACTAACAAGCCTTGTAGCCTGCTCCCTTCCTCAGCACCCAGCTCACCTCACAGCTGTGCCAGAGGTTGAGCCCCACATCTGGGTGGGGAAATGTCACTCCAGCCCAGCTTCACCGAATGACATGGAAGTTACAGGAATGGGTTTGGGGTGAGTCAGTCGCATCCCAGCTCAGCCACTTACTAGCTGGATCACTTAGGGCACTTTATTCAGCCTTTCTAAGCATGTGACTTTGGGCACAATACTTGTCCTCTCAGCTTTAATTACTTCCTCTACAAAACGGATCAACTAACAGTCCCTATCCCATCAGGATGCATTGCAGTGATTCCGTGAAATAACCCATGTACGGAGCTTTATCCCACAACTGGCATGTAGTGATCAATAAATGATAGTTTTCTAATTTTAATTTTAAAAGTACATTCACATTTAGTGCAGCAGATCTCCGGAACTCTTTCTGTCTGTACCTTTTGAGTAATAACTTCTCATCCCTCCTCCTCGCCCGACCCTAGGTTCTGGCAATCACCCTCTACTTTCTGTTTCTTCGAGTGTGATTACTTTAGATACTTTATATAAGTGAAATCATATCGTGTTTGTCTTATTTGGATAAGCTTATTTTGCTTAGTGTAATGTCTTCAAAGTTTATCTATATTGTAGCATGTAAGAAGATTTCTTTCTTTTTTAAGGCCAAATAATATTCTAATGTATGTATGTAGCACATTCTGTTTACCCATTCATCTCTCCACAGACATTTGGGTTGCTTCCTTCTCTTGACTATTGTGAATAGTCTGATGCACATGCTGGGCAAATATCTCTTTGAGATTGTGCTTTCAATTATTTTGGCTATATACCCAGATGTGGGACTGTTGGATCACATGGTAATTCTATTTTTAATTTTTTGGGAAAACTCGATTCTGATATTCATAGCAACTACATCATTTTACATCCCCATCAATAGTGCACAAGGGTCCTGATTTCTCCACATTCTCACCAACACTTATTTTCTGTTTCATTTTTTTTTTGTAGCCATCCTAATAGATGTGAGGTAGAATCTCGTTGTGGTTTTAATTTGCATTTCCCTGATGATTAGTGATGTTTAGCATGCTTTCATATGCTTGTTGGCCATTTATATTTCTTTTTTGGAGAAATGTCTATTCAAGTCCTTTGCCAGTGTTTCAATCTGGTTATTTTTGTTGTTGTTGAGTTGTATATTCTTCCTGTTAAACTCTTAATAGATATATGATTTGCAAATATTTTCTCCCATATCATAGGCTGCTTTTTCACTCTGTTGATTGTTTTCTTTGCTGTGCAGAAGTGTTTAAGTTTGATGTAGTCCTGTTTGTCTACTTTTGTTTTTGTTGCCTGTGCTTCTGGTGTCATATCCAAGGAATCATTTCCAAATCCAAGGTCATGACCCTTTTCCCCTTTATTTTCTTTTAGGAATTTTATGGTTTTGGGTTTTTATGTTTAGGTCTTTAGGTAGTGATTATTTTTATTATTAATTATTATTAATTTTATTACTACTACTACTATTACTAATGCTACACAAAAGCTTCTTGCGATTGATGTAAGAAATTAAGGGCTTATTATCATGCATTTTAATCTAATAAATACTGTGCTCACTGACATATAAATCTCTCAGCTAACTTCAGTAATAGGAATATAAAAAACGTACAAAGATGTGATCCCTTTTCTCAAATAAGATATAGTCCACTAGATAAAATATTAGTCTTATATATTCACTTCTTTGCTCACTCACACGCTCTG
>CM053515.1:46107681-46125424 GCA_028627145.1 Eidolon dupreanum | reverse complement strand
TTTCCATGTATGTTAGTCTTGCCATTTTCATAGACTTTTTAACCATTTTTCAGTGTACAGTTCAGTGGCATTATATACATTCCTATTGTGCAACCATCACCGCCATCCATCTCCAGAACTTTTTTCATCTTCTCAAATTGAAACTCTGTTCCCATGAAGCACTAACTCCCAAGTCCTCCCTCCCCTCAGCCTCTGACAAGCACCATTCTACTTTCTGTCTCTATAAACATAACTACTTTAGGGACCTCAGATAAGTGGAATCATGCAGTATTTGTCCTTTCATGTCTGGCTTATTTTAATGTCCCTGAAATTCATCCATGTTGTAGCATGTGTTAGAATTTTCTTCCTTTTAAAGACTGAAAAGTATTCTATTTCATGCTTTTTAAATAGTATATGTAGTTACTCAAAGTGTATACACATAGACTATTTGCTTATATGTTATTTATTTATAAAATTAGCATTGCTATTTTATATATTCTTATGAACATGTAAAATATAACCCTATATCAGCCATCTGGAAAGTCATCTATTTATTATCCTATTCCCTTCCATCGGGTTGAAACAGACTAACAAACAAAACTCTCATATGGTCTAATGCAGGCCCTTGAAAATGGGTTCAAAATCAGCACAAGGTCTTTGCCAACAAAGAAAGGTACAAAGACTTCCCCATCGTGATGTGACACTCGTACATCAAGATGTTCAGAAAGCTGATTCAGAAACAAGGGCCGCACCAATTTCTAAGGAAAAATTGACTGGAGAACATGACTCAGCAGGTGGGGTATGCCTCCTTACAAAGGTGTACACATGTTCCACTGTTCTTCCAACCTGTTTACACAAACCTATCATATTTTTCAGGAAGGGAAGGAGCGATGCCCAGCCCCAAACCCCTGGTTATGGCCTGCCTAGATGGTGGATCTGGGTATTATGGCTCTAGTCCCTGCCTTCAAGTAGGTCACTAAAGGATGTCCCCGGGGTATTGACAGCCTGATGAAGCTGAACATAGGGTAGGAAGGGGCATTCTTGCTTTCCTGGGAGAGCAAGAAAGTGACTTAGCAGACTGTGTAGACAGTGTGTGTGTGTGTGTGTGTGTGTGTGTGTCTGGATCTGGGTGGTGAGGGCTGGTGTTCACCACTTCCTCCAAACGTGAATAAGGGAAACGGGGCCACAGCTAGTTAGAACCAGCCTGTTTCTTTCGTCAGAGTCCTTCTTCCATTGCAGTGAGGAGTCTTAGTGTTATGGAACGCTAACGTGTTTCTGCGCCTCCACTGCAGACAGTATCTTGGGTAAACCTCAGCAGAGGTTATCTAGTGACAGGTGGAAGGTTGGATGTCTTAACGCGTTGAATGCATGAACATCCTGTACCCTGTCATCATCTCTGGCCCCATAACTATAATTTCACATAACTGAGCATTAGAAAGGTGTAGGGCTGTGCCATTTTTCTATCTGTACTCAGCTTGTGCCTACTGGTGTCATTTTCAGGTATCTCGTGTTTGTACAAATACTAGAAAATGAGCTACTCATCCAGTGGGCCAGAGGAGGGAAGGCTTTCTACATTGGAACCGTGTGGGGCTGTCCTCAGTGGGGAGTGGCCATGTCTTCTCCTAGGTCACAGCCACAGTAACTTACTCCAAGTTTACAATCATGGTTATGCAACTGCAAAAATAGAACTGATATTGTTGCAGGAAGTGACACCCAATGGAGGAAACTGGACACTCAGACAACTTTGTTAGAGGAAAGAGAATTTATTAGCTGGCAGAGCATGCAGGGCTTAACAGCACCAGAGCATGAGCTCCCCTTGGTTAGATTTTGTACAGTTTATATACCTTTGCAGTGTCCATGCAAGGGGCATGTGATTCCTTTGTCTGAGGTTTTATGTGCACCTCATGACTCAGGATGGGGAGGGGAAGTTTCAGGTGGGGACTGCCAGGGGGAAGGAATTCCCAGACCACTTGTTCTATCTGTTTATAGATCGTTTATCTTGTAGGTTTTGCAAGAGTTTCCAGAGGCCATTTAGAGATCTATAGGGTGTGGTTAATCTATAAGGGACTGAGTTGGTCATTTCTGTAAACCCTTCCCTTTGCATTTCTCAGATGCCTCCTCTCCTCTCTTAATATTACCACAGAGGAGGGCAGCTGAAGGTCTAAACATGTATGCTATCAAGAGCTGCATTTAATGCTAAGGAGGAAGCTTTCCTTTTCAATTCATGTGTTCATTTAGTCACATACTCAGTCTTTCATTCATTCCACAATTGTGTAAATTCTACAGATAAAATGATGAAAAAGACACATCTGGTCCTGGCCCTGTTGGAGCTCACCAATGAGTTAATTACCATGCAGGGGGACCCATGCCAGGAGGAGACCTGCAGGTATAACAAGCACAGAGGAGGAGCCCCAAGTTGAAAGAAAGTACTCTAGGCAGAGGGAATGGTGGGACCAAGCTTGGAGGTGAGCAGGATTATGGCCCCTTTGAAATGGAGAGAAAGAGGTTCAGTTTGACTACAGGCAAGGTGGGGGATGGTGAGGGATGAGGCTGGAGGTGTGGAGGCTTCTTGGTTCCCAGGAGAAGAGTGACACAAGAGTTTGTGCTGTACAGAAACCAGTCCCTCCTCCCAGGACAACTACTGCCAGCATTTTTGTGTGGCATTTTTGCCATTTATTATAGCATTTACATAGTTTTTAATGACATGGAAAGGACCCCACACAACTACCAAAAAGAGCAGGATACAAAATGTTTTCGCCAGTTTATTTGGATAATCCTTTGTTTTAAAATATAGTCTATTAGTAGAAAATTGAGAGATAGTAAGGCCAACAGATGAAGAGAAAATTTCCATTGAAAAACAGTTTTTACACTCACAGATCCCAGACTTGACACCATGAGGGGCTACATGGAGAAGCACCAAGGCCACCGCGGTGGTGGGGGAGGGCTGAGTGGAATTGCTTTTATTGTGATTTCCAGAGAAGGAAGGAATGGGCAGGTGAGCAGGCTCAGGACTAGCTAGTGTGAATGATTCCAGCGGGCTCTGGGACACAAGGCTATCCCTGATTGTCTGGTACCAGGCCCTGGAGTGATCGGGCAGGGGACTAGTGGCCTGGAGTATGAGAGCCAGATAAAGAAGGTGCCAGTGATGTGGGCTCTGGATTGGCCGATTTGTATTTAAGACGTGCACCAGTAGGCAAGTTGTTTACTACCCCTAGGAGCGGCAGTCCCTTGAGAGTCAGCCAGGCCCAAGGTGTCCAAATATCAGATCACAGAAAATGAAAGAAATGGTTAATACATCCTTTTGATTAGGCCACACAGACAGCCACAATTATATTCTACTCTGTTTCCCAGGATTGAGAATTGAACATAAAAAATTTAATAAACTTCAAACGGCAAGGTAGGAAAGGTTGCCTCAGAGTAGCATAGGGTGAGAAACGGGAAATAGGATGTTCTAGAAACACTTCCTAGGCCCAGCCTGCCAAATGGTTTCTTGAAATGGGGTGACTCGACTTTGCCTGTAGTCACCACGAATAATTCTTTCAGTCCAAACTGGTTTCTGGATAGGTATAAAACACCTTTAATAGTTGTTTGCCTTACTTTTTCCTTATATAATTAGGGAATTATCGGCCTTGGCCTATACAAAACTGCAAACTCCTGAGTTGTGTCTCCTTGGTCACATGATTGTGTTTTACTTTCGCTGGTACCTTCGGGCCCCAATTCATTATACAACTAATGTAGGAAGGAGGCAAGAGAATTAAAACGTTAATCAAGCCACAGTCAGAGACTGCAATGTGCCGATCTGCCCTGCAGCCAGGCCAGAAGGACAGGTGCAGAACAAAGGAAGATTTCTGCTGGGATTGCTAACAACCAGTTCCCCACACTCTGAAGGGGAAACAAAAACCAAGAGTCATTCTCTATGGCTAAAACCATGGGAAATCCAAATATTAAAGTCTGGGAACTGCCAGCAGGCCTTTCACTCTACATATTCTTACCTTTCCATACTAAATACTCTTTGCCTTTCTCACTGTATGTCCATATCAAAGGAAATAGGAACTAAAGAATGACATATAAGCTGAATTCCCTGAACACTTGGGGTCCCTCTCACTTTCTGCCTCTGAGAGGAGACCACATTCTGTGGAGTTTTACCTCTCTTCTAATAAACTTTTCTTTTGACTCTAACTTTGGTGTATGTGTTGAATTTTTCTTCACTCTCCACCAAAGGACCCTCTTCTCTCTGCACAGGGCTTGGTCTTCCAGCTACCAATTCAGGGGAATTTGCCCTATCCTGCATCATAACTGTAGCCCAGAGGAATCTTGGCCCAGCCCATTGGTGGAGGGCCTGTTGGTGGCTAATGGCAAATGCTTCATGACCTACCTTAAGACTTTCCTGTTTTCAGTAATTCTCAAACACAGTTGGTTAGAGAAAAAACTGTTACAAACTTTCTGAAAAAAACAATTTTATTATGACATCAAAAGCCACCAATTCCACTTTTAGAAATTTATTTTAGAAGAACGATCAGCAGTTAAGCAGAAAGATTTATGTCAAGGATGCTCATTACAGCATTTAAAAAAAAAGTGAAAAATAGAAAGGAAAAAAAAGAAAAAGAAGAAGAAACAGTGAGTGCTTAAGTAACTTACCTTGTGGCACATCCACACAAAGGAGGATTTCCAGCCAATGGAAATCACTTTAAAACATTAAAAGAAAAAAGAAAAAAGAAAAAGAAAAATCCATCAAAAATCTAGGCAATAAAGTTGTGGTACAGTATGATATGAATTTTGAAATGGAAAACATACATTTCTGTATGTAACAAAAAAAACTAGAAAATATTTTTTTAAATGTGTTTGAGTAAAAAAAAAAAACCTCCAATAAACACATTAGTTGTTTTTATTTCTACAAGGAGAAAATTACATCTATAATTGAAAAAAATCAATAGATTTTTAAAGTTTTTCTTAAAAGTAGGTAATATTTATTCATAAGGATGGAGAATACACCCTTCTTTTACAGAATCTGGATCTAGACTTTGATGTACAGTGTCATCTCATGTCTTGTTAAGAAGTTTACCAGATCTGCTTATTGCATTGTTTGAGAAGGAAAGAGCCAGGGAATAGAGGATCTGTAGGCAGAAGAGGGTCAGCAGGTTCACAAGAAGGTATAACAGAGATTTAGACTGTGAGACAAAAACCTGTGGAGCATCATTACTGGGGAAGGTGCGGGAAGCAACCAGGAGTACTCATCTAGGTCAGTCTGAGAGAACTCTGCACGTGCCCCTAACCGCTTGTGCTGGTCTTGAGTGGATGCATTTCAGCAGCCAGCTGGGCTCCCCGCAAGGGAGAAACACCTGGGCTGACTCCTTCCTGCAAACCCCAGAGAGAACAGGCAGAAAGTCTTCTGTTTCCCATAACATCTCTCCCTAACCGCTAGGCATGTTCTGAATGCAAATCGAGCTTTCCGTTTTTCCATATGCATTTTTTAAATGATTTGGTACTGTTTGTCTTTCACGGTGATGTTAGTGACCCTCTTTTCATGGCTTAATAAAACATTCCAAATCTTTATGACAGCACAAAATCCTGTCCTGGGGGAATATAGCAGCAGCATTTCAATGAGGGAGGAAATGAGGAAAACAGTCCCCAACAGGACAGTTAATAAGGAGCCCAAACCCTATCTTTTAAAAAACACTTCCAAAAATGAGCTTGGCTCTTTTTTTCCCCTTGACTGGATTGATTGGCAAAGGGACAGCAGATGCCAGAGGCAGCAGAATAGAGCACAGAGGAGATGCAACATGCAGATCCAGTGCAAGGAATTTGTTCTTATTGCCTAGGCCTCTGGCGGTCTTTAGGCATTTACCCGAACACCTCAGAGAGCCGAACCTGTGTATCAGCACATTCAGGTTCTTGATTGCGGATGGTAAAGTCCTGAGCACACCTAAGCGTTTCACAGATAAATTCTTTCTGTTCCTATCAGGCTAATAGGGAAATATCTCTCTGTACCACAGCCCACCCTGTTTCCTTCTCTGAGCCGGGCAATCTCTGGCAGCTCTCCTATTCCTAGAATACCTTGTCCCCTGCTCCTCCAGGATGAGAGGAAAAAGAGTAGGAAGTAAACTGGAACTGGCTGCTAAAGTTACTTTGGACATATGCTCCAAATCATGTGTGCGTGCCTGTACACACACACACACACACACACACACACACACACACACACACACCATGCTTTTGTGTTCAAACAACCTTTTATTCTCATAGAATCCAGATGCTAACCTCCCAGTTAGGATCTGAAGCCCTCTCTTACCTTAAATAATTAAATTACCGTGGTCCGGCCTATGCCCCCACCCACACTCTGTGGGGGCCTCCACCTTTCAATAGTGAAGCTTTGAAATTATTCTCTTTCCTTTAACATAATCAAATTCTCAGGCGAAGTTGCTTTCGATCACTGTTGATTGTTGTTTTAAATTGTAATTCTTTTTCCTGTCTTGGAAAAATTCATCCCTTTGTGGCTGCAAAGTTTCAAACAGTTTAGCTTTCATATCTCTCACATCTTTTGTGTCTAGCTGGTTAAATGTGATGACTTATCTCCTTAGCACAGGCAAAAATGCTTGCAGTTTCTGTATCTGGTTGCGGGTCCCTCCCTATATATGTTGGGGGCTAAAGGTAAAGAGAGAAGCAACCATTAGGATTCGAGTGATAAAGATGTGTTTCTTTTAGAATGAGAAAAAGTTCATTGATGAAATTTGTACTTAGGACTTAATAATTTGTATGTGTGCATCCTAGAAGCTTGTTTTTCAAAATTGTGCAATGTCTTCGCAGAAACCACTGGAAATCCTCCAAATCCATCTCCTCCCACACTAAGAAAGCCATATCTGGGCATGTGACCACCTAACTCAGGACTCCATCTCCCAGCCTCCTTTGCAACTGTGTGGTCATGTGACTGGGCTCTGGCCCAGGGAAGCACAGTGGGTGGGAGTGTGTCTTATCCCGTTGTTCCTCCACACTCTTTGCTCTCACAGGAACCAGACCACAGACCTGGCTGCAGCCCAGAGTCACCACAAGATGAGGACAATGCCTCAGGGGATAAAAAAAAAAAAACTAGATGGAAGGAACTTCAGTCCTGAACCACCACATGAACAGAGATCCTGCCTGCCTGCTTTTAAGAGCTGAGAGTCTGTTAAAAGAGCCTTACCCTTTTACCCCCAAGCCACACCCCTTTCTCCCTGCGGCATCCTTACCTTCTCAGAGGTGCTACTGAGCTTTCTGCAGATTGTAGAACTGCCCTCAGAGCAGCGGGATATGTATCTTTGGTTGCCTTTCCTGGTATGGAAATGGGGTAGCACCCACCCAGCCACTCCGTTCTGCTAGCAGCCCCGGAGGCCGACACATAGCCCAGGGAGAGTTTCTAGTGGAATAAAATAGTGCAGTTAAGGCCATCAAGAATTTTGCTCTTTGAAGTCAAATCCATGTTCTTGATTTCAGTAGATGTATATTCTTGTCAACTGAACGCTAAAATCTTAGGGCTACATGAGGATAAGGAAAGACACTGAACATCTAGTTTCTACCTTGCCCCAAAAGGACAAACCTCGGCTATAAATCAAGTTGACTATACAACTGTAATCATTGTTGCCACCATATATTCAGCCCCCACCATGGCCCAGGCATTGGACGAGGTCTTTTATACACATTATTTCATTTATTCTTCATGGAGCCCTCTGGCTGGAAGTATTTTGCCATTTAGGAGATAAGCAAACTGAGGCACAGAATCACGCAGAATCTCTTGCCTGGAATCATGAAGAGAGCAAGGTGGCTCTGGGGTTTAGACCATCCCATCTGGAGCACATGCTCTCTCTGCTTCAACACCTGTGCATTCCTTTAGACCAAAAACCTGGGCTCTGGCACTCTGAGACTTTGGGGGCTCTGGGAGCCAGGCTGCCAACTGCATGAGCACGGGGAGCAGAGCAACATTCAAAATGCATACCTAGAGAGGCTTTAGTTCAAAAACAGCATGTGCTTTAAGTCACGTTAGGGACAAGCACACCTAGAGCATGGAAAGTAGGAAAGTAGCAAAGTAGGAATTGATCTAGATTTTTGTCACTCATCTTGGTTTTCAGAATGTCCTAGAGTAAATTTGCTTTCATTTCACCCCAACAACAGGGACCAGGATTCAAGATGAAAAGGTAGTGGATTTTCAGGGGTAGTCAGAATTAGGATGACACTTCTAAGACTTATTAGTGTCTCATTTTCTGAGCCAAGGCTCTCTCAAGGATCCTGGGCACTGGCCTCCTCAATCC
Organism: Eidolon dupreanum; assembly: GCA_028627145.1. Lineage (NCBI taxonomy): Eukaryota > Metazoa > Chordata > Mammalia > Chiroptera > Pteropodidae > Eidolon > Eidolon dupreanum. Next base: position 46,117,166 of record CM053515.1, on the reverse strand, counting down.
TAATTATGCTCAAGGTCCTGCAAAACAATAGGTACCCCAAGGTTTAGGTGACCTCAGGGCTAATGAGGAGATGAAAACACAAAACAAAGAAGCAGTAGGTTGCTCAGCAAGCCTCACAGGAGACTAGAACTGGACGTTTGTGCAATATCTTAAGAAGGCGAAGTTTGTTACAGGTCTGAAGATGGCACACTGAAAGTCAGAGGTTAAGACTCACTAGTTGGAGTTACTTAACGGGGCTGTGATTTTTTTAAAATGTGGGCATCCCAGTTGTGACCCCATTGCTCAAACCGTCTCCCGGTTTTATCCTATTGTTAACACCCTTCTTTAGTCATCCGGCTTGGTTAGTAACTTAGAGATCTGAGATTTCCTAAAGTTATGTCTTAGGAGATGTTGGACACCAACTTTTGCTTACTATTCATTGGTGCTAGTTTGGGCAATAACATAGTCTTACACACTGAAAGAACAATAATACTTTATTTAAAATACATACAAAATTATTACTTTGAAACATATATTACTGTCCAACATACATCATATAACACTGATTGATGCAAATTTTGGTGCCTTCATTCATTCATTTTTGTGATTTCTCTTTTACTCAAGGCTCTGGAGGCACACCTTAAATGCCTACCAGAGGGGAGACACCCACTGGCCTGGTCTCCTTGGAGGTCTGGCTGTACTCTTAAACACCACAGAGACCATGCAAGTCTGCCTCTTGGGAGCTGAAGGCAAACCCTGCCCTTGATGGGGGCATTCGGGATGGGTGCATTCGGGATGGGTGCCACCTCAATCAATTACAGGCCAATTGCTATCTTCTTTCTCTCTCCATCTGGGTATAAAAGGAGGATGGAGTTAATGAGAAAAGGTGTTAATTACTTTCTGGACAAATCGTCCTCTGGGTTTAGATCATGTAAATTATGTTCTTCTTAACTCCCTTTTTTTCCTGCCTCTGTCACGAGCGCCACAGGAAGCCAGTGTGAGAACAGGGAGCTGGCCTCTTAGTATCAACACTGGAAAGGAAACAAGAAGAGAAACAAAAAGGAGCATCTGTGTTCTTAGGCCAAATTTGGGTTACAATTATCTCGTGATGAATCCAACTGCTTTCAGGTACAGCCTGTGCCCATTCGTCACTATCTCCCCCACAGTGCCTTGCACCTAGTAGGCACTTACTAAAGGCTTGTTGCATGGGTAAGTAAACGAATGTGGGGGATACAGCGATACATGTAGACAACACACACATTTTAGAATCAGAGTGTTTGGAGATAAAAGAGACATTGGAGATGATCTAGACCTGCTTCCTCACTTGGCAAATATGGAAACTGAGGCCCAGAGAAGTGAGGTGCAACAAATAAGCTCACACAACCAGTTCCTGATTGAGTTAGACTTGGAATTGGATTTTCTGAATTTCTCCTTAAATTTCCCACTCTCTTCAGATTTAAAGCTGTAAAGAGAGCTTGTGGGCTCAGTGGTGTGCCTTAAACTCAGAGAAGTTGATCTCATGTCCCCAGTGGTAATGGGTAGCCCCGAGTACTGTGGCCAAGGGTACAGCACAAGCAGAAAGGTCCGCTCTAGGTGGCTGCACTTCCGGGGCCCCAGTCCTGCCTGGGCTCAGAGGACCAAGATCCCAGGTAGGTGGCCCAGAGGACAGTGTCTGAATGAGGTAGGAGGAGCACAGAGATCAATGGGGAACTGCCAGCCAGTCAGGTGTCCAGTAGGTCCCCTGCTAGCAGTTTCAGTGCTGAAGTGGATGTAGCAGCTCACAGAGGCTGAAGACTCCGGGTGTCAAAAGTAAACATGTAAACAAAGCCCACTGACCACTTAGGAAACGGAAAGCAAGTCACTACAAACACTTGCGGAAAAGATGAATTACAAGAGGAGGACCATGTTCCTTTCTGTGCACTGAGTATGGATGGAATGAAAACAAAGGGAGGCACAGGGAACAGTGAAGGGAAAAAGAGGAGTACAGAGACTGCCACCACAGACAGCGAGAGTGAAGGGCCTTGGGGTGTAGGGATGGGGTGGGGTGTGCAGGTAGGAGGGGTGGGGTACATGCAGGAGCACTCAGGTGGGCTTCTCATCTCAGCTGAGCTGCCCCCGAAGAGTCCCTGGGCTTCGAGCCACTGAAGCCTCCCATATGTCATACTGAGAGTTGAGAAGCACAGGGGCTACTCCGCTTCTCAGTGTGATTTTGGTTTCTAGAAAGGATAATTTGGCCTGGTCAGGAATGCACATCTGACCAACGTAAAGAACCTTGCACACTTTCCCATACACCACAAATGTAAATGCCTCTGAAGAATGTGGGCATCACATGAAATGAATGCTTTCCAGGGAGATGCTGCCTATCTGGGTTTCTCACTTCAGGTACAGAGGGAGCCCTTCAGACAGAACCTTCCTCCTGCCTCACACTCCACCAACTCTACTCCTTGCTGCCCTCCTTAACTTCCTCCCCACCTTCTGCACCACCACTACCATCCCCGCCACCATTTCCCAGCATCTTAACTACTATCCAGGTTCCATCAAATCCACACTCTGTTCTCCTGCAGCGAGAAACAAAAATAATTTATTTTGCAAACTTGGGAGCCGCAGCTCATCTGGTAACAATTGAGTACCATTGTGCTTAAATGACCGCCACAAAATGCCCAGTACGATTCAAGTGCCAGGAAACAGAGCAGAAGGACAGAGGGGCTCTGTCTTGGCCCCAGTCCCAGTCCACCTCGTCCACCCCGCCAGCCTCTACCTAGACAGCAGACTGGTTTTCGTTGCACGCGTAGATGGTGCTTGGCTGGATTCGCCTTCGGATCCTCTCAGGCACTCTGGGGAGGATTTGGAAGGTCTGGGGCAGCAATTCTATGCAGGCCTCACGGAATTTTTTGATCCTCCAGCAGTAAACGACAGGGTTGAAGACAGACTTGACGTAGCTGAGCCACAAGATGCAGGAGCTGGTGGTGTAAAACGAGGGGCTGCAGTAGAACCTCCGGCTGAACACGGACAGAAGGCTGTAGACTGAATGTGGCAACCAGCACAGTGAGAAGCCCACAAAAAGGATGAGGATGGTGGTGAAGGCCTTGGTTTTGAAGCTCAAGTCCAAGCTGACCTGCTGTTGCCGCTGCAGCCGCCGCAGGCCGGCCCTGGTGAGTTGTCTCAGGTCTAGGCTGTCAGACTGGTTGTGGACACGGGTGGCATTCTTACGGAAAGTGTGCAGGATGCACAGGTAGGAGCACAGCATGACGCCGAAGGGCACAAAGAACACAGCCACCACCAGCATCACCACGTAGGCACGACCAGCCGGGAACTCGGTGTAGCCCAGTACGCACTGGGGGGCCCGTGCTGGGACCTCCACAATGGTCCAGCCAGCCAGCGAGGGAGCCGAGACGCAGAAGGACAGTGCCCAGGACACAGCGATGATCACCTTGGCCCTCCGTGGGTTCAGCTTGTCCTGGCGTTGGACGATGATGAGAAAGCGGTCCACGCTGATGATGAGCAGGATGGCCACACCCTCCAGGACAAAAAACCAGTAGAGTGTGGCAGAGAGCCGGCAAAAGTAATCCCCAAAGTGCCAGTGGACAGTGATCAGGGTGATGGCAGTGAAGGGCATACAGCATAAGGACAGCATGATGTCGGAGAAGGCCAGAGTGGCTAGCAACAGGTTGATGGCGGAGCGCATGGCGGGCCTCTGGTACACAATGATGCAGACGACAGCATTGCCAAGGAGCCCCACCACGATCATAAGCATCATGATTACTGCCAAGCATACTCGGAGGGGTGCAGGTGGCATGGACACCCCCAAGTCTGACACATTGCTCCCATTCGGCAGCAGGTATTCCAAAGCCTCTATGGATGTGCTGTTACAGGACATCATGCGGAAAACTTGCAGCTGGGACAGAAATGCCTGGAAGGATGCCCCTCAGCGCTTTGGTAGCTGCCGTTTTCTGTCTGCCAGCCGCATCTTCTTCCCTGATGTCTCGGATCCCCCGAGTACCGGAATGGTGGAGAGAAAGATCTGTCTTTGGAAGCACTACCCAGGATCTGTGATTCATAAATCACATCGCATTTTTTCTGAGACAACTAACTGTGTCCACAACTTAGTACTTGGACAATCTCTGTAGCCTAGAGCAAAGAAACACAGGGAAGAAAAGGGAGTTAGACTTTCCAAGCACATATTGAATAGAGAAGCGTTTACATTTTGCAGGTTTTCTAAACACTGGACTGGAGAGAAAGAATGACTCATTTATTTACCATTTGCAATCAGGCTTGGTATTCACAAATACTATGAGCCTGGTGCAGTAACTGAGGGAAACCTAATCAGATCTACTTTGCAGGGAATCAGGGAGTGAATAGTGAATACATTGAAATCAACATTTAATATTTAATAACTTGAATTATATGCAATTGGATTGCATGAAGTTTTGGACAAGCCAACTTCCCTTAGAATGACAATTCTATAAGGTCCAGGATTTCCAGCTGTGTCCTTTTCTGCTGTCTCTCCAGCATCTAGAACAGTGCCTGGCATATAGAAGACACCTAACAGGTATTTGTTGAGCAGATGAATTCATGGTAGTTGATGCTGCTACTATAAAATTTGTTTAGGTTTATTTTGAGATAAATGTATATTCACATGTAGTTGCAAGACACAATCCTGCTAGATCCCATCTACCTTTTATGCTATTGTCCGTAATGCAACATCTTGGATAGCTGTAGTGCTGCTGTAGTATCACTTTAGGAAACACTGATGGGAAGGAAGAAAATCTCCCCAAAAGTAAGCTCTTTCAAAAGATGGTGTAAATTTTTGTTTCTCATAGATGTGACAAGAATGGTGTTCAGGTTCTCAGGTCCAGAGTCAGACTGCTGGCGCTGGGTGAAATCCAGCTTCCACCACTTATTGATCACTGGGCATCCTCTGCCAGGCTGCTTCACCTCTGCCACTGCGGCCTCTTCGTGTGTAATGTACGAAAAATAATCAGGCCAACTTACAGAGGAGCTGCAAAGATTAGATGAGAGAATACCCATAAAGTGATTTTACCATGCCTGGATCATAGACAGTGCTCAATAAACCTTAACCATTATCATTTGACCCCTGAGGCAAATCAATTACAAGGTCACAATGACTATTGCTTAATTTATACATGATACAGCCCACATTTGCATCTGTTTTAGATCTGCCAACAGGTGAAACGGCTCTACCCAGAGCGAGGATGTTTTGTCATACATCACCCGCTCCCTCACTCCCACCATTTCCAACAAGCTGATCAGACCAGGGGGCTGGCCTGTGGGTAGTGAACCCACAGCCTGGCCAGTGATGGCACAGCTGCAATGCTCTCTCAGCTAGAAATCGGAACTAGGGCATACTGAGCGACTAAAGCAACTGTGTGAGGGATTTATGGAAAAAAGCCTCAAGTTTAGCCAAGGCCACGATGGTGGGTTGGATGTTCTCCATTTGTCCCTCCAAATCTCCTGGCCACTCTCTACACCTTGACCTTGCTTGGAAGACTGGTCCTCTTCCTTGAGGAGAGAGAGGAGGTCTTTTTTGCCCCGGTTCCCTCCCATCTGATTGTGGTTGGCAGTAAGTGGTTCCCTGAAGGTCTCAGTGCCTCCAGGAGGGCCTCGCGGGAAGTCCAGCGCCTTCTCCAGTTCCCTAACTGCCTCAACCTGCGGGCCTTGGGGTGATGGAGCTTCCTGCTGCTGCTAGCCCTGGGGTGCTTCCCCAGTCCTCATTGGTTTCCCTTACCCTGGCCTCGCCTTTAACAAGAATCTCTTTTCAATCAGATCAAATCTATTTCTTGTCTGCACTCTGACTGAAACAAGGGGTCCTGACAAACTGAAGGCATGAGGAAGCAGCAACAAAGAGCTGATACTGGGAAGAAGAGGTAGGCCCTCAGTGCTCCCCTGAATGTCCTTGTTCCTAACCCTTTGGCATCTTCTTTCTTGGTTTCCTTTATTTTGTGGACAATATCCTTAAATTACTTTCTAAGAAAGGGCTCAGGGGAGGCAAAATTTCTGAGTTCTTGCATAGATGAAAAATCTTTCTTCTGCCTTCCCACTGATAGCTTTGCAGGCTAGAGAATTTAGGCTGAAATAATGTTCCCTCAGAAATTGGTAGGCATTGCCTCTTCTAGCATTCAGTGTCACTGGTATTAGGTTGAAAATGGATTGGATTCTTTTCCTTCATAGATGACAATATTTCTGTCTCTAAAAGGTTTGCTATTTTCTTACTGAAAATGTTTTCACAAGGCTCTATCTAAATTTGGGTATTTTTCTCACTTATTGTGCTGGATACTCGATGGGTCTTTTCAGTCTGAAGCCACATACATCTCCTCTCTGGGAAAGTCTCTTCTTTCATTTCTTTGATATTTTTCTCCCATATGATCTTTTGGATAGGTGCTTATTGTGTGGCTGCTGGACCTCATTGATTGGGCCTTACTTTTATTTTCCCTTGTCTTTTTTATTTTGTCTTTGTTTTTGGTCCTTTTTAGGTTGCGCTGTGGGGGATTTTTTTTCTTAACTTTGTGCTTAGTCTTATTTCTAATTTTGGAAATTCTATATTTAAAACCTGAGAGGATTCTTATTTTCTGTGCCTTTGCATAGCACTTCACTCCTTTATGGTTATACTTTATTTTCAAAACTCCAAGATTCATCATTAGAGATGTCATCTTAAGTTATCTTCTTTTTTCTAAATTTTATCTCGTTTCTCTAAAGTTAGGGCTTCAGCTTACCTTTGCCTTCCTCTTTAAGATAGCTAGTTCTCCTCATGGCTAGTGATTCTAGCATCTTGATCATGCTAAGTTCTAAGGGTGGGGCAGCTGTTTGGGGTTGGTGTCCCTATAAGCTCTCTCATTGAGTGGTGTGCCCACAGGTAGCCCAGTGTAAGTTAGGCCTTGCATCAGGGGGAAATAGGTAGGAACAGCAAGCTGAGGGCTTCCCATGGGCACATCCTTCAATGAGAGTGTCAGGAAGAGCAGGGCTTCCCTCTGGGATCCCATCGCCCACATTACAAACCTGCACTACCATCATTAGCATTTTCAATACATTCACCAAAGAGTCCCCTGCTTCTAGGGTAGGAGAGGTAAATGTCCACAGCCTGAACTTTAAAAAGGGTGAATTTCCCTTTAAAAAACATGTGGTTTGATTGGGTCTCTATTTTTCCAGTGCAGATGTTAAATAAATATTTTATATAATATATAAAGATTACACCAAACCCATCACTCATCTTTAAAAGGTGCTGAGTATGTAATAGGGACTAAGAACCCAGTCCTGTTTTCAGATAGATCCTACTAGCTGGTGATTTTGCTACTTAACTTACCTAAGTCTTCATTTTCTTATCTCTGAAATGGGGATAACAGCACCTACCAGAGAGGGTTATTGTGTGAAGCACATAAGAGAATGAACCCAAGGTGCTCGGTACACAGTATGCAGCTCATGTACGTGAGCTGCTAATTTTTTGTTTCTCCCAGCTTTATTGAGATATTATTGACATTTAACATATGTAAATTTAAGATGTACAATGTGATGATTTGATATATGTATGTACTGCAAAATGATTAACACAATAGTGTTAGTTAACACCTCCAATCCCCTTACATAATTACCATTACTTTTTGTAGTGATAACATTTAAGATCTACTCTTCTTAACAACTGTCAAGTATACAACACAATATTGTTAACTGTAGTCACCAAGCTGTACCTGAGAGTTGGAAATTTGTACCCTTTGACCAGCATCTTTCTATTTACCTGCCCTGCCCCCGCCTCCACCCCCCAGCTCCCAGTCACCACTATTCTACTCTCTATTTCTATGAGTTTGGCTTTTTTAGATTTAACATATAGTGAGATCACATAGTATTTGTCTTTCTATGTCTAACTTATTTCACTAAGCATAATGCCCTCGAGGTCCATTAATGTCATAGCAAGTAGCAAGATTTCATTCTCTTTTATGGCTAAATAATATTCCATTTTTGTATATAGCACAATTTCTTTATCTATTCACCTACTGATGGGCATTTAGGTTGCTTCCATATCTTAGCTGTTGTAAATAATGTTTCAATAAATGTGAGGGTCCACATATCTTTTCAAATTAGTGTTTTTATTTCCTTCAGATAGAAACTCAGAAGTGGAATAGCTGGATCATATGGTAGTTCTATTTTTAATTTTTTGAGGGACAGCCATACTGTTTCCCAAAGTGGTTACATCAATTTACATTCCCTCCAACAATGCACGAGGGTTCCCTTTTCTCCACATCCTTGCTGACACTTGTTATTTCTTGTCTTTTTGTAATAACCAGTCTAACGGGTGTGAAGTAATACCTCTTTGTTATTTTGACTTGCATTTCCTTGATGATTAATGATGTTGAGCATCTTTTCATGTACCTGTTGGCCATTTGTATGCCTTCTCTGGAAAATGTCTACTTTAATCCTTTGTCCATTTTTAAAATGGATTGTTTGTGTTTTTGCTATTGAGTTGTATGAGTTCTTTATTTTTGATACTAATCCCTCTTAAGATTTGCAAAAATTTCTCTCATTTCAAGGTTGCCTTTCCATTTTGCTGATTGTCTCTTTTGCTGTGCAGAAACTTTTTAGTTTTATGTAGTCCCACTTATTTATTTTTGCTTTTGTTATTTGCATTTCAGGTGTCACATCGAAAAAATTGTTGCAAGACCAGCACCTAGAAGCTATATCCTTATATTTTCTTTTAGCAGTTTTATAGTTTTGGATCTTACATTTATGTCTTTTATCTATTCCAAGTTAATTTTTGTGAATGGTGTAAGCAAGGAGTCCAATTACATTCTTCTATGTGTAAATATCCAGTTTTCCAACACCATTTATTGAAGAGACTATCTTTTCCCCACTAAGTGCTCTTGGTTCCCTTGTCAAAAATTAGTTGAGTGTATACACATGGGTTTATTTCTGGACTCTCAGATCTGTTCCATTGGTCTATATGTCTGTTTTTATAGCAGTACCGTACTCACTTGATTACTATTGCTTTGTAATAAAGTTTGAAATCATGAATTGTGATGCCTCCAGCTTTTGCCTGCTCAAGATTGCTTTGGCTATCCAAGGTCTTTATTAGTTTCCTCTGGTGGTATCATGTTTCCTTGATTATTCACAATCCTTGTGACCTTGTATTGGTGTCTGTGCATTTGAGGAACTAGTTATATCTTTCAGTCTTTACAGACAGGCACAGCCCTTCACCAACCAATCTGTCCGGAGCTTCTGGGTGGGTCATCTGGGATGCCTGTGAGTGGACTTGCTGCTGGTGTCCTTGGGTGGGCAGGTCTAGTGCTTGGGTCAGCAGGTGGGCAGCCTGGTACACTAGGGGCCAGCCTGGAGTCTGGGTTCACTGGAGTGAGCCTGGAGCTTGAATCTGCAGTCATGGGTCTGCACAGGTGGACCCAGGTCCTGGATCCACAGGGCTAATTAGATGTCAGGGACCAGTGGGGAGGTCTCTGTGTCTGAGTCACTGGGGCTGATCTGGCATTGGGATGGGCTAGGAGCCT